>CM061068.1:83036827-83377556 GCA_030762895.1 Sophora flavescens
AGAAGAAGGGATCAATGTCGAGGACTCGGGATATTTGTGAAGATGAGATCTTTTTGGTGCACCCTTGCAGGGAAACTCTCGGGCCGATAGTTCCTTCAATGTGCTAGAGCATTCAAACAGACGACATCTGCCTTGGAGACTAAGAATCCTAAGGAGATTCAAGATTTGAACAAGAATCTCTTTTTGTTCAGGTTTACAACCAAGAAGGATGCAAAGAATGTCTTAAAGAGTAATTTTGGAGTCATTAAAAAACATACCGATTTTGAAGCGTGTTTTCAGAGATAATAAACTATCGCGAGCTAGAAATGCACAAATGTCTCCTTCTGGGTAAGAATCTACTTATTCTGCCCCGAAAAATGAGAGTTTAATCAATGGCAAGGATGCTAGGAGATATTATTGGAACATATGAGGATATGGAACACCAAGACCGCAATCGATTGGGAAGGTTCCCCTAATCAAAGCTCATGGATCCGAGACAACCTCTCGGCGGGCATCGTATTCCGCTTCAAGGAAAAGAACCTAGCGTCTCTTCGGCACTTAACGTTTCCACCTTCTCATGTTTGTGAAGAAGGGAAAAGAGATGGTAGAAGTGGAAGAAGAAGAAGAAGAAGAAGAAGAAGAAGAAGAAGAAGAAGAAGAAGAAGAAGAAGCTGGAGGAAGAAGTTAAGGAAAAAAAAACGGCATGCGTTTTTGGAACGGATACTTATTATCGCCAAACATTTAACCCACAAAGGTGGTCAATCGATGTATGACTAATCTGTCCCTAAATACATTCTTAAGGACTAAATGGATAGTTTTTTTGATGTACTGTTATTTCTTAATTCGAGTGTTTGTCTCTGGACCAAATTCAGGGTTTAGCCAAAGCAGTGCTTTCATTTTGCTCTCAGAGAAAATTTTTTTCTTTACACCGAACTTTGCGTGACCCAAGTATTATAACAACAATTTAGCATCAATTTCTTTTATACACATCCTGGAAACCGCCATCTTCAATACTCCAGGATCACATTCTAGAGTTTCTATGGTTCGTATAATCACGACCATTGATATAACATTAAATTTAATAATGACTCTGATAAGAGAAGGCCTAACCGAGCCGACATGGCTCACTAATTACGGGCTACCTACTGAAGGGTTATTGTTTTTGTTAGTGCGAAAATGATAGCAGAGGAAGACAAATTGACCTAATGATGCTGGCAATGAAGTTGGTATTATCTGTAACTCCATAGCTCGACATCGTGAGAGTCATCAACACCGCTGATGATAGGGCAGTAAAGGCTCTCCGAAACTCGCGCCTCCAAAAATTGTTTCTTATTTGATTTTCCCAACCTCTTTGCGTAAACTTGTGGAACGTCAGTGACTGATCACAATAAGAAGATGAACAACATTTCAGCAACAAAGATTCTAACTTTGGCAATTCTCGAGAAGGTGGTTGAAATTGGAAAACATATTGATCGACATTGAAAGAATTCTCTTCTCCTAGGTATGTGTCCGAGCCGTGCGTGTGTTTGGTTTGGAAATGATGGAAGAGTCGTGGTGAACTCTCTCTTCCGTGTGTTTGAGGGCCAGCATGTTTGGTTGAAACGCATGGAAGAGCTGCATGAAACATCTCAACCTTGAACTTATCACTATACCAAGCAAACGATGTTTGCTCGCCCATTCAAGATATCCTCTTTCACCCAATTCCATGGATACAATGCACTTACCCTTTCACCGAACAATTAAAACAAATATTTTGGTACTATCATTAGGCTTGTAATAATTCATAATTAGTAAAAGGGGTTCCATGGACACTGCTCACTGGATTAGGCTTTAATGTCATATTACTAAATTTTGTTCACTCAAATAAGATTATACATCACAAATGGTTTAGCAACCCTGAGGACAGCCGAACCGTAAAACAGGGAATGAGCAAACACTGTTCATGGATCTGCTTGACTAAATGCACCAGCATCAACATTCTTGTGGACCAGCCACCACCAAAGATCGGGCAGAGGGGAGAGACCACGGCACCTATAAAGTCGGGAGAAAGAACGACAACAAGGAAATTGTGAAAATTCTTAGAGACGAGTGAGTCGTGGAGGTAAGCCAATAATAGTCAACAAACACAATAAAATGTTTTTTTTTATAATATTTAAACTCCAAACATGCCCTACTTCTAAAGGGATGTGTACCTTGATCTAACCCTGTACCCATTCTAATTAACCGAGAACCGCCATCATAAAATAAAAATGAAGCGAGTATCAATCCACAATCTATGATACGGAGATAATATTTTCCTGTTTAAACACCACTCGATCAAGGTATATTGGTGGCATTCTTGGTAGAGCTTATTTTTAGCTTTTTCGACTTATCTCGATGACATAAGCTCATCGCTGTTTGGCAGAGCTTTATAAAATAACTTATGCCATCCCATATGAGTGCTTTTGACTTATTTTCATAAGTCACCGGAGAAGATTTATGAATTATCAAAGAGCACTTCACCAAATACCCTCCGTAGTTTTCACTATTCATCTTCCATCCCCTTTTCTTTAAGCGCTATGGGATAAGTTCATATAAGGTCTTGCATGATAAGCTCTAATTAAGTTAGTTTACCCAAACGCACTTCGACAAGGAAAATTACTGGTTCCTTCTTGTTCAAAGAGTCCAACTAGTTTTATCATCACCATTCCACTTGAGGTTTTATTTGCTTCACCACCACTCAAGAGGTGATTTCTTCTTTCTTTTCTACCGATTTCGCCAACCCTCTCTATTAATATTCATCATCTTCATTTTTTATTCAACAATTTCTTTGTCTCTTTCTCTTGGTTCACAACGTGTCCCAAACTGGTTTCCCAATCATCAATAAGACCAATATCCTAACTCACCAATTTATGATTTTATTAAGTTACTGCCACACGCGCAAAAGATCGAGCATTACAAAATAATGCAGACAGGGAGCAACAACCAGAGACACCAAGGACTCTCTTAGTTGTTGTTATTAACAGAAAATCAAAAGTTAATTTTGGGGGTTTCGAGATTGAAATAAAATAAAGAAAACAAAACAATGAAAACAAAGCAAGCTTAAAGACAATAAAAAACAAACCAAAGACGACAACCCAATGCTTCTGCTTCCCACTATCATTGGTTCAAACAACCAAGCCCAAGCATTCTAACCCTCCCATTGTAGCAAACAATTAACAACGAACCACTACTACGGATGCAATGTTCTATTCCCAAAATAACAAACGGGTTAAGCCTCATGAACAAACCACCATGAATGAACACACGCCAAATAACAAACGCAAATATATAGAAACATAAATATCACAATGAATCAATACAATACTATACATTCCTGAAATAACAAATAGAAATATATAGCATTGCATTGAAAAGAGAAAAAGCAATAAAAACAGTGAACATAAACCCTCAAATGTAAACGGAAAACCAATCCCAAAGAGAATGAATCAAGGAGAACGAAGTTCTCTACACAGGATTTAAACACAAAAGAAAAGAAAAGGAAAATAAAACTATCAAAACTACCACTACTCACTACCAAAGACTAGCCAAAACCTGCTAACTCCCACCTCCCCTTCGGCCTGCCAAGATCAGTTTTATATACACGCTTCCGAATCGAGATCACAAGCGAGTTTCTCAAGGACAAGGAAATTGTGAACAGTATTGCGATTTTTGATCTTCTCGCGGGCGAGTATATCTCTTTTCAGAGACAATCTCTTCTATCCCAAATTGTAACGCCCGGATCTTCTCACTGTAAACCGTGATCCTTTCTCGACTTCCAAAGTCAAGGAGCAACCAAGCCCTGGGCGAGACAAATGCCAGGCACTCTGATCATACACTTCGTTCGCGAGGCGAACATCCTTTCACGACGAGAAACCCGCACCATTCCTCTTATTTACCCGAAACAGAAAATAAACAAGTATTTTATTTAACCTCTAAACCAACTAAATTAACCTAAAAATACTTTATAGACTGAAAAATGCTACTTAGATATCAACTTGTCAATTTGGGTGAAAATGATATAAAATTAGCATTAAAGCAAGGTATCTTACCAGTTATAAAAACCCGTTAAACAGAGGCCTCACTAATTCTCAACTTAAACTTTGCTCGTCCCTGCAAACTAAAACTCAAAACTTAAAAACTCAAGACCTGGCAAGCTCAAAAGATTCAATCAACTTCCCGCGCAGATTTTAAGCAACTTACTAAAATATTTTGAATGTTCCCCTTCCAATATTTTCAGCCTAAATATTTTTCAATGTTCCCCTTTCATCATTCAAACAATCATTAATCCAAGCAGGGGATCTAAGTTACACACAAGAGGGAGATCACCAAATTCAAACAACTGCCTTTTCCTCACAAGGGAAATTTGTGTTTCACTAATCGTCACTTTGTGTCAAAGTTAACAACATTCACTCAATTTCACTTTTTAAGAGCACTTCCCATAAATTTGATTTTCATCTCAAAATGATTCCCACGGAAAACATGCAAGCAACATCGAAGGTCTTTTATGGGTTGTAATGGGCCCGGCAAGTGGTAGATATACAAAGGTACTAGGTCAAGACCCTAGGAACTAAAGAGCATGAACATTATTTACACTTTGAAATTCACTCAGTTCCTTTTCTCATTTTTCTTTTATGCCTTGGTGACTACAACCTTTTATTTCTTTTTGGCATTTTTGCACTTTTTTTTTTATTTTTTTCTATTTTTTTTTCTCAACCCCAAACAACACATTACACCCTGCAGCCACCCCAAACTTAGTTCTTGTACCCATTCTAAGATTCCATGCTCTCCTAATCCTAAGGTCGAGTTAACATGGTTTTCCAGATTTTTGGGCTTATAACATTAGGTTATCAAGAATTAACAAAGCTAATAGGCTAATGGGCTAACCAAGGAACATGCATTAAGGGTGGTTATTTTAGGCCAAGTAGTTATTTACAAAGAAAATGCCTAAATCATCCGAAGCAAACACATAATCATGCAAACCAAAAAGAGATTCAAGCAAATTCAGGAAAGTGCAATCAAAAGTGATTTTCACACAATTTAAAACATGTTGGAGGCTCAAACCTCACCTGACATTTTTTGCAAATTATTTGAAAGAGATTCTATCCCTAGTGTGTGCTTCCTATCACCCCAAACTTATCATAAATCATGCCATCATAATAAAATCTCAAAGTTCAGTTTTCAATCACATGGGATCATTTTTCAAAATTTTTTCATATCCTCTAGGGAAACAAATAACACATATTATGCCATCAATCTATGCAAAATCAATAAAATCCAATAAACTTGCCAACACAAGACTCAACACAACTCCCGAGCTTCTCAAATTATTCACGAGCTTTATTAAAAACAAAAAAAATAAATAAAGCAAGGAAAAGAAAATTAAAAAGAAGAAAAGGGTTAAGAAAACTCATTAAGGGCGGTTCCACCAGATCCCATTGCTGTAGCATAAGGCCCACGTGATGGACAAAGAGTAGAAGTTCATTCCATGCTTCCATTACTTGCACCCTTGATGTGGGGGTGAGCACTTGACAATTATGATGACTTCACCGAGTGCAAGGACTTCTCACTCCTCTTCGTCACAAACTGACCTCTTTATCTACAAAGTCTCCCAATAGAAGTGGGGCTCAACCTCTTGACCGCCATGGTGCAAAATCCAAGGGTTTAAACTCCATCACCGGTGGCTCCTCGTGGAGGTGGCAAACAAATAGTCAGAGTTACCTGTGCCGTTCAACTTCCGCTCTTTCTTCATTCACTGCACTAACAAAGTTATCACCCGCTATACATGCAGAAATTTCAGCACACACCACACAAAGGTTAGTGTTAGTAGAGTCATGACATATATCACAATAAAATGAATCAAGTAAAATTCTGAATGTCCGAAATTCAGCAATTAATTCATCCACCCCATTACTTTTAACACATGCATCTGTTTTAATTGAATCATCTACTTCCAAAGGTTCTTCGTCATCCTCGTGCACGGGAAGAGATGTCCTCCCGATCCTCCTTATCCTTATTTTCTCGTGTTTCTAAAGATAAAGCCGCATAACAGTGTATACACAAAGCAAGTGCCACCATCACAATAACAATCAGACATGAATTAGAATCGGGGATTCAACACTCCGTTCATCAATAGAAACATTATCAACCTTATCATCGTAAGTGTCTTCAAGGGGCCGTAGAGTTAGCATTGCTCGTAGTTGGCTAGTAACTTGATCAATTAGAGCTGACAACTTCTTAGATTCAGCTTGGCTCCTCGGTATTCACCTCCATCCTCTCTGATTTTCCTCTATCATCCATTGATTTTGCTCTGCCATCCGTTGATTATTCTCACCATTTGTTTGAGCATTGAAGCAATCTCATCCAAGGTCCCTCGTGAAGGTCCGAAGGTGCAGAGGTGGTCACTTGGCTAGATAGTATCTAAACAGAAGGCTTCCTTCAAATCAAACCACCTTGAGATGGAATTCTCATCAAGACAATACAGCCAATCCTTTGCAGCGCCTTCAAGTGAGAACCGGAAAGCTCCATCTGATGTGGTCTTCATTATTCCCGCAGTCTCCAAGATTATAGAACAAGCAACTGAATTCCCTCGTATGCTCATGCGGATTCTCACCAAAACCACTAAACCTTGGCAACCGTTGTGATAAACCAAGAAAAATGGGAAAATATATGCATGGTGGTTGTTCATAGTAAACATTAGGCATGATTTGCATATAATTATCCATGGGGGTGCTAAAATTCACAAATGACAATGCAGACAAAACTAATTAGCAAAGAGAATATTTTATTTATTTATTTTTTTTTATTTTATTTTCTGCTAACAACAACAAACAAGAGTCCCCATGAACGCGCCAATTTTTGACCGCACACTGCCGCCACGCGCCAAAAGATCGAGCGTTCACAAAATAATGCGGATAGGGAGCGACAACTCGAGTATCGTCTCTCAAGGACTCTTTAGTTGTTGTTATTATTACGTAAAATCAAAAGTTAGTTTTGGGGGGTTTTGAGATTGAAATAAAATAAAGAAAACAAAACAATGAAAACAAAGCAAAGTAAAGAGAATAGCAAATAAACTAAAGACAATTAACCTACCGTTCTCGGTTTCCCACTATCATTGGTTCAAATAAATCCAAGCCCTAAGCGGATTCTAATCCCCTCCCGTTGTAGCAACAATTAACAACACAATCACTACTACGGATGCATGTTCCTATTCCCGAAATAACAAACGGGTTAAGCCCTCATGAACAAACGAACATGAATGAACACACGTGAAATAACAAACGCGATTATATATAGAAACATAACATCACTGCAATGAATCAATACAACACTATACATTCCCGAAATAACAAACGGAAACATATAGCATTGCATAGAAAAGAGAAAAGCAATAAAAACAGGAAATACAGAACCTCAAATGTAAATGGAAACCAATCCCAGTAGATTAATCAAGGAGACTAGTTCTCCATTACAGACTTAAACACAAAAGAAAAGAAAAGGAAAATAAACTATTGAAACTACCACTACTCACTACCAAAGACTAGCCAAAACAGGCAACTCGACCCCCCCTTCGTTCCGCCTAAGACCGCCTTTATATACACGTTTGGAATCGAGGAGGACTTACGAGGCGAAGCCTCTCTCGCGACGCGGAAAATTGTGAACAGTCTGCGACTTTTGATCTTCTCGCGGGGCGAGCATATCCTTCGCGAGGCGAATCTCTTCAGATCCCAAACTGTAACGCCCGTGACCTTTCACACGGGTAAACCGTGATGCTTTCTGACTTCCAGGCTCGCGGGGCGAACCAAGTCTTCGTGGGGCGAGACAAAATGGTTGGCAATTTCGGGAACAATCACCTTCTGGTTCGCGAGGCGAACATCCTTCTCGCGGGGCGAGAAACTCCAGAATTATTCCTCTTTATTTACCTGAAAACAGAAAATAGAATAAGTATTTTATTTAACTCTAAATCAACTAAATTAACCAAAAAATACTTTATAGACTCAAAATGCTACTTAAGGACAATCAAGTCTAATTTGGGTGAAAATGATATAAAATTAGCACAAAGCCAAGGTCTTTACCAGTTATAAAACCGGTCAAACAGAGGCTCATCAGTCTTATGTGATAAGCTCTTAATTAAGTTGTTTACCCAAACGCACCTCACATAAGGAAAATGACTTGTTCCTCTTGTTCACCTGAGTCTGCGCTAGTTTTATCATCATCATCTCCACTTGAGGTTTTATTTTGCTTCATCATCAATTAAGAGGTGATTTCTTCTTTCTTTTCTCTACTGATTTCGCCAACCCTCTCCTATTAATATTCGTCATCTTCATTTTTTTATTCAACAATTTCTTGTCTCTTTTCTCTTGGTTCATCAAGGTGTCCCAAACTTGTTTCTCCAGATTCATCAGCAAGGGGTAATATCCTCTAACCTCACTCCATTTATGATTTTATTAAGTTAATGAAATTTTTTCATATTCTAATTCCGAACCATTTCAGAAAAAATATATACTTGAACTAAAAATGAGTGTAAAATCAATACTCTTTGTATACTTGGTTTTAAGACTTAAAAATTTATGCTTAAGCTTTAAGATCCTCTTCTTCATCTTTAATAAAGTGACTTGATAAACAAGTCTCTCTACTTATTTACCCTGACTTTACCGAAGCCTCGTGCTTTTTTTTTTTATTTACAAAAGACATAAACCTATGCTATGGAATTGACTATTGGACTTCAAAATTTGTGATCTTGTGGACCATGACAATCAAGAGGACTTTTGGTTTTAACTATAAACAATAAAATTTATCTAACAAAGATTGGGAAAATAATTAAATGATCTAAGTCATTTAGTATCTCTTGGCCATGGATATCCTTAAGGGTAACCATAAAATTTTCTTATTTGTATAACTTGTGATTTATTGATTGTTGAAGGTGTGAATTTTTGTGCTTGAGTTTGAAGAAAAGAAAGACTATTTGTACTACTTAAGGTAAGGGGGGTTTACCTCATGAGTTTGATAGTTACATGCATAAAGTCCTTTTTTAGTATGTTTATTTTATGATGTTTGATGTTTGATAATAATAGGTTGCTTTACTTAACTGTCAGTAAACAAATGCCTGTAACTGCCTATATGTTTATATGAAATTATGTTATGTATGACTGGTTTGACTGAGAGCATGACATTGGTCATAGTTTGATAATAATGAATTAAGCTATTGAAAAACTTTAGTCAGAATAGAAATGAAATTTTCAGTTTTCTCAAGAGGAAGAGTTTATGAAAATCTAAGTAAGATTTTTAGAAAAGATTCACAGATGATTTTGGAATGATTTTTAAAGTATGAATATTTGTGAGGACAAACTATGAAAAATAGCATTATCTTTATTTTTACCTATATATTTCGAAAATAAAACAAAAAGTCTCTAAAATATTTTAATGTTATCAAAGAAAAAGAATTTTTGAAATAAAAAGTATTGTTTTATAAAAAGTTGATTTAGATAAAAAGTTTAGAAAATTGCCTTTGTGACAGAAAATTCTGTAAATCTTTTGTTTTAGCTAAAAGGTCTGATAAAAAATGAATTTTTACGATTTAAAGTTTTAGAAATGAATTTTAACGGAAAAATATTTTATGCAAAAGGTTTTACAATAACGAAAATATTTCTGATAAACTCTGATGAGTTTCGGAATTTTGTTTTTTTGGTATTGGTTTTCACAGAACAAAAGTTGTTTTGAAAATGAAGAGTGGACCTAGAAGCTGAGACGTCAGGTTTAGAGTTCTATGAGAAAGACACGTGGATTTAATCCGTGTTGTACGTGGTGGACTTCGTATTCCACGAACTGTGAACCTAGGACCGGTGCATCGGCCTAGTTTATCGTGGTTGAGCACTCGGACTATATGTCCTGTGTTAAGAATGAATGGGCTTGATGCCTTCAAGAAAATTGTAGTCGTGATCCTTGAGCCTCAACAAATAAGAACGATGCGAAAAAGAAAATAGAAAAGAACAACTATTTTACATGCATGAGGTGGCAGACGTTCCATGTTTTTCGACCTACAATCCATTGTGGATTAACAAGTTTAGCTAGTTAAGACCACTAGGTCTATAGGGACATCTGGGTTCGAACACTGGAGGCCTCGCGACCTCGTGTCGTGGTAATCAATTTCCAAACACGGATGGACTCAATCAGAGACTGGACAACATTATTTAGGTTTGACGTGATACCTTTGAACGATTGGTGCTCGGACCTAAATTGAGAGACCGACCTCTGAGACCAATTGTGTTATGGGTGTATTGCGGTCTATCGCTCGACGAAGGAAAGTTAGGATCTCCGGAGATTTAGAAAAGGAATATATGAAGTGTCATGAATTTTTGAAAAACATACATTGATTGACGGTATGGAAATCCCTTGAGTGGATTAATATTGTAAATAGGAATTTATTTCATTCAAGATATGAGTTGTCACTATGAATACTTGTTATTTTGTCTTGATTGTGTCGAGTATGTGACTATTATGATAAACTCTTTTATGATGTATCTCACCTTTGCAATATGCATGTTTTGGTTTGCTGTTGTATATTATTTTGTGAGTACAGATGCTTCCCAGGGGTCCGTTGCAGCTATCAAGGACACTGGCCCTGACCTTTGATATGACGATATTCCAGGGAGCCCCGGGAGGTACTCCCAGGGGGCGACGAGCCACATACACGTGGAACGTTTGTGCTACCGAGGGCACGATTGGTGGACTGATCTCCACTACTCACCGGGTAATGACTGTTGAGGTCCCTCTGCCACCTATTGGTCATATAGTTGGTTCCCTTGGTGTTGTGGAGAACTTCGCTATTCCCCCTCCGGAGCAGCCCGAGTACCACCCCCTTCTTCTAGATGTCCCATATCCTTATGATGTTGACCCTCCACTCCTAGAGGAGGAGGCTATTGAGGAGGACCCCGAGGAGGAGGTGGATTACTTGATTTATGGGGAGTCGGATGAGATGATGGGAGTTGACTCTGAGGAGGAGGATCAGTCCGAGGGATTCCCTGGCAGAGGAGAGCATGGAGGTCTCCCCAATGGTTTCCATTAAGGAAGCGATTGGTGGGACTAGGGGGATAGGTTCACTTGGGGAGGTCATATATTTTGATACCGGTTGTATTTGATTTTGAGACCCTTTCACTTATGTTTTTGAGTATTCTGATCTTAACATAGACTATATTATGTTATTTCTAACTTTGGTTCTGTAACTTAACTACCAAGACTATTCATACTTTATTTTCTTGTGGATTTTATATATGATGTGAATTATGTTGTATGAGTTCTCTTATGCTCTTAAAGTGCATGTTGTTCTTTTAGATTCTCGAGGTATTATATTACTATATCATAGAGAGAGAAAAATTTATACCTGTTTTTCCGACGTATAAAAAAGTACATAACTATTTTTCGAAAGTACCCAAAGGTTTTATTCTAAGTTCCACAACGAGTTTAAGCATGTAGCGCCGAGGGGGGGTTACAATAAATTTATGTGGTTCAGTGGCATTCTCCTATTCTGTAGCCTAACTGGATTTTCACTATATGATGAGTTAGAATGTTTTGAGCATTTTGGTTAGGATATGGATATTCCGAAATTAGTGGCCCCATTTTAATGAAGGGTCTATTTCTAATGTATTACTTAGACAATTATGCTATTTTAGGTGACTCAAGTATTTGCTTTCGATGCTTAAACAATTATGCCAATTATGATCAATTTGTTAAAAAATAACATATAAAATAAATAAATATTTTTATCTTTATGTGTGTTTTTATACCTATAATTTTTATATAAAAATTCATCTTTTTAAACACTTTTCTATGACTCTATCTATTAGTAATTGATTATCGGACAAAATTTATGTACAATTGTTAGTAAAAAAGTTGCATTTTGTACTTCTTATGTTTTCATCTTAGACTTTATTAGAATAACTCTCTTTTGAAAAGAAGAAGAAGAAGAAGCCTGCTTAAGGCATTTCATTGATCAAATGTTGAGCAATACAAGTTGGAATAGAATTAAAAACATGGGGACTGCCATAACTTGTAGCTACCTTTGCTAAGTCATGAGTCACTACA
Organism: Sophora flavescens; assembly: GCA_030762895.1. NCBI lineage: Eukaryota > Viridiplantae > Streptophyta > Magnoliopsida > Fabales > Fabaceae > Sophora > Sophora flavescens. Next base: position 83,048,906 of record CM061068.1, read on the forward strand.
TTGACTTGTCTCCTACAAACTAAAATAAAATACATTATGCTTTAGATGTTTTCATTTTAGATTTTTCTGGATTAACCCTTCATTTCATTAAAGTATTTGGCCCCATAAACCAAAGTTCTGGCTCTGCCCCAGTCTGCCAGGATATTGTCAGCTCTCCCAATCGACCTGGTAACTCCCTTATGTGACACCCCTTCTTGGGTCATCACACAGTAATACGTTGCGGAAAATAAAAATTCAATTATGCTGGTTACTTTCGGAAAATAAGGTTTTCTAACACTTTTTTTAATACCAAAATTGGTGATAAATTTTTTTTTTGCTTTTTTAACTTGACAACATCCAACAACATAATCATACATAACATATATGTATATATCATATGCATCAGCAGTTTTGTACAAAACTATACAACTATATAGGGCCTTTATCATAACAGGCCATTTCCAAAACTAAGTAAAGAAAATAAAACATAACAGACACGTAGAGAAAACGTCTAAGACCGTATAACAAAAACATGACTCTCAGTAGCCAAAAAGACTGACGAAATCACTACCCCAAAAATGGAAAACTACCTACAGCTGGTCAAGGACTAGTGCTACCCATTGGGAAGACCGGGTCAATCCCACTCCCCGCAGATGAATCGGAAGAAGGCACATCTGCACCCTCATCGGGTGGATCGTCGTCATCATCTAGAGGAATGTACTCAGGCACATCCTCCACAAACTCCTCCGGGTCCTCCTTCGTATCAATGACCATCTCCTCTGGGTCTACAACTAACTCCTCTGGAGGTGGTGTTGGTGTGGCCTCAGCTAATGGCCGTGCCTCAAGCTGCCCGTGATCGACCAAGTGCTGCAGTATTAACAACATAGGAGGTAAGGATAGCTCAATAGTCTCCATCGACCGGTGCTCACGATGTGGCCCCATCTCTATAATGCCCTCGATAGTATGTACACGCCCGGTGTATCTCACGACATGGGCTCCCGGGTGTATAACCCACGCGTTCATGTTGTCGGCATCCTCAAAGTGAATGGAGCGAACCCCCGTATGAGCCAGTGGCATTGTCGGATCCATCTATACTCAGATAATAGTATACCCATACAGAAAGGAGACCAACAATAAAACATGCAAGGGTTTGAACCAATATATGGATTTTAAAACGATAACCACATGCACGACTCTCAAACACCATTTAACATGAATATTCAAAGATAAACAATATATTTATCAAAAGGTTTCATACCCGACAGTCGTAGCAGTTTTAAAAACCATGACACTTCAATATTCATTAACTAACTTTGATACCTAATCTACGGAGATCCAACCAACAAATGAATGAGATGATCAGGCTCTCATTACCGAATAAGGCAGAATCAATGCCAATAAGGAAGAATCGTTGCCAGATAAGGCAGAGTTCAAATTAACCATATCACTGTCCAAAATGAGGGCATGAGTGAGTACTATTCATAGTATATGGTTTCATGGTCATATATCCATCAAGGCACAGTGATACAAACGTCATGAATACTTTCCATCAAGCATTCATGTCCTATGCAAAGGCACGTCTGCCCCCAAAATGCATGTAAAACGTTTTGTTCTCGTAGTTTTCCTTGTGTTCAATCTTTCCATGTCAGAGCTAAAAGTCTCACTACCAAATCACCATTTTAAACTTTCAAGTTTAATACTTCATTCCAAAAATAATTGATTCCAAGTCAAAAGTGTGCAAATCACGAAATCTAGACCGATGCACCAGTCTTAGATACGTAGATTTTAGTGCACAAAACCAATACCCGTTTTATAGGACATCTAGTCCATAACTTCACCTTTCGGACCCCGGGCCCATATCATAGAACACTAGACTCGACGTCTCGGTAGCTAGGTTCGTTTTCAACTTTAAACTATTTTCGTTCTGTGAAACACCAAACAAAACCAAAGTTTCCTTAACTTATCCAAGTTGACGGAAATAACACCATTGTTTACCGAAAGTCCTTTTACGTTGGAAATTCGTTTTGTAAAATCGTCAAAATCCCTTAAAACTCATTTTTGTTCAAAAAACCAATATTTTGAACTTGGAAACATCGTTTGAGACAAATTCTTGGTGTTACTTAATATTACCCTTTTTAAGGAATACTTTTGTAAATATTGACGGAATTGTCCGTCGTTTGTCTTTTTAAAACGTTTTAAGTCCAAAACCAGACTTTTCTAGTAAAATAATTTTTTTCCAACACTGTAATAAAATCATTTTTGAAAATTATTTTCTTAAAACAACATTTTCTAATATTTAGAAATTCCTTATGTGAAAATTAGCAGTGCTAAAATATTTTCACGGTTACGTCCTCACTATGACTCTTAAAACGCTCTTTCGCTGTTAAATCATTAAAATAATATTATTTTTCACAATTTCCCATTTTTCACCAAATAATTAATCAAGTAATATCATATTACTATTTCCACTAAATTAAACTCCTTATTTCATAAAAAATCTTTTAAATGCTTTTAACCTCGTATTTAATTAAGCTCTGACCACTGTCAGACTTTCCAATCCACAATCCACATCAACAATAAACTCATGTAAAAAATATAGTAATTAGAAATTAAAGACATGCCACAAAATATAACAATAATTAAATGCAGATAATTAAATAATTAACAGTAGATAATTACTAAGCAAATAATGCTAACTACGTAAGAATTACATACACCCAATAATTAATACAGACAACAACAATTACACATGGCTACCGAAAAACCCCCTCAGGTAATCCCCTTACCTGTAAATGATATTTCTCTGATATATGATTCGTTGTAAATCCAAGTGCCGGTAGCGCGCGTACCCTATAAACTAGCTTATCCTTCATCAAAACACAACAAATCAACAAACAAACAACTTAATAACACCTATGCTCCTACATGTTGGTTTTTCGGCCTAGGTAGATTTTAGGACCAAAAATTCTAAAATTCCGAAGCTTTTGGATTAGTGATTCTCAATCACGTAAAACCCTAAATCAACACTTATATTACAAAGATTGAAATCAAATATTCCAATCACTCACCAAATGAGTTTCGGCCATGACCAATAAAATGGCTTGGAGACTTTCATTTGATCCAATCAACATAGATTCAATACATATATAACTATAAGATTGAGTCATGCAAGACTAGTTAAGAAACAAATGAACAAAATCCTCCCCCCACTAAAGTTAGGGTTCGGCCTCTTTAGGTTAAATAGGTAGGAAATTTTTTTTTGATTCAAGCTCATAGATCTAGAATATAGAGATGATAATAGGATCATAGAAATTAGTTTCATGCCCATTGGATTTTCCTATGATTTTCTATGAATTCTTGAAGTTAGAAACCCTAATATGCATCATATTGATAAAGGCTTCAAAATACAAAACTAATTGAAGAACATGATTCTAATCAAGGGAGAAGAGCATGGTATACCTCTTGGAATCAAGAAATGGGCAAGAAATCCAACACTTTCTTCACAAAATCAAGCTATGGAGCTTATGAGTTTTTAAGAGAAAATTAGCAAAGTTGAAGGAAGATGATGAACAAGCCTTTTATAGAAGTGAAGATGGACTCCTTGGGGTTCTTGGGCCGTGGAAATTGAGTGAGAAATGGGTCCAAAGCACAAAGATTCAAGGGCAAAATGGTAATCTTGTACAATGGCAAACTTGTAGTTAAAACTAACATCAAGGACAAAATGGTAAAATCCTCCTAAAAGCAATCATGACTAAGGGAGTCATCCATATGACTCAACCCTTGTGAGACATCATGATTGACAAGGTATTTATCCGTTAGCGAGTCCCGCAAATCCGTTTTCGACTCTGGGCTCGTTCGTCCGATTTCATATAACGCCCAAGATATAATATATTATTTCACTTTTTAAGTGAAATTTTTTAAAATAGCCAAAGAAGTTGGAAACTTCATAAAAACCTTAATTTTTTCGTTCACGAGTTAAAATTAGGCCATTTGAGCAGTAAAATTCTTACTGTCTTTAAATCGCAGACCGGGTTTCGTCTGAATTTTCGACCCAAAATTTAATCGTAACTCTCTACGATAAAGTAGAGTATGGATATGATATTGGTTTATCCAAAATAATTTTCTAAGTTTTAAAATAAAAATATAAACATTTCTGTTTATTTTACCGATATAAAAACAGAAAACAGTGAAAAACCGGGTGTTACACCTTAACCCAACACCCATCATGTCTTTTATTTATTTTTTTAACTAAAAGCTATTGGCAAGCATCACTATAGGATAAGACATCCCAACTAGTTTGACACCCCAGATCCTAAAAATCATTTGTAGCATGCCAAAAATATTATTAAAAAAATATAAAAGAATACAAAAGAAATCATGGGGGGACTAGAGCCAAAACCCATGAGGGATCAACAAAATCTATAGTTAGGCAATCCTAACCTATTGCCAAAAAAATGCTCCCTAATAAAGTTTGGAACATTACTTCACCAATTAAAACCATGATTGTCTACTCCAAAATTAGCTAGTTCATTCGCACAACTATTCCCCCATCACGGCCTGGCCGTGACAGGTTCTGACTTTGTGTTCTTCTTTCTTTTTCAGCCCTGCTCGGTGATGGGCTCTGTTTGACTCATTTTTCTTGTATTTCAAGCTCCACCTTCATGCAAACTCCAACATAACTGGTCTTGAGCATTTTAATCTTCGTATTTAATTGCCAAATCAATATCTCCAAATTAATTGCCAAATCTTATCATATCCTTTATTGTTGTGATATGCAATTATTATCCAAATCCAAATTGATTTGGATCCAATCATTTATCTCAATGCCAATTGAATTATATTTTAATCATAATAACTCAAATCTAAATTTATTTGGATTCAAATCCATCATGTGAGCCCTTGCAATTTACTTGGCAATCTTCAATTTAATTGCAATCCTTCTTCTTTGTCTTTTCCTAAAAATAAAAATAAGAAAATCTTGAGAAAATCAATTAAATTCTAATTAAAATCAATTAAATGAACACATTGATTCTAAAATAACTACAATAGGAAAAAAAGTCTAATTTGGGTTAAATCAAGCATTCAACAAAATTTAATTGATGAATCCACTCTAAAATATTAGCTAAAACATGATAAGCGAGCGGATTATCAATTTTTCGACATCATGGTTCACCTAATTGTTCATTTAGTGAGGGAGATTAGATTATGTGGCCCTATTTTTTTGAGGTGGATGTACCCAGTTGAGTGATACATGAAGATCTTGAAAGGGTATGTGAAGAATCCACACCGTCCCGAAGCATCTATTGTTCAAAGGTACGTTGTAGAAGAAGCTATTGAGTTTTGTTCGGACTACCTTCCTAACACGGATCCTATAGGCCTCGTCATGATGAGAGAAGATGTCAAGGTTGTACACATGGTGTAATGATTAAGAGCTAGGGTTGGGAGGAAGTGCTTCAAGCACATTTGTATATATTGAATAGCATCGATTTTGTTCAACCTTACTTTTGTGATCACAAAAGAAAAGTCAAGGAAGAAAACCCTCGAATGAACGAAAAGTGGTTGTTGAACAAGCATAACAAGACTTTCTTACAATGGTTTAAAGAAGAAATTATGAAGGATGGAAGTATTGCTTCTCATACATTAAAATGACTAGCATATGGGCCTGGCTTTAATGTCATATGTTGGAGCGGATACGTCATCAGTAATTTTTCCTTTATACAAAGGAGCAAGATAACAAGATTACCATGCAAAATAGTGGGGTTATGATCGTGGCTGAATCCATGCACTTCTCTAGTTCAAAAGATACAAACCCCGTTATTGCACCAATACCTTACTTTGGAGTCATTGAAGATATTTGGGTGCTCGATTACACTAAGCTTACGGTGCCAATTTTTAAATGTAAGTGGGTTGACAATAAAGGTGGTGTACAAACAGACGAATGTGGATTTACATTGATAGACCTTGGTATGTTAGGTCATACAGGCGAGCCTTTCAGCATGGCTTCCCAAGCAAAATAAGTGTTTTACATCACTGATCCTTCTAACAAAAGGTTGTATGTGGTTCTCCAAGGAAAAAGCATGCATAATGATAGTGATGAAAATCAAGATTCAACTCTTGATATTCTTGAGACTCCTTCTTTCTCAACAAACATGCCTACTATCATTGAGGAAAATGAGGTGGACGATGTACATGCCACTCGTGATGATCATCACGAAGGGATATTGATCTAGCTAAATTAAACTTGACCATAGTGTGAGTTTTGTTCTTTTAGGGCAATTGTTTTATTTATCCATGTTAGTTTATATTTATTTTTATTTATCCATGTTTATTTAGCTTTATTTTTATTTATCCATGTTAAACTAACCTAATTTATTATTATTTTTCATCTAAACAAGCATACACATGGCTAATTTAGCAGACATCCTTCATGCACGGGAGGGGTCGGTGGCGGCTACGCCAGCTGATAGTGTAAGTTTTATTTATACATATAATGTTAATTAATTAGGCTTATATTTTTTATTTATCCATGTTATACCTAACCTAATTTATTATTTCTTTGTCCAAACAGGCATCACAGGAGGTCGACATCCTCATGCACCATAGGGGTCAATGGCGGCTATGCCAGCTGATAGTGTAAGTTTTATTTATACGTATAATGTTAATTAATTAGGCTTATATTTTTTATTTATCCATGTTATACCTAACCCTCTAATTTTTTTGTGTGTGTCCAAACAGGCATCACAGAGTTCGAAAAAAGGGGTAGAGCAGCCACTTCTTTGAAAAATTTAGACAAGTCTAAGCTCAGCGGTCAGAAGCTTGAGGTCTGGTTTGATCATGAACTGACTCCCCAGGGACCCCTTGCTAAGAAATTTACCAGTTGGGTGGCTAAGGAAGCTAAAGAGCATACTAGCATGCTGTATGATGAATGGGAAGACGTACCGCAGAATGTGAAGGATCAGATTTGGGAGTCAATCACGGTATTTTACTTTTACACTCTTTTGATGTACATTATTAAATAATTATTTGGGTTCTAATTCCTCCTTTTTGTTATGTAATTAATGTAAATCACGTGGACCGTGCCTAATCCTTATCAGCATAGGCAGAAATAGCTCTCACTAGTGGCTACGCGTGGGAAGGGGTTTAAGCACGATCTGGCTAGGTATTACATATTCGGAGCGAAGAGCTCCGAATCTCCTCTTGCTTTCTACTCATACCTAGATAAGGATACGTGGGATGCCTTTGTTAGGAGCCGAGGCACACCTCAATTTCTGGTTAGTTGAAGTTAATTTACTTATCCATTTTAAAGTACCTTTAAGTAAATAAAATTTATTTAAGTAAATTTATTATGTGTTATTTGTTACAGACTAAAAAGGAAAAGGGTAAGCGGAATCAAGCAAAGAATGTTCACACCCACACCATGTCTCAAGGTGGGTATCCCGCTTTGATAAAGAATATGATGGAGGATAAGTTAAAGGAGAGGCAAGAGAAGCCGAATGACATGATAGCAGCAGGAGATGTACCGAGGACACGATTTGTTGATCCTCCGTCTCCGCCCGCATGCGATGATTGTTGGGTGGAGGACCGAAAGAACGGAAAAGGAGATTTTAAAGTTGAAGCCACACGCATTGTGGCAGAAAAGATTGTAAGTAACAAATTAACTGCATTTCTAGTTGATATTTGTAACACCTTGTCTTCTTACACGTTTTTAATTTCGTCTTTGTAGGACGAGCTTAAGGAACAAAGCTCGCAGGGATCATTTATCCCACATGGACGTCGGGATATCTTGGTCACTGCCCTAGGCAAAAACGACCACCCTGGTCGGGTCTTTGGTGTTCCAGGGACGGTGGGCATCAAGAAATTCTATGGGAAATGCGCTTCACGTAGGCGGGTCAAGCAGACGATCGATAAGGAGGAACTCGAGAGAAGAGGTTAAATTGGAGCTCATTGCCGACCCGACCTTTAAAGAAGAGAGGCTGTGAGAGGGTTTCTCAACCGACCCTTGACCTTCACGCAGATGCTTAGGAAGCAGTTTTCCTCCGTGGCTTCCCAAGAAACAGTGGGAGTTACCCAACCTTCACATGTTGAGCACAAAAGAGAGCTGTCAAAAGACACATGTGGAGGTGGATGAGTTGTCAAAGACGGAGAGAGAGTTGGAGGTGAAACAGCGGGAGTTCGAGTTGTCCCAGGTATACTCATAATGATCATATTTATCAATTACTTATGTTTTCTTTATTCTCAATTACTTATACTTTCTTTATTTACAATTTAAGGCAAAGCAGAAGCCGATGTCGCTTCGTCAGTCTCCCGTTACTCGTATGTTCTCTCTTGGTGAGGGTTATCCGTACGAGATTTTTGAATGCCCGCTGGAACACGATGGATGGAGGGCACGCCCAGACCCAGAACATATTTTTAAATTCGGTGGTGATGATCTTGGGTATTTTTCATAGATGGCGAGTGGATAGCCAACACTGTTCTGAGTATTTGGTGCACGTAAGTACATTTTAATGTTATAATTTATTTAATTTTTATATTTTGTTTCAATTTTATAATTTATTTAAATTTCAATATATTACATAATTAACATCCACTTATTTCATATCTTAGGTATCTGCTTCGCCTTCTAATTGACAGGGGGCTGCAATGTAATTTATGGATTCTTAGACCCCACTGTCATGTTGCCTCAGTTCTTGTTCGATGACTGTAAATTCAGTCCATACCTTGGCGACTTAGTGGGAGGAAGTGATCGAAAAGACATATATCTGACACCCTACTTATGGAAGAACCATTGGTAGTTGATCATATTTCATCCTTCTAGGCATCTTGTCTTATTCTTATGCTTTCTCTACCTGGACCCGCCAAGTAGGTGGTGGCCTCTATCAATACGTAAGTAATTAATCTTCTATTTAATTAAATTTGTAACATTTGCTTTTATTTTATTACACACATGATGAACATATAATTGACATGAATATTTTGTTTATGATAGCACAATGAAGGCATGCAGCATATCTTGCGCCAACGGAAAAAGTAGGACTTCAAAGTCAAAAGAAAATCCTGAATGGATTAACCTCAAGGTTGCTAGTCTATTAAATAGTAATTAATATTATAATTACATTACTATATATATATATATATATATATATATATATATATTTAATTGACATTAAATTTCATTTCTTTTTTAGTCTCGTCATTAGATAGATAGTTGGTAGTGTGCATATTATGTGATGCATCATATGTTGAACACCGTCTCGGCATCTATTACCGAAGGATGGAGGAAGGTAATTAATTAAACAAGTTATTTAATTATGTATTTTAGTTTTGGTGATGACTTGAGTTAATGTTTATTTTATTTGAACTTTTGCAGACTTTCAGCGATCAATCTCCTAAAGGAGATATTAAAGACTTGAGGATGCGATTTTCAGAATTCTTTTTTAAGTATGCTGCACAAAAAGGAGTAAAAAATATACCTCATGCATACTTAGAAGATGTGTAGTTTGTATTGATTTACATTTATATACTTAGAAGATACATGATGTGCAGTTGTATAGAATATGTATTATTATGTTATGAATGTTTCATGTATTGTGGCCTAAATTGTTTTAATTAAGATAGTTCTAATTGTGTTAATTAAGAATTGTGTTAATTAGCTAGTAATAGTTCTAAATATATATATTGGAATGCAAATGCATGAGTTAATGTATTGGACTTGTTAGTGATGAGTGTGTGTGTGCAAATTCTGTAATCTGTGCAAATTCTGTATTGTGGAATTAGTGAATGCAGTGAGCTAGCTGGGGGAAAGGGATATTGTAACACAATTTTTTAAAAAAAAAACTTATTTTTAACGTCTGTCTTTTATTCAACAGAGGTTAAAAGTTTACTTTTGACGTCTATTGTTTAAAAAAACAGGCGTTGAAAGTAGCACTTTTAACGTCTGTTAAATAAAAGAACAAACGTTTAAGGTGTTACATTTAACGTCTGTTTAATAAAAGACAGACGTTAAATGTAAACTTTTACATTTGTTCAAAACAGACTTTAAAAGTCACACTTTTAACGTCTGCTGTATTAACGTCTGACTTTTTTGAGACGTTAAAAAGCACTTTTAACAAAAACACTCCTATACTTTCAAACATTTGAATACAAATAAAATTGTCACTTAAAATAAATAATCACATGATGGAACAAAAGAAAGAAAATAATTGAATTACAGCTGTTAGAGCGATAAGAATTGAGTAAATACCCAATTTGGTTCCTGAAATTGTGAAGCAGTATCAATCTGGTCCTTGAAATTATCGAAATTCCAAAAGCGTCCCTGAATAATAAGTTAGTATCAATTCGATCCCTCATTTTAATCAATTAATATCAATTAAGTCACTAACATTGCTACCTTAAAATCAACTTAGTTCATACGAATTTCAACGAAGGGACTAAGTTGTTTCCCATTTTACAACTTCAGGGACTAATTTGGAATTTCGATAATTTCAGGGATCCAGTTGATACTACTTCACAATTTTAGGGACCAAATATGATGTTTACTTGATAAGGATTTCTACAAATATGTTCACATGACTAGAAAACCTAATACTGAGTTGGTATAATTATTCAATTTTGGGAAATTAAATCGATTTGGGGGTTTGCTGAAATGGGAATTAGCAAGGGTGAGAATCACTAACCTACTCACTGAAACATCAAGATTGTCCCATCCACCCAAACAACTCCTAGAAAAGATGATCAAACTTTAAAAGCAAGTGCCTTTCCATAGTCCTGGTATCAGTCATCATTTAAGTTGAGGCACAATAGAGTAGATGTAACCAAAAAGATATTTGACACATCAAAGAATAAAATAAAATAGCACCACAAACATTGTTTTATAATGGTAGTTTCATAAATATAAAACTATTCTACATCAGCCTACATACCACAAAGGGTGTAAAAGCAAAGTGCTCATAATAAAGAAACCTATAAATCTAATAAGAGGGCAAGAAAACATGAAACAAAATCATTAATATAATTCTATACCTAAAGAATTAAAGCTTTGACATTACTTTCAGTATTTTATAATATCAACTCAAATCAATGAAGAGTTATGTAGGAAATACTCCAGAGTCCTGCTTAATCCCTCAACAAATATATTTAAAAATGGGTTCAGTTTTAATTTCAGTAACTTCAATCGACAAAGCATGGAGGTTGAGTGCTTGATTGAATCTACACATAAGAAAACCTACATAACAAGTATCAATAAGACTCAGATTTTAATGAAAATTCTGAATAGCAAGATTGAGTATAGGCAAAAATCCTTACAAAAGAATGTAACATGTGAGCAATATGACAAATATAGAGTAGTATATTGAAGTAACTTACATCTAGTATCGCAAGGGTATTGGAAGTGAGTGTCATCATCTTTACATTAGCGACAAGTTGCAGACTTGACTAATTAGGACTAAAACTGTCCTTCCGAAAATCTTATCTAAAAGATTCGACATCAATATTTACTTCTTCAAGACAAGTAATATTGCTTGTAGAGGAGAGTTGGTGAACAGGACCACCCTTAATAGTGAGTAGATTAATATTTGGAGTAGAAAGAGTGATTTCGTAAGCTCTTCTACAGAAAAAGTAGCTCATAATGGTCAACATGGAAAGGTTAGAATTTGATATGCAGAGGAATTTGGCATCAATCTGTAAATAACAATTCTGCATAACCAAAGTGTTCAACATATGACATTTTGAGAACGGTTCAGCACAGTCATTGTCACTTGTAGCAAAAGTGACATTCTTAATATGCATGCTTTTAATCTTTGGCAGCTCCAAAGATTTTGGTAGTAATATATTATAAGATGGGAGAGAAAAGCAAAGCTTAAGATGTGTCAAAGATCGTGAGAAAAATACGAACGGGGCAATTCAAAATCTTCTTTCATCCTAAAATCGACCGTGATCACCAATTTCGGATATCATGGGATGCAGCATATATCATGACATCATTCAGGAACTTAGCATCATACTTACCTCCGATGTGCCATAAATGAAGATTATGGAGTGAAACAGAGTCATCTCGAACGGAGAGAACCAAAGACACGAATTTATTAAAAAACGAAATCCTACGAAACTGGGAGGAATGCAAAGTAAGAACGGTGAGACGTTTCCAAAGGTCCTTCCATATTTTGGATAAAAGACAAGTCTGAACAACATCTTTGGTCTTCATAAATGTCATTATATGGAGCAGAACACAGTCAGGCAAGTCACTAAGCCTGTCACTCAGGCTTTCCATTATTGTCTATTGATTCTTTCACTTTGCATCCTCCTCGTCATCCAGGCAAGCAAATGTTTTTGGTCTGTTTACTGTATCAGAAATTGAATCGAATTGAGGGAAATCAAGGAGACTCGCTTCGAGAGGAAATTGTTAATAGGAATAGTGAGGCTTTGGTGCCGCCTCAAGTTGCAGAACGCAAAGAAAAGATGGAGACCAGAGAGGAAGCTACAAACCTTTATAATGAGGAAGTGAGCCCCACTTTGAAAATAATGCTTATGGGCCAAAAAAGGATATAATGGGTTTGGGAAACGGGTTGGACTATACTGAAGAAAGAATCAAAGAAATAATGCTGAAATAGTGAAATATATGCCACACACACTGGCGTCTTGGGAGATATTTGGACTTTGGAGTGCAGGAATCTTATTAGTTTATTATTTACTTTTGTCAAAAAAAAATTGTTTATTATTTAATAGTTTTTAGGGTTAAATATGTTTTTGTCCCTTCAAATATAGGGTATTTTGTTTGTAGTTCCTATAAAATTTTTTGGAAATTTTTAGTCCCTACAAAAGTGCTCTATTATTTTTTGGTCCCTATTATTAACTTGGTTTGTTAAGTGATGACATGATAGTATGAAATTATCTTTAAGACCCTGCCACGTGTACAATTTTTTATGACATGGCAGTTGAGTCAATTTTTTTTTTTTGATAATTTCTATTTTATAAAAATAATAATTATTAAATTATTTTTAAAAAAAATTTGATTTTACGAAATCTCTAATCCCCAAACTCCTAATATCATATTTCCGTAGTTGCTACGCCCACCGTCGTTCATCACATACCACACGAACCCCTGCTAGAACTGCCGTCCACCTCGGGTTAATTTCACACTGTTATATTATCACTTAACAAACTAAGTTAACAACAGGGACCAAAAACATATCGGAACATTTTTGTAGGGACTAAAAACAAAATACCCTATATATATAAAACAAAATACCCTATAAAAAATAAAAAGTTTCAATTTCAACTTTAGACATATACTAATAAATATGTCACCAGGCATTCAAAATTAAATATGCAAGTAGGTCACTACAAAGTCAATAAGCCTTTATTTTCAAATATTATAAATAATGTAAATATTATATTATATTATATTATATTATATTATATAAATAATAGGCTTTTTTTAAAAGCCTGAGGGCTAGCCTCGCTATATAGAATTTTAAAAAAGTCCTGACCTGACATTTTTATTAAATAGGCTAGGCCGAGCTAGACCTTAAATAGGTTAGGCCATAGGTCCCCGACGAGCGGTCTGACCTATTCCCACCCCTATATATAGAGTCGTCAAATGGGCCAGCCCTAGCCCATTTAGCCCTAGCCCGTGTGGGCTAGGGCTAAATGGGACACAGGGCCAAAAGGCCCACATTAAAAAAAAAGCCGACAGGGCCAAAAAGCCCTAAAATGCCCTAAGGGCCAGGGCCAGCCCATGGGCCATAATTTTTTTGATGGACCTAGTTTTTTTATTTTATAAAACTTGACAAAAAGAACAACAACTATAATTACTCTAACATTATGTAATAATATCATTTAACCTAAGAAATTATCTATTTAAATATGTATTACGTGCTATAATATTTCCTTCACTGACCGCACAACCGCTTAGGTAATCCAAGTGAATGGTTTCCCTTAACTGGAATATTATCTATTGCAATAATTTGATATCAGTTATCTACTTTAACAATTCATTTCATATAAAGACAAAGATGAAAAGAGAGAAAACAATGGTTTCTCTTCAATTTTTTAGAGAAAACTATAGCACTTAATACATATTTGATAGTTAATTTCATAGGTTAAATGATATTATTATATAATGTTAGAGTGATTATAATTGTTGTTCTTTTTGTCAAGTTTTATAAATAAAATAAAATAAATAGGACTATAAAAAAAATGGCCCATGGGCTGGCCCTGGCCCCTAGGGCTTTTTAGTGTTTTTTGGCCTTGTGGGCTTTTTTAATGTGGGCCATTTGGCCCTGACCCACATGGGCTAGGGCTAAATGGGCTAGGGTGGCCCATTTGACAGTTCTAAATTTCCTTTCCCTATATATGTGAGAAACCCTAAAATTCATACTATTACAATAAAACTTGCAATTCTGCCATCTATTGAAAAACTACCAAGGAACATTACAATTTGACTTAAATGCCTCACCAACAATCATTGAGTCACATTGAAGCCATAAATAATTCCACCTTCTTTGATGAGCTATTTCCACAGTCATGATTGCTGCAACAAATTCTGCATGCAGAGTATTAGAGACACCTAGATGAGTTGAGAAACAGCCCTTCACTACCCCAGATGAGTCTCTAAAGATGCCACCTACAGCAGCAAGACCTAGATTTCCTTTAGCCGAGCCATCAGTATTGCATTTAGTCCAGTATACTGGAGGGGTCAGCCAATCAACTTGCTTGATGCAATCAGCTTTTGGTGGCCTGCACTCCATAGAAAAGAACTTAACCACCTTAAATTCTTCAATTGAGCTTGAAACAGTCCCTTTTGATAAGATTCCATCAACATGAGTATCTGCCATTATTAGACTGATGGCATGCTTTATAGGGATGAAATTTCCTCTGAATTTAATGCTATTTACGTAGTACCATATGACACAGATGGTATTTATAATATTTGCTAGAACCAAGTCCTTGCACTGAGTTCCATTGAAACCGATACAAACATCTAATAGAGAAATAAAACAAGTTCTATTATAGTAGTGTTAATAGCATTACTAAGCCAAAGCCATAAGCTTTCAGCAAATGTACAGGACAGAAATATATGGTTTGCTGACTCTTCAGCTGTATAACAAAGAGGGCAGATAGAGACTGTGACACAACCTCTCATTTTCAAGTTATCATCGGTTGGCATCTTTCTATGCATCAATCTCCAAAATATGAAATACTTTGAGGGTGGAATGGAAAATTTCCAGATCAGTTTACACCAATTTAAAGGATTGTTCGATGGATTTAAGAAATTATAGGCTTACTTGAGTGACAAACTTCCGTAATCTGAAGATAGCCAGACCTTTTGATCTAGAGCAGGCTCAATTGGAATGATAATCTTCTTCATTTCTTCTAACAGAGCAGGGTATCTGTGGCTCAGCTCATAAAGGAGAAACCAATTGCTATTTACAATGAAGTCCTTAACTGATGCAGTGAGAGAATTTTGCAAAGTAGATGGAATGTTTAACAGATCTGATACAGAAACTCCATTATTCAACCATTTGTCCCTCCAAAAGTTGATGTCAGATCCATTGCCAAGAATCCATGACGAATTATGATCTATCATCTGAGAGTAACTTCTAATTCCAGGCCAAATGGAAGACCTGATGTAGGATGTAACAGGCACAACTTTTCTGAAGAATCTAGCTCTACAGAGACAAGCCCAATCTTCTTTAGATACAGCCACATTCCAGCTTAATTTGAGCATAACATCAGCATTAACTGATCTGATTGACCTAAGGCCAAGACCTCCTTCCCCTATAGGCATGCACAATTTCTTCCAGGCCATTGTAACAACGCTTTTAGTATGGATGCAGCCAGACCAAATAAAGTTTCTCAGCCACCTATCAATGGTTTTGAGAAGAGCTATGGGTCAAGCATATGTCTGAAAACTGTACAGCAACATGCCTCCAATAAATGAATTTACTAGTTGAAGTCTTTCCAGAATTGACAACAGGGATCCTTTCCACTTAGAGAGCTTTGCTTTTATTTTGTCAGCTATAGATTGAAAATGAACTAACCTAGGCTTTCCAGTGAAGATTGGCACCCCCAAATAAGTAAAGAGCAGTCTCCCCTTGACAAAACCAAGAATACTTTTGATTTCCTCCAGCCTTCTAGCATTTATAGCTCCTGAATAAAACCTGCACTTGCCAAGACTCAAGTGGGCCTGATGCTGCAGTATACTTTTCAAACAAACTCATTAAGCTTTGTAGTGCCTTTGCAGAATACCATAACATCATTAGCATATAGAGAGTGTGATGGTGTCTTAAATTGTTTAGGTCCTGACATGTGCTGTAATCTACAAGCCATATACCCAATCGAATGACCATTGACCAAGAAAGACAGCTTGGCAGACTTCAAAATAGTATGAATCCAGCTACAAAATCTCTCATGAAAGCCAAACGCAGAGAGAACTTTAAATAGGATTCCCTAATATAAAGTGTCAAATGCCTTCTTAAAGTCAAATTTGAGAGCTAAGTTACCACCAAATGACTTATTTTCCAGCATGTTAATTGCATCTGATGTAATGCAAACACAATCAACAATCTGCCTACCTCTAACAAAACCCCTTTGCTGAGGTGAAACAACCTTAGGTGCTATGGCAGCATGTTTGTCAGCCAAAACCTTAGATATGATTTTAAACTGGAAGTTTGCAAGTGCTATAGGTCTATAATCACCAATTGAATCTGCCTCGGGAAATTTTGGGATGAGAGTGATCAGGTTTGAGTTCAATCCAGGAAGGATCCAATTCTGAGTGAAAAACTGCAATACAGCTTTATACACATCAGTCCCAATAAAATTCCAATATGTTTGGTAAAAAGTACCACCACAGGCCCTGGTGCAATTGAACCATTCATGGAGAATACTGCATTTCTGACTTCTTCTATAGATGGAATACAGGGTTTCAAAATGCGGTCCGCAACCGCTAATGCGGCCACAATATTGCGGTTGCGGACCGCACCGCAACGGCATCGAGCCGCAATTGCGGTGGGAATCCAAATCACCCATTACGCCGCAAGCGTATGGCGTAGCATGCGCCGTAACGCAACGCCGTAACGGCCGCAACGGCCGCATCAGCCGCAACGGTTCCAAACAGAGCCAAAAGCAAACAGAGCCAAAAGAAAAACAGAGCCAAAAGCAAACAGAGCAGAGCCAAAAGGAAAAACAGAGCCAAAAGCAAACAGAGCCAAAACGAAAAAGGCCAAAACAGTTCGTTCAATGGAACCAAATTCTCAGAATCAGAATCAGACAAAATCAATTCAAAATATATTTGTACAGATTATATTCTCCTAACCTGCTTCTTTTCAGATCAAATGCTTTTGCCTTTATCTCCTTTTGCTTTCTGCTTCTGGTTCACTTCACTTCACTCAGACTCTGTCTCATTCTTTCATCTGCTTCACTTCACTCGTATAACCTCTTCGATCATTCCTCAGTCTCACACTCCTCCAGTGGATCTGCATCTGCTCATCTGCTCAGGTAAGATCTTCATTTCCTCCTTTGCTCTGCCGTCGTCCTCCGGGTGTGGGGTTCAGTGGGTGAGTCCTTGAGACCGTGACCGTGAGTCCGTGACTGAGGAGGGTCGTGAGGTGGAGGCCCGAAACCGTGGGTCGTGAGGCGGAGCCTGAGACTGAGAGAGAGAGGGGAGGCTGAGCCTGAGAGAGGGGGGAGGGGCCGAGGGTGGCCACGATCTGGGTTTTGGCCGGTGGGTAGCCGCGGCGCCAGACGAGTGACGGAGGAGGAGGGAGGGTAACCGAAGAGGGGTGAGTGGTGAGTGGTGACTGCCGTGGTGAGGGACGAGAAACAGAGGAGGGTTGCAGATCCATGCAGCTAGGTAGGGTTGCAGAAAAAGAAGAAAAAAAAGAAACAGAGGAGGGGAAGAAGAAGAGGTGAGACGTGAGAGACTGTGAGAGTGAGTGAGAGTCTGAGAGACTGAGACCATGAGGGACGAGAGAGGGTCATCACTCATCAGAGACTCAGAGAGTCAGAGGGACAGGGGAGGAACCGAGGAAGACCGAAGGAGGACAGGGGAAGAAATGGTGAGGACCGTGACTCCGTGAGGCATGAGGTGAGGGACAGGGGAAGAAATGGTGAGGAACTGAGGACCGTGAGGTGTGAGGTGAGGGACAGGGGAAGAAATGGTGGGGAAGAAATGGTGAGGAGGAAGAAATGGTGAGGATTGAGGAACCGTGAGGCGTGACCGCGTGAGGTGAGGGACGCGTGGATGACTGAGTGAGTAGTGACTGACGATACTCAAAGAGAGAGGATAAGAAGAATTCAGTGAACCAATCTTATCCACTGTGTGTGCCGTGTGTGTGGGTTGGGTTGGGTTGGGTGGGGTGGGAGGACTGAATTGGGTGGGGGGAATTTTTTGGGAGGGAATTTTTTTTTAATTAAAAATTTTAGGTGGGAAATTAATTAAGATTTGTGAATAATATAGGAAAAATTTGAGAGAGAAATAAAATATATATTGATATATTAATGTAATTACTGATTTAGTATATGTTTAGCTAGTATTTATTGTTCAAATTATATGCAAATAATTGATTTGTTGTATTAAATAATTTCTTTGTAATTATTAATTACATTATCGTGTTTTGCTAATTACTAGTTTATATAAAAGTTTTCTTTTTGAAGGCTAGTTTAGATTAAAGTTGTAAGTTTGGTTGAATTATTGATTGATGTTTATTTATAAATATTGAACAGGCTGTATAAAATTTGCACAATGCCTCAAAGAGAAGAATTTCCTACATAGAGATTAGATGGTGCTCGAGTGATGACATTGGATGGCATTTTGGAAACCAAGAGTTTGGGAAGTCGTAACAATATCGAATGCAAACTTTGTCACAAGATAGTAAGAGGTGGCATTACAAGATTGAAACAACATATAGCACATATGAAAGGACAAGTGTCTGGCTGTGCTAGAGTGAGCAAATTGGCTAGAGAAGGTATGATGAAGCTTCTTCTTGAAGGAAAAGCAAAGAAAAATGACTCCAAAAAAAGAAAAGAAGAATTTGAAGCACGCCTGAGAGGAGAAGATGAAGATGAAGCTGAAGATGTGGATCACCTTATTGATGAACGAATGAGGTTTGCTACACAGGAAAGCCTTAGATCACATCGCGAATGGGAAGACAGGCAACAATTTAGACAACAAACAGGAGGGCGTGGAAATATATATGAACAAGGTGGAAGCTCTCATGCGAGTGTTGGTGGGGGTGAAAGGTCTGAAGATATCACTCTAGAGTTGAGATATACAAATATTGATCTTATGAGGAGCAAAAGCATGAAGCAACCAAAAATCAGTAAGGGTATCATGAAGACATTGAGGAGGAAGCTAGGAGAGGTAGTAAGCAAGTTTTTTATTTATGAACGCTTACCTATGAATTTAGCTAACTCTCCTTGGTTGCATAATTTGATTTATTCAGCATTCTTGAGGTAGGTAAAGGGGTTAAATGTCCAACCCCTTATGAAATCACAGATGTATATTTAGAGAATGAATACAGGGAAATGAAGAAGTGGTTGAACGTATTGAGAGGTACATGGAAAGAAAAAGGGGTGACAATAATGTGTGATGGTTGGACGGACGGTATCAACCATACTCATATTATGAATTGTTTGGTGTATAGTAGTAAGGGGACAATTTTCTTGAAATCTATTGATGCTTCTGATGTTATTAGTAGAAACACAGATTACTACTTTCAGTTATTAGATAAAGTTGTTGAAGAAGTGGGGGAAGAGTTTGTTGTTCAAGTTGTTACAGATAATGAAGCAGCACTGAAAGTAGCTGGTCAGAAACTGATGGAGAAGCGGCCTCATTTGTATTGGTCTGCTTGTGCGGCTCATTGTTTAGATCTTTGCTTGGAGGATATAGGAAAAAAGAAAAATGTACAGAAGTTATTAACTGATGCAAAGACTGTGACAAATTTTCTCTCTAACCATATATGGACAGTCGATCTCATGAAAAAATATACTGGAGGTAGAGAAATTGTCCGTCCTGGTGTTACCCGATTTGCAACGCAGTTCCTACAACTTCAAGCAATTGTACAGCAAAAGCAAGGTCTGAGAAGCATGTTCAACTCCGAAGAGTTTAGGCGATCTAAATTTGGTAAAGCGAAAAATGGACCGTCATATGAAGCAAGAACAATTGTTAATGACAGTGAATTCTGGAGTAAGTCCCAAGACATATTGAAGGTGTTTGAGCCTTTAGTAAAAGTTTTGAGACTTGTTGATGGTGACGAGAAACCAACCATGGGTTTCATATATGAAGCCGTTGATAGAGCTAAACATGCAATTAGACAAAATTCTCGTTATCATTCCAGATATAATGATTTAATAGACAAGCGATGGAGTTACATGCATTCCGATCTTCATTCTGCCGGTATGTTGATATAATTTATAAATTTATTTTTATCATGTAATTTTATATTTATACTTTCATCCATAATAATATTTTTATCCTTTTTAGGTTATTTTCTTAATCCGCAATTTCAATACGGAGTTGAACATGGGGAAGATGTCTATAAAGAAACGTTTGAAGGAACAAATAGAGTCATCTTCAGAATAGAAAGAAACATTGATGATCAGATTAAAGCTCTGAACCAGGTTAGTAATGAATATTTAAATTTTTAAACTTATAATTTATTATTTATCAAATGAAGATATTTACATATTGATATATTATGTTATATTTCACAGTTAATACTTTTTAGAGATAAGCTTGAAACATTTGGTACTCCTCAAGCTCAAGCAGCTTGGTCTAAGATGAATCCAGGTAAAATAATATTTTTTTATAAATCAATGAACTTTAACTTTATTTTTTAATTTAATAACTAATAATTTGTTTACCTTTTGTTGCTCCTTTAAAAAGCTGAATGGTGGTCCTTTTTTGGTGTATGTGCTCCGGAGCTTAAACGTGTGGCTATAAAAGTTCTTAGCCAAACAACTTCAGCCACAAATTGTGAGAGAAATTGGAGCACATTTAGTTATATCCACACAAAGACAAGGAATAGATTGAAGTATAAAAAGCTGCAAAAGCTTGTCTTCACGCACTACAATATGAAATTGAAAATGAGGCATCAAATGAGAAAAAGTCAAGATGAAATTGAAGCAAGTTTTAATCCTATCAATCTTGATTATATATTTCAAGAAGATGCATTATCTCCATGGATTGAAGAGAGAGAAGATCCACTATTAGATGGAGTACAAAATGCAGAATGGTTGCCTCTAGTGGATACAGATGATGAAGATGTGGAAGTTGTTGATGATAATGATGATTCTAATGAAGATGGTGGTGGTTTAAGTCCACCAAGTAATAATAGTGGTGATGGGGGTGGTGATGTAGAAGCTGAAGAAGGTGGCGGTGATGATGATGGTGATGGTGATGGTGATGGTGATGATGATGGGCAATTTCAAAATGATCCATCTCAAGATTCACCATATAATAGGCGTTATAGGAGCTTGACTGATATGGCTCCTTCTGTGGTGGTGATGTACGTCATTCCACCATGTGGTAGCAATTATCATGTAAGTTCAATTTTTATTATCTTTGATTCATATATTTGTTAATTATTATTATTATTATTTTAAATTTATTAATTTATTTACTTTTTATCTTCTTCTTCTTTTTTGTAGTGAAGACGTATCTCTAAGTGGTGACAATGTGACGTTATTTTAGAATCACAATTGCAGCTGGGTGTATGTATTCCTATATGTGACACTAATATCTTTTTATTTGTGATTCATATATATTTATGCACTATTAAGTTTCTGACCTTCTTACTTCTTTGTAATTTTGTACTTATATATGCTTAAAAGTTTTATTTATAATTTATTTTCACTAAATTAAGTTTAAATTATTCATAAACATAATACAATGTATTAAAAATGAATAGAAATTTGTGCAACATCATTAATAAAAGATATATAAAGAATTACAAAAAAAAATTGATTTATTTTCAATTTGTGAATTTTTCAAATCGTTTCATGCCGCAGCGGCCGCATTACGCATCGCAACAGCCGCAATGACGGCAACCGCAGTGACCGCAACCGCGACCGCAACCGCAATTTAAAACCCTGGGAGTCCTTTTGGAAGAAAAAAGTATATTTAAAATGGTTCTCCTGTGGTGATAGAAATACAGCATACTTCCACAAATTTGCAAAAGTCGGAACCTCTACTAAACAAATGTCTATCTTAAGAGTTGGTGATGAGATTCTGGATAAGTCATCTGATATAGAGCACCATGTGTTACAGTTTTTCACTGAGTTATATGCCACTGATAATCTATGCATTGATAATGGTTGAGTTGAAAGTGTCATGCCTTGCTTGGTGACAGCTAAAGACAATGCTGGTTTAGTGAGTATTCCCAGGGTTTTAAATTGCGGTTGCGGTTGCGGTTGCGGTTACGGTCACTGCGGTTGCGGTCATTGCGGCCGCTGCGATGCGTAATGCGGCCACTGTGGTGTGAAACGATTTGAAAAATTCACAAATTGAAAATAAATCAATTTTTTTGTAATTCTTTATATATCTTTTATTAATGATGTTGCACAAATTTCTATTCATTTTTAATACATTGTATTATGTTTATGAATAATTTAAACTTAATTTAGTGAAAATAAATTATAAATAAAACTTTTAAGCATATATAAGTACAAAATTACAAAGAAGTAAGAAGGTCAGAAACTTAATAGTGCATAAATATATATGAATCACAAATAAAAAGATATTAGTGTCACATATAGGAATACATACACCCAGCTGCAATTGTGATTCTAAAATAACGTCACATTGTCACCACTTAGAGATACGTCTTCACTACAAAAAAAAGAAGAAGATAAAAAGTAAATAAATTAATAAATTTAAAATAATAATAATAATAATAATTAACAAATATATGAATCAAAGATAATAAAAATTGAACTTACATGATAATAGCTACCACATGGTGGAATGACGTGGTGGTTCATAACCTCTATTCTCACTTTGGCTATCATCTTGTGTAGCTCCTTGTCCAAAGACATAATAAAAAAATCCACCACTTGATTGTTGATGATAAGGATCTTGATAATTCATTGATGGTTGGTAGTATGAGGGAGCTTGATCACTTGCGTATGTGTTATATGTGTTGAAATAAGGATATTGATAATAAGGTGGATGAGGTTGTTGACTACTCTGAGAAGAATCATCAATACCAAAGTCACTAAAACTTTGTGCAATACTAGAAGAGGAAGAATCTTCAAGTGGAAAATTCTGTTTTCTTTTTCCTCTCCTCGAATGTGACCCACCTCTGCTGCTCTCGGGTAATGAACTACCAGAAGAAGCCATATCAGTCAAGCTCCTATAACGCCTATTATATGGTGAATCTTGAGATGGATCATTTTGAAATTGCCCATCATCATCATCATCACCATCACCATCACCATCACCATCATCATCACCGCCACCTTCTTCAGCTTCTACATCACCACCCCCATTACCACTATTATTACTTGGTGGACTTAAACCACCACCATCTTCATTAGAATCATCATTATCATCAACAACTTCCACATCTTCATCATCTGTATCCACTAGAGGCAACCATTCTGCATTTTGTACTCCATCTAATAGTGGATCTTCTCTCTCTTCAATCCATGGAGATAATGCATCTTCTTGAAATATATAATCAAGATTGATAGGATTAAAACTTGCTTCAATTTCATCTTGACTTTTTCTCATTTGATGCCTCATTTTCAATTTCATATTGTAGTGCGTGAAGACAAGCTTTTGAAGCTTTTTATACTTCAATCTATTCCTTGTCTTTGTGTGGATATAACTAAATGTGCTCCAATTTCTCTCACAATTTGTGGCTGAAGTTGTTTGGCTAAGAACTTTTATAGCCACACGTTTAAGCTCAGGAGCACATACACCAAAAAAGGACCACCATTCAGCTTTTTAAAGGAGCAACAAAAGGTAAACAAATTATTAGTTATTATATTAAAAAATAAAGTTAAAGTTCATTGATTTATAAAAAAATATTATTTTACCTGGATTCATCTTAGACCAAGCTGCTTGAGCTTGAGGAGTACCAAATGTTTCAAGCTTATCTCTAAAAAGTACTAACTGTGAAATATAACATAATATATCAATATGTAAATATCTTCATTTGATAAATAATAAATTATAAGTTTAAAAATTTAAACATTCATTACTAACCTGGTTCAGAGCTTTAATCTGATCATCAATGTTTCTTTCTATTATGAAGATGACTCTATTTGATCCTTCAAACGTTTCTTTATAGACATCATCCCCATGTTCAACTCCATATTGAAATTGCGGATTAAGAAAATAACCTAAAAAAGGATAACATATTATTATGGATGAAAGTATAAATATAAAATTACATGATAAAAATAAATTTGTAAATTATATCAACATACCGGCAGAATGAAGATCGGAATGCATGTAACTCCATCGCTTGTCTATTAAATCATTATATCTGGAATGATAACAAGAATTTTGTCTAATTGCTTGTTTAGCTCTATCAACGGCTTCATATATGAAACCCATGGTTGGTTTCTCGTCACCATCAACATGTCTCAAAACTTTTACTAAAGGCTCAAACACCTTCAATATGTCTCGGGACTTACTCCAGAATTCACTGTCATTAACAATTGTTCTTGCTTCATATGACGGTCCATTTTTCGCTTTACCAAATTTAGATCGCCTAAACTCTTCGGAGTTGAACATGTTTCTCAGACCTTGCTTTTGCTGTACAATTGCTTGAAGTTGTAGGAACTGCGTTGCAAATCGGGTAACACCGGGATCGGACAATTTCTCTACCTCCAAGTATAGTTTTTCATGAGATCGACTGTCCATATATGGTTATAGAGAAAATTTGTCACAGTCTTTGCATCAGTTAATAACTTCTGTACATTTTTCTTTTTTCCTATATCCTCCAAGCAAAGATCTAAACAATGAGCCGCACAAGCAGACCAATACAAATGAGGCCGCTTCTCCATCGATTTTTGACCAGTGCTTTGATCTTTGCTTGATATCTGTAACAACTTGAACAACAAACTCTTCCCCCACTTCTTCAACAACTTTATCTAATAACTGAAAGTAGTAATCTGTGTTTCTACTAATAACATCAGAAGCATCAATAGATTTCAAGAAAATTGTCCCCTTACTACTATACACCAAAAATTCATAATATGAGTATGGTTGATACCGTCAGTCCAACCATCACACATTATTGTCACCCCTTTTTCTTTCCATGTACCTCTCAATACGTTCAACCACTTCTTCATTTCCCTGTATTCATTCTCTAAATATACATCCGAGATTTCATAAGGGATTGGACATTTAACTCCTTTACCTACCTCAAGAAATTTGTAACAATCAAATTATGCAACCAAGGAGAGTTAGCTAAATTCATAGGTAAGCGTTCATAAATAAAAAACTTGCTTACTGCCTCTCCTAGCTTCCTCCTCAATGTCTTCATGATACCCTTACTGATTTTTGGTTGCTTCATGCTTTTACTCCTCATAAGATCAATATTTGTAGATCTCAACTCTAGAGTGATATCTTCAGGCCTTTCACCCCCACCAACACTCGCATGAGAGCTTCCACCTTGTTCATATATATTTCCACGCCCTCCTGTTTGTTGTCTAAATTGTTGCCTGTCTTCCCATTCGCGATGTGATCTAAGGCTTTCCTGTGTAGCAAACCTCATTCGTTCATCAATAAGGTGATCCACATCTTCAGCTTCATCTTCATCTTCTCCTCTCAGGTGTGCTTCAAATTCTTCTTTTCTTTTTTTGGAGTCATTTTTCTTTGCTTTTCCTTCAAGAAGAAGCTTCATCATACCTTCTCTAGCCAATTTGCTCACTCTAGCACAGCCAGACACTTGTCCTTTCATATGTGCTATATATTGTTTCAATCTTGTAATGCCACCTCTTACTATCTTGTGACAAAGTTTGCTTTCGATATTGTTACGACTTCCGGCTACTGGGTTTCCAAAATGCCATCCAATGTCATCACTCGGAGCACCATCTAATCTGTGTAGGAAATTCTTCTCTTTGAGGCATTGTGTAAATTTTATACAACCTGTTCAATATTTATAAATAAACATCAATCAATAATTCAACCAAACTTACAACTTTAATCTAAACTAGCCTTCAAAAAGAAAACTTTTATATAAACTAGTAATTAGCAAAACACAGATAATCTAATTAAAAATTACAGTAAATTATTTAATACAACAAATCAATTATTAGCATATAATTTGAACAATAAATACTAGCTAAACATATACTAAATCAGTAATTACATTAATATATCAATATATATTTTATTTCTCTCTCAAATTTTTCCTATATTATTCACAAATCTTAATTAATTTCCCACCTAAAATTTTTAATTAAAAAAACATTCCCTCCCAAAAAATTCCCCCCACCCAATTCAGTCCTCCCACCCCACCCAACCCAACCCAACCCACACACACGGCACACACAGTGGATAAGATTGGTTCACTGAATTCTTCTTATCCTCTCTATCTGAGTCTCGTCAGTCACTACTCCCTCAGTCATCCACTCGTCCCTCACCTCACGCGGTCACGCCTCACGGTTCCTCAATCCTCACCATTTCTTCCTCCTCACCATTTCTTCCCCACCATTTCTTCCCCTGTCCCTCACCTCACGCCTCACGGCCCTCAGTTCCTCACCATTTCTTCCCCTGTCCCTCACCTCACGCCTCACGGAGTCACGGTCCTCACCATTTCTTCCCCTGTCCTCCTTCGGTCTTCCTCGGTTCCTCCCCTGTCCCTCTGACTCTCTGATGAGTGATGACCCTCTCTCGTCCCTCACGGTCTCAGTCTCTCAGACTCTCACTCACTCTCACAGTCTCTCACGTCTCACCTCTTCTTCTTCCCCTCCTCTGTTTCTTTTTTTTTTCTTCTTTTTCTGCAACCCTACCTAGCTGCATGGATCTGCAACCCTCCTCTGTTTCTCGTCCCTCACCACGGCACTCACCAGTCACCACTCACCACTCACCCCTCTTCGGTTACCCTCCCTCCTCCTCCGTCACTCGTCCGGCGCCGCGGCTACCCACCGGCCAAAACCCAGATCGCGGCCACCCTCGGCCCCTCCCCCCTCTCTCAAGCTCAGCCTCCCCTCTCTCTCTCAGTCTCAGGCTCCGCCTCACGACCCACGGTTTCGGGCCTCCACCTCACGGCCCTCCTCAGTCACGGACTCACGGTCACGGTCTCAAGGACTCACCCACTGAACCCCACACCCGGAGGACGACGGCAGAGCAAAGGAGGAAATGAAGATCTTACCTGAGCAGATGAGCAGATGCAGATCCACTGGAGGAGTGTGAGACTGAGGAATGATTGAAGAGGTTATACGAGTGAAGTGAAGCAGATGAAAGAATGAGATAGAGTCTGAGTGAAGAGAAGTGAACCAGAAGAATAAAGTAAAAGGAGATAAAGGCAAAAGCATTTGATCTGAAAAGAAGCAGGTTAGGAGAATATAATCTGTACAAATATATTTTGAATTGATTTTGTCTGATTCTGATTCTGAGAATTTGGTTCCATTGAACGAACTGTTTTGGCCTTTTTCGTTTTGGCTCTGTTTTCTTTTGGCTCTGATTTTCCTTTTGGCTCTGCTCTATTTGCTTTTGGCTCTGTTTTTCTTTTGGCTGTTTGCTTTTGGCTCTGTTTGGAACCGTTGCGGCTGATGCGGCCGTTACGACGTTACGTTGCGGCCGTTACGCCGTTACATTGCGGCCGTAATGGGTGATTTGGATTCCCACCGCAATTGCGGCTCGATGCCGTTGCGGTGCGGTCCGCAACCGCAATATTGCGGCCGCATTAGCGGTTGCGGACCGCATTTTGAAACCCTGAGGACTCCTCATATGATAAGGCTTGCTGCAAATTTCTATAAGACATTATTTCTTGCTGATAAAGTATCTCAGAGTAGTCAAGTTCAGCTATTTGGTTCTGGACCTGATCTACATTTTACAAGGCTTCATCAACTCTCAGCTTCACATCTCCAAAAACTTGCTTGTTCCATACTTTGAACTTAGCTTTTAACTGTTTTAGCTTCTGCATCAAGATAAACATGGGGCAACCCCTCACTGGCGTAGACCAAGAGTCCTGTACCAATTTAAGGCAATCCGGATGCTCAGACCACATTTCAAAGTACCTGAAGGTTGAAGGGCTGGATTTAACACTATTAGATTGGCTCAACAAAATTGGAAAGTGGTCAGAATGACTCTTAGTTAAAATGTAGCATGAAATGCTACTCTAAGAGGAAAGCCAAGAATCATTCACTATTGCCCTATCTAGGCTTTTTTTTTTGTATGAGCCGCACCTGCTCTACCATTATTCCAAGTGAAAGGAGACCCTCTTTTTGTGATATGAGTATAATTACAAGCATTGGACCAATTACTAAAATCATCACATGAAGCCTTTAGAGGTAAACAATTTCCAATTTGCTCATGGCCCCCAAGAACAGCATTGAAATCCCCCATAAGTAGCCAAGGGCCTAGGAAATCCATCTCCAACTTGAACAAGTCCCTCCAGAGCTCCCTTCTTACTTGATATAAGGTGGAAGCATAAACAACATCAATGTAGTACTTTTGATTTTTCCAATTTACATAGAGAGCACAGCATTGAGAGGATGTATGTATAACAACAAGATTCAAAGAGGATATAGACAAACACCACAGGTTTGGAATCCTGCTTGCTCTAGAATTAAAAGCAAAAGGACTTAGACCTTTGTTTCTCCAAAAGGACTTATGAATCTGATCAAAATCCACCCAAGGTTCAGCTAGAAAGACCATATCAGGCTTATTCTTCATGTATAGTTTCTTTAACATTTGCCTAGTTTCAACATTTCCTAGGCCTCTTGCATTCCAATAGAAGAATCTCATTATGCAAAGTTACCTGGACCACCACTTCGGGTATTTACCAAGACAGGCTTGATGGCTGCACCTTTCTTCTTTTGTCTCGACTTCTTTTTTTGTGACTTGGACAGCACAGGAGCAAAACATGGCTCTCCAGCTGCATCTTGTGCTCTTAGGCCCTTAGGAGACAAGTTAGGTTCAATTTCCTCCTCATCCCCCCACAGCCTGGAGACAATTTGCAAGTCCTTCCTGACATTTGGAGGAATAGGAGTGGACAGGAATTCAGGAGATTCTGAGTATGTTGAAGCTGCATTCCCCCCCGTGTAATCGAGAACCACTAAACTCCGATTGTCTTCCCCTAATGAATCCAAGTTGTCATTTAGATGAGGCTTAGATTCATCATATATAGTTTCTACTGAGTCACTATCTTCTTCCACCCATTGCTGTTTGGAATTGACAGCTTCATCCAATCTCTGAAACACAATATCCACGGGAACCTCCTATCTTGGAATGTCAAACACCTTATTGCCCCTATCAGGGACAATATCTACATGAGGCAAACCAATTTCTGGATCCAAGATATTGTCAGAAGCAATTTTATCTTCTACAACATGACTGTTATTCAAGCCATTAGATTCAAGATTAATCAAATCAACACCTGCATCATCCTTATTCAAAATAGGACTATCACAATCCTTTTCAGCCTATCCAACACTTGATTTGTCTTATTTTTGGCTGCATTGGATTACTGATTAACATTCACCTCTTGTTGCACCTATCCTTGCTTGGGGACATAAATCTGCCTAGGATTCCTTCGATCTTGATTAGGAGGTTCCTTACCCGGATTAGAGTTCTCATCTTTCTTTCTTTTGCAATTGGAAATATCATGACCAATTATTCCACATAAATTACAAAATGCTGGTAAGTTTTCATACTCAATTTCAACCATGAAAGCAAGATCATTCCTTTCCACCATTAGCACACCTGGAATTCTTCCTTTCAAATCAATCTCCACCAGGACTCTTGAAAAATGGCCAAAATTTCTAGACATTGTAGCTTCATCAAGCGAGATAGGAGTTCCAATCCCCTTGGCTATCTCAAAAAGGATCTTAGGGTACCAATATTCCAGAGGAAGATTATAAATCCTCAGCCAACATTACACCTGCGTCTGCCTTTGACGATTCGAATTGAAGTCAGGACTCCATCTTAACAATCTTAGGATTCCTGGATTCATCGTCCAAGAACCTGTTCAAGTAAGAAGGGAGCTCTGGAGGGACTTGTTCAAGTTGGAGATGGATTTCCCAGGCCCTTGGCTACTTATGGGGGATTTCAATGCTGTTCTTGGGGGCCATGAGCAAATTGGAAATTGTTTACCTCTAAAGGCTTCATGTGATGATTTTAGTAATTGGTCCAATGCTTGTAATTATACTCATATCACAAAAAGAGGGTCTCCTTTCACTTGGAATAATGGTAGAGCAGGTGCGGCTCATACAAAAAAAAGCCTAGATAGGGCAATAGTGAATGATTCTTGGCTTTCCTATTAGAGTAGCATTTCATGCTACATTTTAACTAAGAGTCATTCTGACCACTTTCCAATTTTGTTGAGCCAATCTAATAGTGTTAAATCCAGCCCTTCAACCTTCAGGTACTTTGAAATGTGGTCTGAGCATCCGGATTGCCTTAAATTGGTACAGGACTCTTGGTCTACACCAGTGAGGGGTTGCCCCATGTTTATCTTGATGTAGAAGCTAAAACAGTTAAAAGCTAAGTTCAAAGTATGGAACAAGCAAGTTTTTGGAGATGTGAAGCTGAGAGTTGATGAAGCCTTGTAAAATGTAGATCAGGTCCAGAACCAAATAGCTGAACTTGACTACTCTGAGATACTTTATCAGCAAGAAATAATGTCTTATAGAAATTTGCAGCAAGCCTTATCATATGAGGAGTCCTTTTGGAAGCAAAAGGTAAATTTAAAATGGTTCTCCTGTGGTGATAGAAATACAGCATACTTCCACAAATTTGCAAAAGTCGGAACCTCTACTAAACAAATGTCTATCTTAAGAGTTGGTGATGAGATTCTGGATAAGTCATCTGATATAGAGCACCATGTGTTACAGTTTTTCACTGAGTTATATGCCACTGATAATCTATGCATTGATAATGGTTGAGTTGAAAGTGTCATGCCTTGCTTGGTGACAGCTAAAGACAATGCTGGTTTAGTGAGTATTCCCAGGGTTTTAAATTGCGGTTGCGGTCGCGGTTGCGGTCACTGCGGTTGCGGTCATTGCGGCCGCTGCGATGCGTAATGCGGCCGCTGCGGCATGAAACGATTTGAAAAATTCACAAATTGAAAATAAATCAATTTTTTTTGTAATTCTTTATATATCTTTTATTAATGATGTTGCACAAATTTCTATTCATTTTTAATACATTGTATTATGTTTATGAATAATTTAAACTTAATTTAGTGAAAATAAATTATAAATAAAACTTTTAAGCATATATAAGTACAAAATTACAAAGAAGTAAGAAGGTCAGAAACTTAATAGTGCATAAATATATATGAATCACAAATAAAAAGATATTAGTGTCACATATAGGAATACATACACCCAGCTGCAATTGTGATTCTAAAATAACGTCACATTGTCACCACTTAGAGATACGTCTTCACTACAAAAAAAAAGAAGAAGATAAAAAGTAAATAAATTAATAAATTTAAAATAATAATAATAATAATAATAATAATAATAATAATAATAATTAACAAATATATGAATCAAAGACGTGGTGGAATGACGTGGTGGTTCATAACCTCTATTCTCACTTTGGCTATCATCTTGTGTAGCTCCTTGTCCAAAGACATAATCAAAAAATCCACCACTTGATTGTTGATGATAAGGATCTTGATAATTCATTGATGGTTGGTAGTATGAGGGAGCTTGATCACTTGCGTATGTGTTATATGTGTTGAAATAAGGATATTGATAATAAGGTGGATGAGGTTGTTGACTACTCTGAGAAGAATCATCAATACCAAAGTCACTAAAACTTTGTGCAATACTAGAAGAGGAAGAATCTTCAAGTGGAAAATTATGTTTTCTTTTTCCTCTACTCGAATATGACCCACCTCTGCTGCTCTCGGGTAATGAACTACCAGAAGGAGCCATATCAGTCAAGCTCCTATAACGCCTATTATATGGTGAATCTTGAGATGGATCATTTTGAAATTGCCCATCATCATCACCATCACCATCATCATCACCGCCACCTTCTTCAGCTTCTACATCACCACCCCCATCACCACTATTATTACTTGGTGGACTTAAACCACCACCATCTTCATTAGAATCATCATTATCATCAACAACTTCCACATCTTCATCATCTGTATCCACTAGAGGCAACCATTCTGCATTTTGTACTCCATCTAATAGTGGATCTTCTCTCTCTTCAATCCATGGAGATAATGCATCTTCTTGAAATATATAATCAAGATTGATAGGATTAAATCTTGCTTCAATTTCATCTTGACTTTTTTCTCATTTGATGCCTCATTTTCAATTTCATATTGTAGTGCGTGAAGACAAGCTTTTGCAGCTTTTTATACTTCAATCTATTCCTTGTCTTTGTGTGGATATAACTAAATGTGCTCCAATTTCTCTCACAATTTGTGGCTGAAGTTGTTTGGCTAAGAACTTTTATAACCACACGTTTAAGCTCAGGAGCACATACACCAAAAAAGGACCACCATTCAGCTTTTTAAAGGAGCAACAAAAGGTAAACAAATTATTAGTTATTATATTAAAAAATAAAGTTAAAGTTCATTGATTTATAAAAAAATATTATTTTACCTGGATTCATCTTAGACCAAGCTGCTTGAGCTTGAGGAGTACCAAATGTTTCAAGCTTATCTCTAAAAAGTACTAACTGTGAAATATAACATAATATATCAATATGTAAATATCTTCATTTGATAAATAATGAATTATAAGTTTAAAAATTTAAATATTCATTACTAACCTGGTTCAGAGCTTTAATCTGATCATCAATGTTTCTTTCTATTCTGAAGATGACTCTATTTGTTCCTTCAAACGTTTCTTTATAGACATCATCCCCATGTTCAACTCCGTATTGAAATTGCGTATTAAGAAAATAACCTAAAAAAGGATAACATATTATTATGGATGAAAGTATAAATATAAAATTACATGATAAAAATAAATTTATAAATTATATCAACATACCGGCAGAATGAAGATCGGAATGCATGTAACTCCATCGCTTGTCTATTAAATCATTATATCTGGAATGATAACGAGAATTTTGTCTAATTGCTTGTTTAGCTCTATCAACGGCTTCATATATGAAACCCATGGTTGGTTTGTCGTCACCATCAACAAGTCTCAAAACTTTTACTAAAGGCTCAAACACCTTCAATATGTCTTGGGACTTACTCCAGAATTCACTGTCATTAACAATTGTTCTTGCTCCATATGACGGTCCATTTTTCGCTTTACCAAATTTAGATCGCCTAAACTCTTCGGAGTTGAACATGTTTCTCGAACCTTGCTTTTGCTGTACAATTGCTTGAAGTTGTAGGAACTGCGTTGCAAATCGGGTAACACCAGGACGGACAATTTCTCTACCTCCAGTATATTTTTTCATGAGGTCGACTGTCCATATATTGTTATAGAGAAAATTTGTCACAGTCTTTGCATTAGTTAATAACTTCTGTACATTTTTCTTTTTTCCTATATCCTCCAAGCAAAGATCTAAACAATGAGCCGCACAAGCAGACCAATACAAATGAGGCCGCTTCTCCATTAGTTTTTGACCAGCTGTTTTCAGTGCTGCTTCATTATCTGTAACAACTTGAACAACAAACTCTTCCCCCACTTCTTCAACAACTTTATCTAATAACTGAAAGTAGTAATCTGTGTTTCTACTAATAACATCAGAAGCATCAATAGATTTCAAGAAAATTGTCCCCTTACTACTATACACCAAAAAATTCATAATATGAGTATGGTTGATACCGTCTGTCCAACCATCACACATTATTGTCACCCCTTTTTCTTTCCATGTACCTCTCAATACGTTCAACCACTTCTTCATTTCCCTGTATTCATTCTCTAAATATACATCTGAGATTTCATAAGAGGTTGGACATTTAACCCCTTTACCTACCTCAGCAGCTGTAACAATCAAATTATGCAACCAAGGAGAGTTAGATAAATTCATAGGTAAGCGTTCATAAATAAAAAACTTGCTTACTGCCTCTCCTAGCTTCCTCCTCAATGTCTTCATGATACCCTTACTGATTTTTGGTTGCTTCATGCTTTTGCTCCTCATAAGATCAATATTTGTAGATCTCAACTCTAGAGTGATATCTTCAGGCCTTTCACCCCCACCAACACTCGCATGAGAGCTTCCACCTTGTTCGTATATATTTCCACGCCCTCCTGTTTGTTGTCTAAATTTTTGCCTGTCTTCCCATTCGCGATGTGATCTAAGGCTTTCCTGTGTAGCAAACCTCATTCGTTCATCAATAAGGTGATCCACATCTTCAGCTTCATCTTCATCTTCTCCTCTCGGGCGTGCTTCAAATACTTCTTTTCTTTTTTTGGAGTCATTTTTCTTTGCTTTTCCTTCAAGAAGAAGCTTCATCATACCTTCTCTAGCCAATTTGCTCACTTTAGCACAGCCAGACACTTGTCCTTTCATATGTGCTATATGTTGTTTCAATCTTGTAATGCCACCTCTTACTATCTTGTGACAAAGTTTGCATTCGATATTGTTACGACTTAGGCTCATTGGGTTTCCAAAATGCCATCCAATGTCATCACTCGGAGCACCATCTAATCTCTGTGTAGGAAATTCTTCTCTTTGAGGCATTGTGTAAATTTTATACAACCTGTTCAATATTTATAAATAAACATCAATCAATAATTCAACCAAACTTACAACTTTAATCTAAACTAGCCTTCAAAAAGAAAACTTTTATATAAACTAGTAATTAGCAAAACACAGATAATCTAATTAATAATTACAGTAAATTATTTAATACAACAAATCAATTATTAGCATATAA
This sequence comes from Sophora flavescens, assembly GCA_030762895.1. NCBI lineage: Eukaryota > Viridiplantae > Streptophyta > Magnoliopsida > Fabales > Fabaceae > Sophora > Sophora flavescens. The sequence continues at coordinate 83,083,873 of CM061068.1, forward strand.
TTTGAACAATAAATACTATCTAAACATATACTAAATCAGTAATTACATTAATATATCAATATATATTTTATTTCTCTCTCAAATTTTTCCTATATTATTCACAAATCTTAATTAATTTCCCACCTAAAAATTTTAATTAAAAAAATTCCCTCCCAAAAAATTCCCCCCACCCAATTCAGTCCTCCCACCCCACCCAACCCAACCCAACCCACACACACGGCACACACAGTGGATAAGATTGGTTCACTAAATTCTTCTTATCCTCTCTCTCTGAGTCTCGTCAGTCACTACTCACTCAGTCATCCACTCGTCCCTCACCTCACGCGGTCACGCCTCACGGTTCCTCAATCCTCACCATTTCTTCCTCCTCACCATTTCTTCCCCACCATTTCTTCCCCTGTCCCTCACCTCACGCCTCACGGTCCTCAGTTCCTCACCATTTCTTCCCCTGTCCCTCACCTCATGCCTCACGGAGTCACGGTCCTCACCATTTCTTCCCCTGTCCTCCTTCGGTCTTCCTCGGTTCCTCCCCTGTCCCTCTGACTCTCTGAGTCTCTGATGAGTGATGACCCTCTCTCGTCCCTCACGGTCTCAGTCTCTCAGACTCTCACTCACTCTCACAGTCTCTCACGTCTCACCTCTTCTTCTTCCCCTCCTCTGTTTCTTTTTTTTCTTCTTTTTCTGCAACCCTACCTAGCTGCATGGATCTGCAACCCTCCTCTGTTTCTCGTCCCTCACCACGACACTCACCAGTCACCACTCACCACTCACCCCTCTTCGGTTACCCTCCCTCCTCCTCCGTCACTCGTCCGGCGCAGCGGCTACCCACCGGCCAAAACCCAGATCGCGGCCACCCTCGGCCCCTCCCCCCTCTCTCAGGCTCAGCCTCCCCTCTCTCTCTCAGTCTCAGGCTCCGCCTCACGACCCACGGTTTCGGGCCTCCACCTCACGGCCCTCCTCAGTCACGGACTCACGGTCACGGTCTCAAGGACTCACCCACTGAACCCCACACCCGGAGGACGACGGCAGAGCAAAGGAGGAAATGAAGATCTTACCTGAGCAGATGAGCAGATGCAGATCCACTGGAGGAGTGTGAGACTGAGGAATGATCAAAGGTTATACGAGTGAAGTGAAGCAGATGAAAGAATGAGAGCAGTCTCGAGTGTAGTGAAGTGAACGAGAGCATAAAGCAAAAGGAGATAAAGGCAAAAGCATTTGATCTGAAAAGAAGCAGGTTAGGAGAATATAATCTGTACAAATATATTTTGAATTGATTTTGTCTGATTCTGATTCTGAGAATTTGGTTCCATTGAACGAACTGTTTTGGCCTTTTTCGTTTTGGCTCTGTTTGCTTTTGGCTTTGTTTTTCCTTTTGGCTCTGATCTGTTTGCTTTTGGCTCTGTTTGGAACCGTTGCTGCTGATGCGGCCGTTACGACCGTTACGGCGTTACGTTGCGGCCGTTACGCCGTTACGTTGCTGCCGTAACGGGTGATTTGGATTCCCACCGCAATTGCGGCTCGATGCCGTTGCGGTGCGGTCCGCAACCGCAATATTGCGGCCGCATTAGCGGTTGCGGACCGCATTTTGAAACCCTGGTACCAATATTCCAGAGGAAGATTATAAATCCTCAGCCAACACTACTCCTGCGTCTGCCTTTGACGATTCGAATTGAAGTCAGGACTCCATCTTAACAATCTTAGGATTCCTGGATTCATCGTCCAAGAACCTGCAGACCACACCCGATTCAAGTCTTCCAGAGATGCAAAGAAGAATTCGTAGTATCCTTTTCCCAAAGGAGTCATACGCCACTGTGATGACGGCTTCCATAATGTTGATAACTTAGAGCGCAAGTCACTGGCCTTAAGCGACTGATTTCCTTTCGCCATCAACAAACGTCCATGAAGGCAATTCTTGGAGTTTTGAAGGCTGATCTTGTACTCCTCTTTAGATATCTTGATCGAAACCACATCTATTTTTATCATAGGTTGAGGTAATTGAGACAAAGAGATTTCCAAAGAGCTTCAAACAGCTTGGGCAAACGACTTTGGCTTAGGGGTTTCAGAGTTTGAAGGATGATTTCCGATATTGGCCTGCGGAGAGATCAGACTTGACTCATTCTGAGGAGCATGAGTAGAAGGAGCAGGACGTGGAGAAGGAAGAAGATCAGGGAACATGAATTCCCATGGGCAATTTGAGGAGATTGCCATGGAAGAAACTCATGCAAGAACCCTAATTTCCCATGCAAACCCTAGGAGAGAGTTTCCCTTCAAACATCAAATTATTATTATTATTATTATTACTATTATTATTATTATTATTATTATTATTATTATTATTATTCATGTCTTTTAGAATAATATTATTATTACAGATATTTAGAATAACAAGAATGGTGTCAAGTCTTGTAATCATGTACACTTTAAAAGGAAAAAGGAAAAAGAGTCTCTAAAAAAGCTCACCGCAACAAGAAAGACCTATTATCTTTTTCAATATTCCAACCCCGCCAAAGGAGAAAAGCTCCTTTTATTTCCCAAACAAAGACTCAGGAACAACAACAAGAATCTCTTATAAATTGCCTTCAATCATTAGTTTTGTTTTTTATATTTTGAATTATATTAAACTTTAGTATTTTGATAGACTGAGGAAAAACAATTAAAAGCAATAAAGAGTAATAAAAGAAGAATTATTATGTTAATAACAAAGATGAAAACTGTTATAAATATTTAGATATTATGGATGACTATATCAATTTGTTATCTTACAATATCTTTACCATTACTATGTATTTACTTCTTATTTATGGCTGTTGATTTGGTCTAGGATTAGTGGTCCATTTATCTCTATAAATAAGACCTTATATTTTACTCTTGTACTCACTCAATCAGATCAATGCAATGATCATAGCTAGTTCCTGAAGAGCTAGCCTTTGAGTACATGGCTTCTCCTCTATTCTCTTTTCTTTTACAACATGTTATCAGCACGATCAAGTCTCTGGACTTTTATTATTTTTGAATCTCAGAAAGTTTATTTTTTTTCTTTAGAAATTTTACGTTCTTTACCCTTTCTATGCTTTATAGGTTTTATATGAATTTCTATTGTTTTTTTTTCAAGTATCTACCTGACGTTAAGTTTTTCTCTTTCAAGCGTGTTTAAAATATCAAATTTTATAAAGTTTGAATTTGTCGTTCTTGATAAATTCCGGAAGAATTTATTATTCAAGCATCTCCTAAGGATTGTACAAAGCCAATAATTTTTCTTGGTAATTGTTCATATGAAGATTTGTAGTATAGTTCCTGAAGAACTAGACCTTTGAACCATGATTGAAATTAAAAGGGTCATTTGATTTTGGTATACTTTGAGACAAATTAAAGTGATATAAATATCATATATGCCTCTCAAGTATGCTCCCGAAGTAGAAAATAAAAAATGAGAAAGGCAACAAAATGGATTGAACTGCATTCCCAGAGGTGAATGTCATGTATTATAGTTTTTGGGTACGACAAGGCGCTCGTGGTTATAATCATTGATGTGATAACCATTAATATGATGTTTTAAGATCTTGATATGAGAATGTATCATATGAGTGGGATAACAATGAGAAAAATATTGAAAACATACTTGTTGTATATTAATATTTTTGCTGGATGAATTTTTCAATCAAGGTAAAGATTGATTTTTGTCTGCCAAATCCTAATGGTCAGTTTTACTTCGGTAATATATCAATTATTTTGGATTTTTCTTTTTCCTATTACTCTAATGTCACAATGTTTGGATGTCTCTTCCTTTTAAATTACTTCATGATGGCCTTGTTTAGTAACATTTGTCAAAGGTGAATATTTCTTTTAGTAAATGAAATACTCATTGATAAAGAAGCATTTATGCTCATGGAAAAATTAGTAAACATTAGAATGATATAATTATTTTTAAGATATCATTTTTTATGAGTATGGCTGGTGTTAGAACTTTCCTTATAAAAATTATTTGTTTGATGATGATCTTACAAATCATATGCTTTGGGATATATATTTTTTTTGTTAACCTTTTTGGAGCTAAGATTTGTTGGAAAATGGTTGCAAGATAAAATAGAACGATGATTGTTGTAACACCCCGAATTTTTTTTTTTTCATTTTCTAAAATCGGTATAAATATAAATAAAGGTTTATATTTTTATCTGAAACTTAGAAAATGATTTCGAGAAAACCAAAGTCATATTCATATCAAACTTATTTTTATAAGTATAAGGTTAAATTTTGGGTTGAAAATTCAGATGGAACCCGGTCTGCGTTTTCGCTGACAGTAAGATTTTACTGATCGGAAAACCTAATTTTGACTTGAGAACGAAATGAATATATTTTATATCTCATTTCCAACGATATATATTATTTTGAAAATTTTCAAAATAAATAGTTTATTATACTTGATTAGGGTGTAAAACCCTAAATCGGGTAATCGACGGAGTCTAGAACGGACGTGCAGAGACAAATTCCGACCTCGGATGCTGAGACATAGAGCCACCTAGGATGGTGAGTCGCCCACATCATGATTACATTTGGCAAAAATCTAGATATTTCTTCAAATTAGTGTAAAGACCATTTCACCCTTGGACTATTTTACCCTTGAACTTTCATTGAAATGACAAGTTTGCCCCACAATTTGTGGACACAAATCAGCCACATCTCCAACCAATCCTCACCACATGTTTGTCATAATGGCTTTAGGTGTGAAATGTCCAAAATGTCCTTGAATTTTGTCCCAAGGCAATTTTTGAAGGACAAAATTACCCCTCACTCCCTTAATTTCGTGCAGCCTCCCCACATCCACACTTAGTCATCTCACATTTTCTCTCAAAAAGCTAAGAACACCATAGTTGAGTTTGTGAAGAAAGTGCTTGATTCCTTGCCCATTTTTCAATTCCAAGAGGTATACCATACTATACTCACTCAATCATGATCATGTTCTGCAATTATTTTCATGATTCAATGCCTTGTTCATTATTTTCAATTCCTAGATCTAGAAGCTTTGAAATTGTCTATAAAATCATAGAAAAATCCTAAAAATATGAAATCAATTTCTATGAGTTAGTTATCATCTCTATTATCATAATCCAAGAGTTTGTTGCAAACAAAATTTTCCTCCCAATTTTTCTAGTGTTGGCCGAACCTATGCTCTAGGAAGCTAGGATGCACTTTGTTTCAATTTTTGGAAAGTAACACTTGATTTGATCTCTCTAGTACTTGTTACTTGTTAAATCCAAGAGCTTGATGAATTATAAAATCCCTAGCCTATTTTCTATGTGAAGGCCGAATCCATGTTCTTGAGGACTTGGATTATTTTGCTTTGGTATTCAACTTATGATCATTGTTCTTAACTCTATACTATTCTAAGGACATGGATCTAAGAGTATGTGAAATTTTGAGATCCCTAGCTAAGTTTGATAATCATGGCCGAAATTCATTTTTGAAGGGTTGGAATATTTGATTTCAATATTTGTATGTTAATCTTTGTTTTAGGGTTTAAGTGATCAAGGATCACTAATCCAAAGAGCTTAATATTTTTAGAAATTTTGAGCCATAATTTGTGTCATGGCCGAAAGTCTTAAATTTTGTGGTTAAAATGGTTTTGATTCAAGTTTTGTTAAGTAAGCTTTGTTTATGGCTAGGGTTGCCGCACGTATCCCCCTAGGCTTGCTTTGTGGTTGATCATGGCGGTCTGCCCATGGCCCTTTCTCGCCCCCTTGTTTCCTTCAAGCTCTTGCCTGCCCCTTGCATCTCAGCCCCTTGCGTCTCCAGCAAAGGATGATTCTCCTGAACCATCACGACCCTCTCCACAACAAAGGACCTTCGCTGAGGCGCTCAGGAACATCTGTGATATCCCACACAACCAACTTCCTAAACCTCGCATCAAAGGGGATCAGATTGCAATAAAAATTCCGGAAGAAGAGTACAAGGTTGGTCTTGATGACTACAAGAATCACCTTCATGGCCGTATTATCCTTTCTAAGGGAGATAACCCGATTAGGGTTGATGCCTTGAAAGCCAAGCTATCGTCATTATGGAAACCCCTTGGTCCATGGGGCGTGATCTCTCTTGGTAAGGGCTATTACGAGTTTTCCTTTTCCTTTTTAGACGACCTACGAAGGGTAAGATCTGTCACATCCTGGAGTTTAAAACCAGGTTTCTTGCAGCTGTTTGCTTGGACACTAGATTTTAAACCCGCCATCCAAAAACAAACATCCACCCAATGTTGGATTCGGATCTTGGGTTTGGCACAGGAATATTGGAGACATAAGATCATCTTTGCTATAGCGGGCAGCATAGGTTCTCCTATCTGCTTAGATGCCACAACAAGTAGGTGCACTCTTGAGAGTAGTTTTTGTCATTATGCTCGCGTTCTCATTGACCTTGATCTGAAAACTGTGCTGCGAAACAAAGTGATGGTTGAGAGAGAGGATTTCGAATTCCTGGTGGATATTGAATATGAAAACCTCCCTGAATTCTGCACTGCTTGTAATTCTATCGGCCACTCACTATCTTTCTGCAAAAAGACTGGTGAGGCTGAGAATCGTGGTATCCCAACTGTTAGACAGCCCGCTCGTGTAGTCTCCAGATATTTGGCTAAACAGAAAGCAGAAAAAGGAAAAGAGACATTAGTGTAGAATGAAATTGCAGGAGCTGGTACAAGTAAGCAAGGGTTGGTCAGAGATAATCAACATGTTCCAGGATGGCCTTTGGAGGATGAGGCTGTGGCTTGCGCGGATTTGGTTGGGGTTAACAATATCCCTATCTCAGCTCTGAATCCTTAACTTGACACAAATCCTCTCATAGGTTTGGTTAATGAATTTGTTATGGTTGGGGAGACTAGCAAGGGCAATGATCTGTCCATTGGCTGTATTGGAACAGAAGAGGCATTGTACAATGTATTTTCTGATTTAGGCACTCCCTTAACTCATCATTCAAAGGAAATGTCTGGTCAGGTTCCTGAGATTGACCTGGACACGGATGCACAGTCTGCTTCAGATTCTAGCCACTTTCCTTCAACTCTGTTTATGAATTCCAACCCTGCAGTTACCAAATATTTGCAAATTGTTGGTAAGTTGTGGAGAATGCAAGTAGAGGAAGAGGAGGACGACATTGATGATTCGGTTCCTTCTCAGTAAATTGTCCCTTATCAGTACTTGATTGATGATCCTAAGGGTAATGTGGAACAAGATGCAGGCTTCATAGTGGTATGCTCAAAATCTCAAATGAAAAATCTGAAAAAGAAGCAGCTTCAGATTCAGAAGGCTAATGCTATGAAGGCCCGGGATAGGGGTGGTCCTCAAAACTTTGCTTAATGCAGATTTTGTATTGGAATGCTATAGGCATTGCTAACCTCGAAACTAGGTTGGTTCTCAAGAAGTTATGCTCTATGCATAAACCAGACATGGTGTTCATTTCGGAACCTTGGATTACTTGTCAACAACTGCCTGCCAGTTTTTTGAAGGAGCTAAATTTGAGGCTCTTTGCTGTTAATGACAGGGGCCGCAACATGCCTAACCTGTGGTGCCTTTGTACAACCTTATTCTCTCCAACTATCTTATCTAGCTCGGATCAGCAGGTCACTTGTTCTGTGAGTGTTGATGGCAAGCAAATGGTGATTTCAGCAGTGTATTGTTGACGGATCTGGGCAAGTATACCCAGTCGTGCAAGTAATATGGTGGTGAGACCGATATAGTTCCCACGAGGATTGGATGTCAATTACCAATTCACAAATTCAGTAACTATCTAGACTAAACAGAGAATTCAAAACAAACAAAACAAAAGGAATAAAATCTTTTTGTATTTTTGTCGAGCACTTGGAATGCGAAAAGGATATGTTGGGACTAGACTTCACCAAACCTCCACCTCATGCAATACCAGGACTAGATACCTCCCATTCATGCTTCAATTATTAAAATCAACCCACTAGATTACTCAAGCCCCGATTCCTCGGATGGCAAGAGCCTAAATCCACTAATAGACCCTAATTCCTTAGGTGGCCTAGATTAATGAATTTGCATTAGGATTAGGGATTACGCGATTACTAGTAAACCAAACTCCATTCCTAGATGCAAGGGTTACTAGGTGATTAAATTCAGTTCCGGTTCTAATACGAATTTCCCAATTTCATACCAAAACACTAATCGAGTCATGGGGGTGCTAGCCACAACAAGCATTGAGCATGGAAAATCAATCACTAATAGAAAAACATAAACACAGATTAATCAGTCAAGGAAATTACATGTTATTTCATGTTTGGATACATCTAATCCCAACAAACGGGATTTAGCTACTCATAAAAGAGAAAGCAAAAACCAGAGAAATAGGAGAAGAGGAGAGAAGAAACTCCATGGGAGCTTTCCACTATCGTCACAGCAGCCCCTCTCAGCAGCTTCCTTCTAGGGTTACAATCCTTCCTTAGCCTCAGCCTCCAAGGTATCTATTTTTAGGTCTGAAAGTCTGTGTCAGAGACCCCCATAATCCTCTCTGAATCCTCAATCCAGATCCAGAATCCCCCCTTCTGTCTGTTCTGCGCTCTATTTAAAGAGAGGCCACGTCTCACGACCGTGACGTGTTCTGGAGTGGGCGCTCTTTCAAATTTGGAGCATCACGACCGCGAGCCTCATCACGGATAGGCCGTGATCGGTTCTGCTTGGCCTGTCACGGTCGTGATGGTTATCACGGCTAGGCCGTGACAGCTTCTGACTTTTGCCTTCAATCTTCTCAGTTTTCTTGATCATGGTCGTGATGGGCTCTGCTTGGCTCATTTTCTCCACTTTTCAAGCTCTATTTCATCCAATCTCCATCAAGGCTAATTCTGAGCATTTTTCCTTAAATTCCTGCAAAACAATACCAAGAAACCGCTTCACCCATTCCAAGGGAAAAATTAACTAAAATCAAATAAAGAATGCCTAATCTATATGAAAAATGCATGCAAAAGTGTATAGGAAACATGATATAAAATCACACTATCATGTATTCTTCAACAAATCATATTAAGAGGAGACATCTTTGGTCTGAGTTTTCCACGCTTAAGCAGTCTCTTCGTTCCCCTTGGTGTTATATAGGGGATTTTAACTGTGTCTTGGGTTCTCATGAGCATAAGGGTAAGTCTTTGCCCTCTAAATTATCTTGTGAAGATTTTAGATCCTGGACTGATTCTTCCAACCTCATTCACATTGACACAAGGGGTTCCCCTTTCACTTGGTCCAATGGCCGGCTTGGTAACAGCTACACAGAGGAGATTAGTTCGGTCTTTCTGTAACAGTGAGATGCTTGACCTTTGGAACAATGTTTCTTGTTGCGCTCTTACCAGAGCCAAGTCTGATCACTTCCCTCTCCTTTTGTCCTTGAAAAATGAGGATAAACAGTTTGGTTCTATGTTTAAATTTCAGAAAATGTGGTCTAGTCACCCCGATTGCAGGAAGTTCATTGCTGACTCTTGGCAAGCCCCTATTATTGGCTGTCCCATGTTTGCTCTTACTCAAAAATTGAAGTCCTTGAAGATAAAGTTGAAGGATTGGAACAAGTCAGTTTTTGGGGATGTGCATAACAATGTCAAAGATGCCATGACTAGTTTGGACCAGATTCAGGCTCAAATTACAAATGATGGTGCTTCTGTGGAACTTCGCAGTAAAGAGAAAGAAGCTCAGAAGTTGTTGGAGCTTGCTCTTAGCTATGAAGAGGATTTTTGGAAGGAGAAGTCCAGAATTAACTGGCACTTAGAGGGTGATAGAAACACGGAATTCTTCCATTGTATGGCCAAGATTAAGAGTGCTACTAATAAAATCACTGTCCTTGACCATGAAGGCAAGATTCTTAGCAAGCCTGGAGATCTAGAAATTGAAAGTCATATTTTGCTGTTTTATCAGAACCTGTTTGGTAGTGGCAATGCTTGTCACTCTAATGATCTAATAGGCAGAGTAATTCCAAATATTGTTTCTCCTCAGGAAAATGCGTTCTTGACTAACTTGCCCTCTTTAGAGGAGGTTAAATATGTGGTTTTCTCAATGAATGCTAGTGGTGCCCCTGGTACAGATGGCTTTGGGGGCCATTTTTATCATACCTATTGGGATATGATTGCGCAAGATGTGTACAATGTTGTGCTTTAGTTCTTCCAACACGGTTGGGTTCTTCCCAATTTTAACTCCAGCATTGTCATTCTAATCCCTAAAGTATATAATGCTATCAAGATTGATCAGTTTAGGCCCATTGCTATGGCTAACTTCAAGTTCAAGATAATTACCAAGATCTTGGCGGACAGGCTGGCAGTTATTGCCCCTAAAATCGTCAGTGAAAACCAGAGGGGTTTCATCAAAGGTAGGCAGGTTGCAGACTGCATTGGTGTAGCCTCTGAGTGTATAAATCTGCTTCATAAAAGATCATTTGGTGGTCAGATAGCTTTGAAAATTGACATAAAAAAGGCCTTTGACTCTCTTGACTGGAACTTCTTACTGCAAGTCCTTCAGTCCTTTGGTTTTAATGCTTAGTTCTGCTCTTGGATTGAATCTATTTTACTCTGCTAAGTTGTCTATGTCAATTAATGGTAAGGCCATTGGTTTCTTTAACTGCAAGCATGGGGTCCGGCAGGGTGATCCCTTGTCCCCCTTCCTCTTTTGCTTAGTCGAGGAAGTTCTCAGTAGAGGCATCACCAAGCTAGTTGAAGATGGTAAGTTGCAATTGATGTCTGGCCCAAGAAATCTCAAAATGCCTAGCCATGTTCTTTATGCGGATGATATTTTAATTTTCTACAGAGCTTCAAAAACAAGCCTAAGCAATCTGTTGTCCCTTTTTAAGGAGTATGAGCAGGTTTCTGGTCAGATTGTTAGTGCTGAAAAATCCAAGTTCTACACTGGGTGAATCTCTGGCTCAAGAAGGGTTGTTCTTTCTCAGATCCTTGGATTCTCTCATGGTGCTCTTCCTTTCACTTATCTGGGTGTCCCTATCTTCAAAGGTAGGCCTAAAAGGTTGCATCTTGCCCCTATTGCAGATAAAATCAAGTGTAAATTAGCTGCGTGGAAGGGATCCCTTCTCTCTATCATGGGGAGAGTTCAACTGGTAAGATCCATTGCTCTTGGTATGCTAATTTATAGCTTTCATCTTTATGCATGGCCTGTTAGCTTATTGAATTCTGTTGACAAGTGGTTGATAAACTTTGTTTGGGCTGGTGATATTAATGTAAAAAAGATTGTTACTGTTTCTTGGAATAAGGTTTACAAACCTTACATTGAAAGAGGTCTAGGCATTAGACCCATTAAAGCTATTAACAGGGCAGGTTTGCTAAAGCTGAGCTGGGATTTTGTTTCATCAAAGAATAAATGGTCTACTTTGCTTAAAGCGAGAACAATTAGGCATAACAAAGCAATCAGCCACCACATTTCCTCTTCTCTTTGGCCCGGAATTAAATGCTACTTGGATGAGGTTTTGAAGAATGTCTCTTGGAATCTGGGGGATGGTAGGAACATCAACTTTTGGGTTGATAAATGGCTGCCAAAACCTGTCTCAGAGTACCTAAATATTCCTCATGATGTGCGTGCTGGTCTGTTAGCTAAAGTCTCAGATTTCATCATTGATGGTAACCGGTGTGTCCTTAGTGCTCTTCTCCTTAAATCCCCTGATCTCAAAGAGGCCATTAATAGTACTGTTATTCCTTTTTCCCCGATTAGTGATCATCTGGTGTGGTCTAGCACAGATTCAGGTTCCCTTAACTTCAAGGAAGCTTTCACCTTTCATAATCCATCTGGGCAGGTTCTTCCTTGGACAAAGTTAATTTGGAATCGGTATGTTCCTCCCTCAAAATCTTTTATTCTTTGGAGGATCTTGAATAATAAAATGCCCACTGATGAAAATATGCAAGGCAGGGGATGCACTATGGTCTCTATGTGTAGCCTTTGTGAGCAGGCTTTTGAAACTACAAAGCATCTATTCTTAGAGTGTTAATTTGCTAAATCTCTTTGGCAATGGTTCATGAACAACCTGAATTGCTCTATTGATTGTTCTTCTTTTGATGCGGTAATCTCTATCTGTAACAAAGGCTGGAGCTCGCAGGTTCGGGATATGATAATTGCAGGCATCCTTAACATTGTATATGTTGTGTGGCTTTGCAGAAATAGAGCTAGGTTCGATAACAAGTTTATATCAGTCACTTCAGCTATGGCCTTAATTCACTCGAGTGTTTCTCTGTCCGGTCGGTATAGCAGAGGAACGATGTCTAGCTCCATATCTGAGTTCACCTTCTTAAAAAGCATCAATGTGCAATGTCACCCGGTCCCTGCCCTCCCAGATAAAAGAGGTGAAATGGCATCCTCCTTTAAGAAACATGGTGAAATGTAACTCCGATGGCAGTGCTCTGGGTCCTACTGCTCCAGCAGCCTGTGGTGGTCTTTTTAGAGATTTTAATTCGGATTTCTTGGGCGGTTTTGCAGTCAACCTTGGTTCTCAATCCTCTCTGCTCACTGAATTACAAGGTGCCATGTTTTGTATTGAGCTTGCTTTCCAAAAGGGTTGGCATTATCTTTGGTTGGAGAGTGACTCTCAAGTTGTAGTGGCAGAAGTTAGACCCTCACATTAAATTTTGGGATAGGTTAGGCAAAGGCCTTCTCTGCTAGGGTTTTCATGATAGCCTAGGGTTTGCATGATCATGGCTTCGGCTGTACGCAATGTTGTTTGCCCATGGCAGTTTCTTGCATCTCCCCCTCATGCTTCTTCTTCGCCTCAGTCAAAACCTTTGCACAAGCCCTGAATAGTTCGATCAATGTGTCACTGTCTCAGTTGCCGAAACCTTGCCTAAAAGGAGAACATGTCTCGATCAAAATTTCAGAGGATGAATACCAACAAGGGCTGCAAGCCTGTATAAACAACCTGCATGGGCGAATTCTGTTGGAAAAAGGGAGTAAACCGATGAAGTTTAATGATTTGAAGGCCAAGCTTTTGTCTCTGTGGAAGCCTCTCACTCACTGGAACATGATACCTTTGGGAAAAGGCTATTATGAATTTTGCTTTGCATCACAAGAAGATCTAAGGAGAGTCTGGTCTGTTGGATCATGGAATTTGAAGCCAGGTCTGCTGCGTTTGTTCCAATGGATGCCAGACTTCAATCCAAATAAACAAAAGCAGACTCATGTGCAAGCTTGGATCCGCATTCATGATCTACCTCAAGAATACTGGCGCCCTAAACTATTTTTTGAGATTGCCAATGGTGTTGGAACACCAATTGCTTTGGATGAGGCAACAAAAAATAGAGTGTTTGGACATTATGCCCGTGTGCTGGTTGATGTTGATCTTACAAAGGCACTTCCAAATGTGATCATGGTTGAAAGAGACAACTTTGCCTTCTATGTGGAAATTGTTTATGAAAAATTGCCTTCTTTCTGTAAAACTTGTCAATCAATTGGTCATTCTATTGATCAATGTAATAAGAAAGAGGGCTTCCTTTTGCAGCAAGCATTGAAGACTGATCAGGAACAACAACCTCAACCAAGGGTAAAATCAATATATGTGCCTAAAACAGTACAGAATCCTCAGCAGGCTGTCACTGACCAGGCTTTGATCAATTTGGTCAATGAGGATGACAAGGCAGATGATCATGTCCCTTCTAATAATGAGCCACTTCAGGATGGGCCTACTCCTGTTGCTGCTGATGGAAATGTTGTTGCAGTGGTCTCTGATGAATCTCCAGTCCATAACAATGTTGCTGCATTGGTACATAATGATCATGTCTTAACTGACAGTGTAAATATCCTGCCAACACAGGATATGCCTGCTGCTGCTGTTGGTGAGGTTGCAGTAGCAGTTGTTGATGAATTTATCCATAACAATGCTGATTCACTGGCTCAAACTGACCCTTTAGAAACTCAGGCTCAAAATGCTGAGCCTGAAAGCAGTAATAGTGATGAGATTGTGCCTGACTCTCTAGACTCTAAGCATGCTACTAATGCTTTTGTGTCCACAACCAATGGCTCCCCCAACAGCCACTCAGTTGGTTATGTTCACCCCCAGGTCCAGAAGGAATTAACAGTCTTGAAGTCAAAATTCTGGGCTGATGGAACTGAGGACGATTTTGATGAGGGCATGCCTCTCTCTGCCTTGGGAAATCAAGACAGCAATGAGGATCCTGGCTTCACCAAAGTCCTATCAAAATCTCAGAAAAAGAAGCAAAGACTGAAGAAGAATAAGCAGGTGGTTCAATCTGCAGGTCGTATCACAAGATCCAAAGCAGATCCTCTTAACTTTGCCTCATGAAGATTTTATACTGGAATGTTAGAGGTATTGGTAATTTAGATACTAAATTGGTCCTTAAAGAGTTTTGTGGTTTACATAAACCTGATTTTTTATTTATCTCTGAGCCTTGGATTTCCATGGATCAAATCCCTATTTCTTTCTGGAAACAGCTTAAAATGAAACCTGTTGTAGTGAATGATAGAAATGACAATTTGCCAAATCTGTGGGGCTTATGCTCAGAACAGTTGTCACCTACAATTTTGTCCATTTCTTCCCAGTATGTTGCTCTATCTGTAAAGATTGATGATCAAGTTGTGTTCATGGCTGCCATTTATGCTAGTACATCACATGTTAAGAGGAGAGACCTGTGGTTAAACTCAGCTAATCTGCAGCAGAGTTACCAAGGCCCTTGGTGCTTTATTGGGAATTTCAACTCAGTTCTGGGGTCTCATGAGCAAAGGGGTAGTTCCCTTCCTTTAAAAGCATCTTGTGATGAGTTTCGGGTCTGGACTGATAGTTGTGACCTTATCCATCTGAACACTAGAGGTGTTGCCTTCACTTGGTCAAATGGTAGAAGAGGTAGAGCTGCTTCAGAAAGAAGGCTGGACAGAACAGTTTGCAACAATGACTGGCTTTCCTTTTGGAGCTCTAGTGTTTGTTGCACTCTGCCAAGAAGCAAGTCAGACCACCATCCATTGTTGCTGATCCTAAATAGAGGTATGCAGACTTTCCCATCCTCCTTTAAATACTTTCATATGTGGTCAGACCATGAAGACTGTCGCATGCTAGTGAAAGAGGTCTGGCAGAAGGAATTCTTTGGCTGTCCCATGTTTATCCTCTCTTAGAAACTGAAAGCTTTAAAGGCTGAGTTCAGAACTTGGAACAAAACAGTTTTTGGTAATGTTCATGCTAAGGTTGAGGAGGCTCTTTTGGCTGTAGAGAGAATTCAAGAGCAAGTCTCCATCTCGGGCTATACTGATGTGTTGAGAATGGAAGAGCAGCAGGCTCAAGTTGTTTTGCAGCAATCCCTTGCCTTCAAAGAAAGCTTCTGGAAAGAAAAGGCTAGGGTCAACTGGCATACCAGTGGGGATAGGAACACTTCATATTTTCACAAACTTGCAAAGATAAGGGCTGCATCTAAAGCCATGACAGTACTGAAATTTGAGGATCAGATTTTGGACAATGCTGCTGATATTGAGCAGCATGTGCTTGAATACTTCATTTCTATTTATTCCTCTGAAAACAACTGTGTGGAAAATGGTCTCATTGACTCAGTCATCCCAAGGTTAGTCTCTGACGAGGACAACAGGATGCTCACTGGTCTGCCTTCCAATGAAGAGATCAAAGCTGCTTTTTTGGCCTGAATGGTAGTGGTGCTCTTGGTCCTGATGGTTTTGGGGGATGCTTCTTTCAGAAATTTTGGAGCATTGTGGGCAGTGATGTTTGCTGCTCTATGCTGCAGTTTTTCAACCAAGGGTGGCTGCTCCCTAATCTTAATTCCAATCTGATTGTCTTGATCCCTAAGGTAGCCAATGCTGATAAAATTGAGAACTATAGACCAATTGCACTGGCCAACTTTCAATTTAAGATCATAACAAAAATTCTAGCTGAAAGGCTTGCTTCCATTGCCCCTAAAATCATCTCCAAGTAGTAGAGAGGGTTTATCAAGGAGAGGCAAATTGGTGGCTGTATTTGTGTGGCTTCAGAGGCAGTCAATCTTCTGGACTATAAGACTTTTGGTGGAAACCTTATGCTGAAGTTTGACATCAGAAAAGCCTTTGATACCATTGATTGGTCTTTCTTGTTGAATGTGCTGAAGGCTTTTGGCTTTGAGGACAAGTTCTTCTCTTGGGTGCAAATCATTCTGCAATCAGAAAAGCTTTCTTTTTCTGTTAATGGGAAACCAGTTGGTTACATACCCTGCAAAAGAGGAGTTAGGCAAGGTGATCCATTGTCTCCCTTACTCTTTTGCATAGCTGAAGAAGTACTTAGTAGAGGTATTACTGCCCTTGTGTCCTCAGGTCTTTTGAAGCCAATGAAAGGTCCGAAAGGACTAATTCTGCCAAGCCATGTTCTCTATGCAGATGATGTCCTAGTGTTCTGCAATGGCAGCAAGAGAAATCTGCAGGTTCTGATGCAACTGTTCACTGATTATGCTGCTATCTCAGGGCAGTGTCTCGGCCTTTTGAAGTGTAAATTCTATGCCCCCAACCTCTCTGCTAGTAGAATTGCTGCAATCTCTAGCACTTTAGGTTTCTCAGCAGGTGATCTGCCTTTATCTTATCTTGGGGTTCCTCTCTTTAAAGGCAACCCAAGGAGAACTTACTTTCCGCCAATTGTGGACAGAATCAAGGTCAAACTGGCTTCTTGGAAAGGACATCTCCTCTCCATCATGGGGAGAGTTCAGCTAGTGAAAACTGTTATACAAGGCATGCTAGTATACAGCTTTCATGTATATGCCTGGCCTATCTCTTTACTAAAAACCCTTGACACTTGGATAAAGAATTTTATTTGGTCTGGGGACATCCATGTGAAGAAGGTGGTAAATGTGGCTTGGAGAGTTCTGTGCAAGCCTTTAAATGAAGGGGGATTGGGAATTCGGTCTCTAAGAGCTGCTAATGAAGCAGCTATGTTGAAGCTCACTTGGGATATGCTCACCTCCTCTCAATGGGCAAATGTGATCAAAAATAGGTTCTATAAGGACAACATTCCTACTGCTCACTATGTTAAGTCATCTCTTTGGCCAGCAATCAGAACTAACATTCAACAGGTTCTGCAGAACTGCACTTGGCAGATTGGCAAAGGTAACAGGATTTGTTTCTGGCATGACAAGTGGCTTCATCTGAAGATTGTGGATTTGCTACATATTCCTGAAACTCTGCACCTGGTCCTCCAGGCCAAAGTTGAAGCATTCATATAGAATAACGCTTGGTCCATCCCTGAGGAGTTGAGGCTTAGATATCCAACAGTAATCTCAGACATTGACAAGGTCTCCATCCCTTTGTTTGAGAGTGGGGACCATTTAGTTTGGACTCACTCAAGTTCGGGTAGCCTATCTTTCAAGGAAGCTTTTCTTTTTCAGAATCCTCACCAGCAGGGTCTGCCATGGACAAAAACAGTCTGGAACCATGCCATTCCACCTTCCAGGTCCTTTCTTGCTTGGAGATTTTTGCATAGTAGGCTTCCCACAGATGAAAACCTTAAAGCACGAGGTTGCATTACTGTCTCCATGTGCAGTCTGTGTGGTAAAACTGAGGAATCTGATCAACATCTGTTCTTGTCCTATGCCTTTGCAGCTCAGCTTTGGAGTTGGCTCAGCGCCTTGCTTGGTTGTACCATAGATACTTCCTCCCCCTTTGCCATTCTTGAGGTCTGCAATAGAAATTGGAGTGCCCAGTTGCGAGATACAGTGGTTGTAGCTGTGATCAATATCCTTTGGGCAATCTGGACCTGTAGGAACAAAGTCAGATTTGAGAATGCCTCTCTAACTTTTCAGCAAGCAGTTAGCATGATCATAGGGGATGTTTCTTTAACAGGAAACCTATCTAAAGGAACCTCTTGCTCTGCTATGGAGGAGCTATCTATTCTCAAGGCTTTTAGAGTGACTGGTCATCCAGGAAAAGCTCCAAGAATTCTTGAGGTATTTTGGAATCCTCCCTTGGTTTATTGGGCTAAGTGCAACACAGATGGTGCTTCAAAAGGTTCTCTTGGAGAAGCGGCTGGTGGGGGGATTTTTAGAGACTATAGAGGACATCTCATGGGCTGCTTTGCTACTTATTTGGGTATCTCTTCCCCTCTTCATGCAGAATTGGAAGCTGCTATGCAAGCTATTGAGATTGCTTTTAGGAATGGCTGGCATAGGCTTTGGTTGGAATGTGACTCTATGTTAGTAGTCTTGGCATTTAAATCTATTCATATTGTTCCTTGGTCCTTGAGGAATAGATGGAGGAACTGTCTGCAACTCACCAGCAATATGCTATTCATGGTCACTCATATATATAGAGAGGGCAACGGTTGTGCTGATAAATTAGCTAACTATGGGATAACCTCCCAAAGTAACTCTTGGTGGAGCTATGTCCCTAGTTTTATTCAGGAGGATTTTAGTCATGATAGACTAGGTCTTCCAAACTATAGATTTGCTTGATTCTCTGTTTTTCATGGGTTTTGGTTCTTGTCCCCCCATGATTTTGTATTCTTTATTTTTCTCCTTTTTATTTTGGAATAAATTTCTGGGGTGCTGCAAGTGATTGGTAGAGTTGGAGGTGCCAACCTAGTTGGGATGTCCCTCTCTATGGTGATGCCTTTACACTCCTAGTCTTGTAAAAAAAAAAAAAGTTGTAGTGGCAGCTTTTGATAACATCAACATTGTCCCTTGGAAGATTAGAAATAGATGGAGCAATTTTGTCTTTCTCACAAAGCAAGTGCAATTCATAGTCTCCCATATTTATAGAGAGGGTAATCATTTTGCTGACAAGCTAGCTAGCTATGGCTATAGTGTTTCTGGCTCAGTTTGGTGGGATGTTATTCCTGATTTTATTAAGGAAGAGTTTTTCAGGAATAGGATTGGATTACCTAATTATAGGTTTCATTAACTCCTCATGGGTTTGGTTCATATCCCCCCATGTTTCTTTGTATTCTTTCTATTTCTTTAATAATATTAAGGTGTGCTGCAGTTGATTGGTAGAGTTTGGGGTGTCAACCTAGTTGGGATGTCTTACTCTATTGTGATGCCTCTGCATGCCTTTTTGTTTTAAAAAAAAAGGTTTGTTTATGTCTTAATCTTGCATAGGGATCCTTAATCCAAAAGCTTGCAAAATTTTATCCTGTCTACCCAACTTAAAAACCTCATGGTCGAACCTAGCATATAGGAGCATAAGTGTATTTAGTGCTTGATTGATAATTATTTGTTGTGATTTGTTGAAGGATAAATCTTAGTGGATTATCCTGAGTTGTGCAGAGGAAACCGGATTCGAATCGGAAAGTCGTTCGTGAAACCAAAGCTTAAATCTTCAAGAGGTAAGGGGATCTTACCTGAGGGATTTTTCCCAATAACTGTGTGTGATTAGTGTGTGGTTTGTATTATTTATTTGTGGTTGTGGTGCTTGTTTAGTTTTGGTTAAAGTTGTGTCGTGATACCTGTGTTTGTTTATTTGCACTTAATTGTTTATTTGCGGTTATATATTATAATGTTGTGATGCATGATCTACTTGGGAATATTGATATGATGTTGTTATTGAATGTTTTTTTAGAAGCCTAACAGTGGTCAGTGCCCAATTAATTAACCAGATAAAAGCTTTAAGAAGCTTTAAAATTATATTCAATGTTTAATGGAGAAATATTGGAATATAATATTGATGGAAAATTTTATTTGGAAAAAATAAGAAATGTTGAGAAATATTATTATTTTAATGATTTATTAGTGTAAAAACAATTTATGAGTCATAGTGAGGACGTAACCGTGAAATTATTTTTTTACTGCTAGTTTATACGTAAGAAATTTCTAAATATTAGAAAATGTTATTTTAAGAAAATAAGTTTCGAAAATAATTTTATTATGGTGTTGGAAAAATTATTTTACTAGAAGAGTCATAATTGGTCTTAAAATGTTTCTAAAACGTCAAACATCGGACAATTCCGATAATATTTACGGTAGGATTACTAAAAACCGTAACATTAGTTAAAATAGAGAATTTGTATCAAAGCAACATTTTCAAGTTCAAAATATTGATTTTATGAAAGAAAATGAATTTCAAGTGATTTTGATGATTTTGTAAAACGAATTTCCAACATAAATGTATTTTCTGTAAAAATAGTTTTATACAACGGGTTATTTCCGACAACATGGATAAGTTTCGGAAGTTTTGTTTTTTATTTTGTATTTCACCGAACGAAAACATTGTTAGCGTAAACCTAGTATCCGAGACGTCGTGATACTGGCGTTCTTAATTACAAGCACGAAGATCTTTGATCCACGTCACGTTGTTACATGTTGTGATGAACATGGTTAATGAATATTTTTTTTTTATCACCACGAACCTAAGACTGATTGCAAGGTCTAAGGTTTTGTGATTGAGCATTCGGACTTCGTGTCCTGTGTTAATGTTGAGAAATCTATCACGTTAAAAAAAATTGCGAATAGTCGTAAGCCATTTTGAGCTTCGACAAAAGAAGAATGAACACAAAGAGAAATGGCAAGAACGAAATGTTTTATATGCATCCATTGGAAGACGTGACCACGTCCTATGTCTGATAACTTAACGATAGGGTATTCGGGCTACGTTGTTATGTATGATGCCTTAATGATAGGGTATTCATGCCACGTCCTATGTCTGTACCTTAACGATAGGGTATTCGGGCTACATTGTTATGTATGGTGCCGAATGGTATTCCATGCCACGTTGTGCCTAATATACCTGGAAATTGAGCGTGATCAACTCATTTATTTGGTGTCGGGGTCTCCAGAGATTAGGTATTAAATTAGAGCCTGAATATTGAAGTGTTCGTGCATTTTTTTCAAAAGACTGTGGTCGGGTATGAAACCCAGTGATAGACTACTTGTTTATTTATGGAAGTGTATATGTATATATGTTTTCTTTTGTGTCGCGCATGCGGTTATTGTGTTAAATCCATATATTGGCGTCTCACCCTTACAAATATATCAGGTTTATCCTAGACTATAGTAGTACTTTAGTACACTAGTTCGGATGACGCAAAGCAAAGGATTTCACTAAGTCATTCGAGGACTTAACTTCTAGATGCTTGAAGAAGTATTCGTTAGTGGGAATGTCTCGAGGGTATAACTGTCTTGTAGAGTGACAAGCTTAGGAATTTTGGTTGAGTTATACAATTAAAAAGGTATTTAATTGTGAGGTCGTAAGTTAGTCTTTGTTATAATTTTCTCTTTTAAAAATGAGACTCTTTTAGAAAACAGTGTATGTCGCGGTAACCTTGTTATGAATGTGTAAAGATATTCAATATGACTTCACTACTTTAATTTGTGTATCGTGTTTCTAGAGCTTTCCGTTAAAGAAAATTTTTTACACCCGTGTTTTCTGCCTTATAATAAATTAATTTTCTGAAAGCAACCAGCAAATTAATTTTTAATTCTTTTCCGCATGAGTTACAAAGTATTGCCCAAGGGGGGTGTTACAATTGTGCCTTTGGTCAACCACTACCATAAAATTAAGATTATGGCAGACTCAATATGCAGTCTCAGTATTTGAAAATCCGATTTGTGCATTGAAGGTTAATAATAATGAAGTTTACATGATACAATTGCCAAAGGTATGTGTTCTGATTTTTATTTTATTATTCTTCTTCTTCTACTATCTTGTACTTAGCAACCGGTGCTAGCAAATAAAATCTACAATTAATTGTTTTAATTTTTTCATAGAAGTTTATGAATATAAAAATACTCCTTAATGACATTTACTAAATACAATTTGCTAACTTTCTGGAATATTGGAACGTTGACATATGTCAATTTATGATGACCAATAGAATGTTTTTTTACTAAAAAAAATATCCATTCATTCAAATTGGTAAAATACATCGAAAACAACACAAATTCAACATTGCTAAAAATCGAAAAGCATGAATCTGTGAACAAAGTCACAATACCCAGGTTAATAGCATAACATGGCAAAATGCCTACAAATGTGACAAAATCAAAGTGACCGGAATACCCATGCCTCCGGATCTGTAACGTTGACGCCCAAGTCTTGATTGAATCTGTAATGGATCGAAGTTGATCTGCCAATCTGAACCAAACGAGCATCGTAACAAGACGGGAAACCAACCGACGCCGCAACAAGACGACGAATAAAATACCGCCTCACGCAGATGACGAAAACACGGAAAAACATGAAAGAAAAACCAGATCTATGTGGAAAAACCACTTATTTAGATAAAAGGAGAGAAAAAAACGATGTAGAGGGGTGATTCCAGGCCAAAAAATGACCCAAAACAACCCCCTTTCGGTGGATGGGGAAGAAGGAAAAGAGGAGTAGAGGGAAGGTTGAGAGAGAGAGAGGCGGCTCTAGGATTCAAGAAAGGTACCAATAGAATGTTAATAATCGTAATTGCACAGATTTCAAATCATAAATGACATTTTAATGTTGCATTATGTGTATCAATGAAATTTAATTATATTGTTGTAAACCAGAAGTTTACTAGTCTAAATAATTTTATTAATTGGATCAATTACGTGATTGAAACACGTGCTAATGTAAACCAGAAGTTTGCTATGCACATGAAAATCAAAGTTAATTATATTGTTGTAAACTAGAAGTTTACTAATGTAAATAATTTTATTATTTTTATGATCAATTACGTGATTGAAACATGTGCTAATGTAAACCAGAAGTTTGCTATGCACCTGAAAATCAAAGTTAATTATATTGTTGTAAACCAGAAGTTTACTAATCTAAATAATTTTATTAATTGGCATATGGTCAATTATGGGATTGAAACACTTGCTAATGTAGACGAGAAGTTTGCTATGCACCTTGTAACACCACGATTTTCAATGTTCTTCAATAAAAGTAAATATATATATCTTTTTATATTTTTATCCGAGACTTATAAAATAATTTTGGATAAACCAAAGTCATATTTATACTCTACTTTATCGTAGAGAATTACGGTTAAATTTTGGGTTGAAAATCCAGACGGAACCCGGTCTGCGTTTTTGCTGACAGTAAAATTTTTACTGATCAGAAAACCTAATCTTGACTCAAGAACGAAATGGTTAGATTTTATATTTCGTTTCCAACGATATTGGTTATTTTGAAAATTTTCAAAATAAATAAGTTATTATACTTATTCGGACGCATTATCAACGAATGAGTAATCGACAGAGTCGAGAATGGATGTGCAGAGACAAAACTGTACACCGGAGGAGCTGAGTCATGGGGTGAGTCACCACCATGACTCACCAAGCATTTATGAAGCATTAGCTGCAAGTAATCATGAGTTTTTAGGTGAAATGACCAAATTGCCCTTAACCTTAACCTAACCTATCCTAGTTAAACATTAACCATGGCTAAGACAAGTCATGAACAATTTGATATCTTCTTCCTCATGGGAGGCCAAAACCTCAGCTACATCTCCGTTTCACCCTTCACCACACATTTTCCTAAGGCTACAAAGTTGCCCACCCTTCACCATTCTTAACCATTTGTTTATTTCTCAGTTCAACCAAAAAAATTAGCAAGGCTACACGGCTCACTCCTCTACCACACACACCATCCTTTGACTTCATTTATCACAAAATTCCTCTTGTTAATTTTCCTTCATGTGCGCCACTTTCATACCAATTAATCACATCATTTGATTTTTTTCTCTCTTCATGATCTTTAATCATCAAGAACCTAAGACTAAATACAAAGTAATCAAGGGAAAACTTCTTCCTCCTTTTCATTTTGTTTGTCCTCCAACCTCACCAAAACCACCACTACCTCAAGTTCGTTTTCTTTCACTTCATCATCTTAATCATCACAAATCAACCAAAGTTCTTCTTCTTTCTTCCCTTGATTCTTGCGCCAACTACAACACCACATAACCACACTCTTTGTTTTTACTTCATCTTCATCACTTGAACCATTTTATTTCAACAACACCAAGAACCTCCATTGATAACCAAGCTTTGTTTTGGATCAATTTCTTCATTTCTTCATCAACAAGAGGTAACATCTTCTCTCCATGATCAATCATGTGTTCTTCTTCATTCTTTTCATGAAAATGAAGCCAAGAACATCATTTCAAGTTTCTAGAGTCATTCTTTATAAATCTCTAGAAAATTATAGAAAAATCCATTTGACATGAAACCAATTTCTATGAACACATCATGATCTCTATATTCATCATCTAAGAGCATGAAACAAGAAAAAATTTCCTTCCTATTTTACCATTGAAGGATGAAACCCTAGGTTTTGGTGTAAATGGGTTTTGTTTCAATTTTTGTCATATGATACTTGATTTCATCTCTTTAATACCTATGATTATTGAATCTAAGTGATTAGAAATCAAAATTTAATTCCTAGCCTATTTTACTAAGGATGGCCGAAACCCTAACCATGTTGGTTAGATGAGTTTTGATTCAATCTTTGTTAAGTGATCATTGATTATGTCTTTATCATGCTTAAGGATCATTAATCCAAAAGTTTGTAAAATTTTAACATCTGTTGCCTAGAAACCCTATGAAGGCCAAACCCCAGTTCATATGAACTAGATGAGTTTTGTTTGTGATTTGTTGTGAAGGATCAAATTGTGTTTGATTATTCTGTGTTGTGAGGAGGAAACCAGAATCGAATCGGAAAGCACTTCAATAACGAAACTTGAAACTTCAAGAGGTAAGGAGAGTTTACCTGAGGGGTTTTAGATAGCCATATGCTATCTTAGTGTTGTCTGTAATTTATCTGTTATAGTTTTATGTGACTTTAAATTATTTATTGTGTAATTAGTTATGTATTTTGATGTGATTTATTTAATTGTGTGGTTATAATTATAAAGTTATAACTGTGATGCATGCTATAACTGTGAAGTATGCTATAATTGTGTTGTACTAGATTATTTGTTGTTGATTGAGTGTTTGACTGAGAAACCTGACGGGGATCAGTGTTCAATTTAATTTAAGGATAAATGCTTGATAATCTTAAATATTTAATCAAAATGATTAAATTGTGGAAAGTTGAAGAAAAGTGGAAAAAAAATATTATTTTAATAATATTTTCGGTGAAAGATAGGTCAATGAGTTGTAAGGGCGGAATTGTGAAAAAATTTCACATGCGTTAATTTTTCTTAAATAAATTCAATAATAATATAAAAAGTTATTTTAAGTAATTAAGTTACAAAAATAATGTAATATTGACGTCGGAAGAATTATTTACAACAGAAAGGTCTTTTTTTTAAGGAAAGAGAGGTATGCAAAAGCATCACTATAAATCAAGACATCCCAACTAGGTTGGCACCTCAGGCTTTAACAATCATCTGTAGCATACCTGAATTTATTAATAGAAAAATAAAAAAGAATACAAAGAATACATGGGGGCACATAAGCCAAAACCCATGGAAAAATGGTAATAGCCAAGCAAATCTATACATTGGCAAACCCCATCTATTATGGAAAAAGTCAGCCTTTATAAAATCAGGAGCAAGATCCTACCAAGTATAACTTTTAGAATCAACTCCATAATTAGCTAATTTGTCAGTGCAACAATTTCCTTCTCTGAAGATGTGAGAGACCTTGAAGTTCATTTGAAGAGTGATTTGGAGACAATTCTTCTATTTGCTTCTGATATTCCAAGGAACAATATTGGGAGAGGAGAAAGCTTGGACTACAAGAAAGGGATCACATTCAAGCCAAATCCTTGTCCAACCCTTTCTAAAGGCAGTTTCAATAGCAGCCATGGCAGCAAACAACTCTGCATGAAAGGCATCATAGCAGCCATAGAAGTCAGCAAAACAACCTAATATAGCTCCACTTTTATCCCTATAAATGGCTCCAACACCAGCAGATCTAGAGCCACACTTTGCTGCCCCGTCAGAAATTACTTTTATCCAGTCGCAACTTGGAGCTAGCCAAAAAACAGGAATGATCTTTGGTGCCTTACCTAGATGACCATCAACCTTAAAATAGTCTAAGATTGACAATTCATTGTTATAGGAAAACAAGTACTTCTTTGATAAATTACCAGAAAGAGAAGAGGATGACTTTACTAATGCAATTGCAGCACTGCCAGAAATTCTCTTATTATCAAACTTCAGTTTGTTTCTACAAAACCAAAAAACCCAAACTATGTTGACTATGGCTGCTGAGATGAGGTCCATAACTTGCGGGCTCCATCCTTTAGAGAATAAGGAGAGAATGGAGGACAAAGAAGTATTGTCACATCTGCAGCTAATCACATCACAGAACCAATTCCATAAGGACTTAGAAAAGGAGCAGTGGAAAAAGAGATGCTCAGATGATTCAGCACACTGATAACATAGACTACATATAGAAACTAAGGTGCAGCTGGTGAGTGTGATTACACCTCATATTTCTTTATCATATTGCATGCATTTTCATGTAGTTTAGGCATTTTTAATTTGATTTTTGTTAGTTTTTACCTTGGAACGGGTAAGGCGGTTTTGTGGTGTTTGTGTGTAGGAATTGAGGATTAAAATGCTCAGGATCATTTATGTTGGAGCTTGCATGAAGACGGAGCTTGAAAAGTAAGAAAAATGAGCCAAATAGAGCCCATCACGGCCTAGCCATGACAGCCATCACAGCCATGATCGAGCAAGGCTGAAAAGAAAAGAACGAAAAAGTCAGAACCTGTCACGGCCAGGCCGTGATGGCCATCACGGCCAGGCCGTGATGGCCATCACGGCCGTGACAGGCCATCAATGCCAAGTTTTCCAAGACAGAATCTGTCACGGCCTGGCCGTGACAGTCATCACGGTCGTGACGCACAATATCTGGATTTTTAATTGCTGATTTGATTTGATTTTGTAATAGATTGGGATTCAAGTTACCCTTCATTATAAATAGGCCTCTAAGGCTCAAAAATAGGGATCCCTTGGACTGCTACCTTAGGCAAAAACTAGGATTTCTCTTCTTCTCAAATTCTTCTCTTCTCTTAGGTTTTCTTTTATGCTTTTGTTAATCAAGCTTGCTATGAACATGACAATGCTTGAGTAGTCGTTTTTATTTCTAGGAATTGGGGCTATGCCCAAGACTTGTTTTATGTTATGAATTGATGTTTTACTTCTTGTTAATTTCAATTTGCTTTCAATTTAAATCCTATTGCATGAACTACTTGTGAATTTGGTTCGCACTTATTTGCATGTCATAGATACTCTAAGGAGGAACCTAGCGGTGAACTTAGGTATCGGATCTATAGGAATAAAACTTTGGACTTAAATCACGAGAGTTAGAAGCGGTCCTTCGAGGGTTCACTGAATTGTCACAAAGCTTAAAGGGTTCGATTTAAATTCAATTACCACGAGAGTAGGGGTTGGTTTAATCGGGCACGGTTCTTGTATCCCGAGAGGGAACATTAACTTATTTAGGATAAATTCACCTTCAAAGTAAATTTTGATTATTAACAAGAAGGGTAGTCAATTTAGTAGCATGAGCAGTCTTGTTGGTAACCCAATTCCTGGAAATCTCTTTTGGTATTGAAAAATCCCGTATTTGATTTGATTGCGATTTTATTTGATTGCGTTTTAGATATTTGATTTGTTAGTTAATCTTTTAAAAACCAAATCTTTTCCAAATCTTTTTTTCTAGTCCAGTTTAATTGATTTAATAATTGATAGTTATTTAAGATCACGGTCCCTGTGGATTCGATCTTTTTATTACTTGACGACGAAGCCGTACACTTGAGGATTCGCAGCCATCAAGTTTTTTTGGCGCCGTTGCCGGGGACTGTTCTTTCTTGAATTTCAATTTAATTTTTAAATTGATTTTTCTAGACATTTTTTTATTTAATTTTTTTCTTTCTTTTTCTAGTGTATCTACCTCTCTCTTTGCAGGAATTTTTCTCTCTTATGAGAAGATCCCAAAGTATCAGAAATCTTATTGAAGTTGACCCCGAGATCGAAAGGACCTTTCATAGATGTGGGATACTACAAAGACAAGAGCGAGAGAAAGGTTGATTCCCATTCCACTCATGGCGAATCTACCGGATACCAAACCACTGAAGGACTACGCAGCCCCAAATGCTAGGGGTTTGCGAACTGGGATTGCTAGGCCATAAATTGAGGTGGAGAACTACACTATACCGCCTCAGTTAATTGGCATAATTAGGCAACATCAATTTGAAGGATTACCCTCGGAGGACCCGACTGATCATGTGGAGACATTCTTGGAGTTCACCGATGCTATTCGCTTGAGGTTATTCCCCTCCTCTCTGACTGGAAAGGCAAAATCTTGGTTGAAGCAAGTGCCCGCTAATACTTTGTCAACTCGGGACCAACTGGAGCATGCATTCTTGGAAAAATTATTTCCTCCATCCAAGACTGCTTACCTACGAACTCAGATCACCGGCTTCTTCCAAAAGGACGGAGACTGCTTATCCGAAGCTTAGGATCGTTACAAAGGATTACTAGAGTCTTGCCCACATCATGGGCTCGAGAGGTGGTTGTTAGTGCATACCTTGTACAACGGATTGGATTACTCTTCGAAGGTGTCACTTAACTCCGTAGTTGGTGGAGCCTTTATGAATAGACAACTGATTGAAGCATTCAATATCATTGAAAACGTAGCCACCAACTATCACCAATGGGGTTCGGAAAGAGCTAATATCCCAAAAAAGCTTTCGGTGGGTGAGTTTCAAATGAATAGCATTGATCTAATTATGTATAAATTTGACTCATTGAATAAACGCTTTGATAAGCTTGAAAAGACTAATGTGAACTCAATAGGTGCTACTAATGTTGTTTGTGAGATTTGTGGAATGCAGGGACATGACATAATGGAGTGCCCACATGGTATTGCTCCTGGATCCAGTGCTTCGGGGGAACAAGTGAACTCTTGTCACAACTTCTATGACACAAACCCGAAGTTGCCAAACTATGCTCCTCCAAATCCTTACAACCAAGTGAGGAAGAATAATACTTATCTCTCCTACGGGAACTACAACAACAGGTTGAACCACGAATTCCAGGAAGGCCAAGGTAATAGGAAACCCACATCAGGGTATCCTCAGGTACAAAAGTCTAAACTTGAGTCTCTTTTGGAAAAAATTGTTGAAACTCATACAAAGAAAAATGAAGAGTTTAGGCAACAAGGTAGGGCAGCTAATGAGGCAATAAAAGAGTTAACATCTAAGTTAGATAACTTATCCATCCATAATAAGATGTTAGAAACTCAGATTACCCAACAAGGTAGTACACATTCTAGAACCAAGGGTACATTTCCAGGAGAACCCGAAGTTAATCCCAATGAGCACTGTAATGCTATGTACTTAAGGGATGATAAGCTTGGGGTAGTTGAAAAGAATGTGGAATGTGAGGAGGACATGAGTGAACATGAAGAGATAGAGCCAAAATATGTCCCTCCACCACCTTACCAACCCCCAATACCTTTCCCACAAAGGTTGGTCAAGAAAAAGCAAGTAGAAAAAGAAACTAAGAGCTTAATTGAGGAGCATGATTCCATGATAAAAACTAATATGCCTCATAAACTAAAAGATCCAGGAAGTTTCTCTATTGCTTGCTCAATTGGAGAATTAAAAATAGACCAAGCCTTATGTGACTTAGAGGCTAGTGTGAGTTTGATGCCGCTTACTATCTTTGAGAGGTTAGGAACCAAGGAATTGAGTCCATCCAAGTCCTCTTTACAATTTGCGGATGGATCAACTAAAACCCCTCTAGGCATACTAGAGAATGTCCCCATAAAGGTAGGGAAATTTTTCATTCCTACCGATTTCATGGTGTTGGGCATGAAAGGGAATTCTAAATTCCCTATCATTCTTGGAAGGCCATTCTTGGCCACAGTTGGAGCGATAATAGACGTCAAAAATGGTAAGCTCTCTTTGAATGTAGAGGAAGGTAGGGTGGATTTTGATTTAACTGACTCATATAACAACCCTCCTTTTGAGAGTCATGTGTACAGGATTGATGTAACATCTGTTATTTTATGCATGGTTAATGTATGAGGGTTAGGGTTAGGACTAGGATTATATAGCTGGGATGTGGTTTCAGGCATAGATACCCTTGCTTGGCAAGTACACAACCTTTTTGAGTGAGTTTGAACATAGAAACAAAATTAGGGTTTCCCGGTTAGCATCTTTGAGACATCTGAGTGTGAAATAAGAAATTTGGAGTTAGGAAGGAGATTAGACCTTTTTGATGGTTTGAATCTGTTTATTAGGTCTTGATGAGCCTATATCTCAAATTTGAGTTCAATCGGATGTCGAACGGGTCAAGAACGCAAAGAAACATAAACCGAGCGTTTTGTGATCGATTAATTAATTGAAAGTCGGAATATTAATTTAGGTCGGTCCTGAGTACAATAGGTCTTAGGATTAACCTAAAATAATTACAGAAAAATATTCCCGTAGTAGGTAACACAGGAAGATGCGAAAGAAAACACGCAGTTGTGCCGACGGAACAACACCCAGTGATACGTGTCGTTACCAGGAGGAAGGTGGCCATGGTGACGCCACCTCACATTCCACCTAACCCTTTTGCATGTATGACACCTAACCCTTTTGAATGTGTGACACCTAACCCTTTTTGCATGTGTGACACCTAAACCTTTTGCATGTGTGACACCTAACCCCTTTGCATGAATGACACCTATCTCCACTACCCCTTTTGCATGCATGACACTTGCCTTCCCACTAACTTATCAAAACCTACCTAAATTCATATATAAAAGTAAAATCATAAAAGTGACTTCATTTTTCCTCCTCCATCCTCATTCCACTCATCCTTCCATAGCCAATTTCGTTCCCTCACCCCTGCATTTGTTGGCTGAATAGTTAAGTGAAGGAAAGAACAAGTTGCACACTCATTCACACCCAAAAACTCATCTTATCCTATTTCTGTAAAACCATCCCCTCACCTTCTTCCACCGTTGGATCGTGTTGAATTTTCATGGAGAGGTTCTAGGCTAGTATTTCTTCACATCCAACGGTTAAATGTTCTGTGTGTTCCCCATAGTGAGAGTTATTCAACTCATAAAAAGGAGATAAGCTCAACCCGAGTAGCTCGTGACCAGTCACCTTGGGATGTTCATCCTAGGCTCATCAACCGTTGGATCGAGCTGAACTTTTTGGAAAAGGTAAGGAAAAGGTAGCTCTTTAATCTCACCGTTCATTTTTGTAAATAAAGGTCTGGGTTGTGAGATATAGATCCAAAACAGTTGTAGATTTTAGGGTATTTGTTGCAGATTCTAAGTTCCTTACAAGGTGTTGTTCACAATGTGGTTTCTTAGGTGGACTTTCGGAGACTCAAGGGCCTAGGTCCATGTGAGGCAGAATCGTGAGGAGTAGAGGATGAGTAATTTCATTGTGTCTAGGTCATCGTACTACTCTCCAGGTGGGGGAAAGAAATTATTTAACATTGGAAACGGCACGGTGACGTTTAATTCGATAATGGCGTAGGCCGACCCAAACCCTACATGATTGCGAGTAACGGACAATGTCCATATCACGTTGGGCACTACTTACTAGTACTCGTGATGATATTGAGATTGTGCATTTATCACCGTTATGTTTATTATATATTATTTTATTATTTTATGATTGTCTGCTTGGATGATTTGACTGGTTGAATTGATATTGATAACTGCTGGATGACGATGTTATGAGTTATGATTATTTTATAAGCATGACATCTTATTATTTTAATTAGATTTTGATAATGATTATTAGTTTGGAAATGATGATTTTATGACATGTTAGTAATGATGATGCTATGCCATGATGATATTATGGTATGATATGTTGAGTGTTATAATTGTGATTAGAGTTTGAGTAAATGATAAGTTATCTCGAGACATGAGGATGTATCGGGGAATTCATGTTATATGTGTTAGTAGTGCCTAACTGAGATGATTCCTGAGATATGATGATAATGAGATTGATGAGATAAGATTTTATTGAGTTTACCTATAAGATTATGATGAGCGGTTAGGGCACTAGGGGGTGACCTGAAACATGGTCTGTGATATGGTGGACCTAAAACATGGTCGTGTGGGGTCTATGCCTCGGAGGGAGAATTCCTGGGGATAGGCTAACGGCGGACCGTCCCAGACATGATTTCATTTTAGTTGCAGCTATAGTTCATGCGTTACATGAGCACCCTGGCCGGGGTTCAGAGGTGTGCACCGGATTTTGCAGCTATAGTGCCATTGCTTTGCATGTGCATCCTCCATCCGTGGACGAGGGTGTGCGCCGGGGACTCTGGGACGTGTCGATTTATTGATGTGATATCCGGATATGACCGATACCTGATGAGATGATTCATACAGCATTTGCATTGCATCATGATGGAGGGTAGATGAAAGATCCTAGATGTGGATTGAGGATGATTGTGTTTTATTTATGTATACTCTAGGAGATGGATGTTTAGTGTGCCGTTATTTAATTAAATGTTGCTAAAACCTTTCCACGTTTGACGTTATATTGTTTCTGATCCCTGTTCTTCTTGTTGTTGGGTATGTTTTATTTATGTGATCGCTATAAGAAGACTCGGTGGAGAAGCCAGCTATGGAGGAACTAGATGGAACCCCTTATGAGACATATGCTGGAGGACGAGAAGTGGACCCCAGTAGTTGAGTAGAGAGACTACGGCCAGTACGTCTTTTTGAGGCATTTTATATTTTGTTGTTTATATTAGTTTGTGCTAGTTTGTACTTATTGGGATCCTACTGAAGGGATTCCCTCTACTGTACCGCATCAGGATATGATGTGTATATGTTATGCATGTGTGTATATATGTAGTTTATATTTTAAGTTAAAATTTTTACGCCGTTTTAATATATACGCTTTAACGATAATAACACGATTAGGTCCTAAATATTATGGGTTTTCTTTAATGGGACGTTGGGGCGTCTCAATTGAGATAATGCCTCCAAAGGTGAAGGAAGAGCTTAACATGGAAGCAACTCCGAAACTTTGCATGACAAATGATGCATCAAATAATGATGAAATTGGAGTTGCTCAACATGTGGAGTTAAAACTTCCGCCAGAAGGAAGTAAGGCCATGAAACTCAGAGTGAAAAGAGCAAAGGGAAAGCGCATGTGGCCATATGAACAAAATAGGCTCTTTGATGGACTTCCTTGGAAGAGAGGTGTTCTTGTACTTCCAAGCCCAGCTGATCCCGGTTGATCCAAGGGAGTATGGTCAAGCTTAAGACCGTAAATAAGCGCTTCTTGGGAGGCAACCCAAGTTTTCTTTCCCTTTTTAATTTGTATTTGAATTCTGTTTTTGAATAATTTGAGAAGATTAAGAAAAGAAAGATCACTAATTGATGGTTTTGCCATGTATTTTCAGGTTATGAAGGCAGGAAGAGAAAATGTTGTGGGCTAATGATTTATTCTAACAGAATCATGGCTCGAGGTAGAGGACGCGGACGTGGTAGACGTGGTGGTAGAGCTTTTGAGGGTGTTGAGAATGAGCCTCATCGGCCAGAGGCAGGGATTGGAGATGGAGGAGAGTCCACCGAGACTCTTCGGACTATCCGCGAGTTAGCATCCGTTCTGTTGCAGCAGGCACAACAAAATGCTCAGAGGGTACAGAGAGAGGCAGAGTTGCAGGAGCGACAGGATAGAAGGAGAGCCGCAGAGGCTGAGGATGTAGGAATGGCTACCTTTCTCAAAGGTAAGCCACCATAGTTTGACGGAGAGTATGATCCTGAGCGGACAGAGTGGTGGATACAGGAGCTCGAGAAGATCTTTGAAACCATGCGATGCAGAGATGACAGGAAGGTGACTTATGCCGCTTTCATGCTGACAGGAGGAGTCGAGTCATGGTGGAGAGTCAAGAGGAGATTGCTTGAGGCCGAGGGCTGATTGGCCAGTTGGGAGTTGTTCAGAGAGTGTTTCTTCGAGAAGTACTTCCCTCGGTTAGTCAGACGCGAAAAGGAGAGAGAGTTCATGAGTCTCCAGCAGGGAGATAGGTCTGTTGGTGATTATGCGGCCATATTTGAGGCCTTGATTCAGTTTTCGGAGTTCTATTAGAGGTTCCCAGATGAGGATTGGATGTGCCGGAGGTTTGAGGACGGTTTACGACACGAGCTGAGGAGGGCTATAGCGCCCTTGGATATTTTGAGCTTTCCAAAGATGGTGGAGAGGGCCAGTGCTATTGAGAGCATGGACAGGAGGCAAACTGCAGAGCAGAGACAACAGCGTAGTGGGGGTCCTACCCGAGCAGGTCATCATAGGAGAGGTGATAGGGGTTCTCAGTGGAGGGGAGGACCATATACTAGACCTGGGCAAAGCGCTCAGACATTTGCATCACCAGCACCAGCTGCCAGAGAGGGCCAGCAGCAGAAGGGCCCGATATGTTTCAGATGCAGAGGTTCGCATTATCTCAGAGACTGTACAGATAGATCTGGTTGCTGCATCTGTGGCAAACCAGGTCATTTTGCTAGAGATTGCCGACAGAGAGCAGGATAGCAGCAGTCAGCTGCCGGCAGAGGAGCCAGTGGTTCTAGAGGTGGAGCTGGGAGAAGAGTTCCAGCGGCAGGGCGACAGACGGCCAGACCTCAGGCCACGGGGAGAGTGTTTACAGTAAGAGGATCTGAGTCTTCTCAATCTCTAGATCTTATTCAAGGTATATGTTTACTATCTGGCAGACTCTCGCATGTGTTGTTTGACTCAGGTGCTACACATTCATTTGTTTCACTTGAGTGTGTGGATCATTTACATATGTCCGTTTCTCAACTACCATATACTTTGACAGTATCTACCCCTACTAGTGATCCTTTAATCACTGTGTATGTTTGCCTACAGTGTCCTATAGTGGTTAAAAATAAGACATTCCTTGTGGATCTCATCTGTCTGCCTATGCAACAGATAGATGTTATCCTTGGCATGGATTGGCTTTCGGCTAACCATGTGGTTTTTGATTGTGCCCGAAAGACCTTATCTTTTTGTGAGCCTTCTAGCATAGTATCTTCCAATGAAGGAGCAGCTACGAGGAGTGACGAGTCTCAGCAGTATGTGATGCTTTTCTCTTTGGAAGCTAAGGAGACTCGAGTATGGATTCTTTGCCTATCATGAGAGAGTTTCCTGAGGTTTTCCCTCCAGATGTTCCAGGTTTGCCACCAGAGAGGGAAGTGGAGTTCGCTATAGATCTCATACCAAGGACCGGACCTCTATCAGTAGCTTCTTATCGGATGTCACCCATGGAGTTGGCAGAGTTAAAGAAACAACTGGATGATATGATGAAGAAGGAATTCATCAGACCAAGTGTGTCACCTTGGGGAGCACTGGTGTTGTTTGTCAAGAAATGACGGAATTTCTAGGTTGTGCATGGATTATAGGCAGTTGAATAAAGTTACAATCAAGAACAAATATCCATTGCCTAGGATAGATGATCTGATGGATCAGTTGAAGGGAGCTTCGGTTTTTTCCAAGATAGATTTAAGATCAGGATACCATCAGATTAGGGTGAAGAAGGAGGATATACCTAAGACCGCTTTCAGGACGAGGTATGGACAATATGAGTACCTAGTTATGCCTTTTGGTGTAACTAATGCTCCAACGGTGTTCATGGATTATATGAATAGAATCTTTAGACCGTTCCTCGATAAGTTTGTGGTGGTGTTTATAGATGATATTCTCATCTATTCTCGTAGCAGGGAAGAGAACGAGGAACATCTGAGAGTGGTGTTACAGGTGTTGAGAGATAGGCAGTTGTATGCTAAGCTATCCAAGTGTGAATTTTGGTTAGAGAAAGTACAGTTTCTAGGGCATATAATCCACAAGGAAGGGATAGTTGTTGATCCAGTTATGGTAGAGGCAGTGATTAAGTGGGAGAGGCCTAAGTCAGTCAGTGAGGTGAGAAGTTTTCTAGGATTAGCCGGGTATTACAGGAGGTTTATCGAGGGTTTCTAGAAGATTGCGTTGCCTTTGATGCAACTAAGGAGAAAGGGTACGGCGTTTGTATGGACAGAGAAGTGTGAAGAGAGCTTTCAAAAGCTCAAGGAAAAGTTGACTACATCTCTAGTGTTGGCGCTACCATATCCACTGGGACAATTTGATGTGTACTATGACGCATCATATCAAGGTTTGGGATGCGTTTTAATGCAAGAGGGAAGAGTTGTGGCTTATGCTTCCCGTCAGTTGAGGGTTCATGAAAGGAATTACCCGACCCATGATCTAGAGTTAGCAGCCATAGTGTTCGAATTAAAGATATGGCGACACTATCTTTATGGGGCTAAGTTCAATGTGTTCAGTGATCACTAGAGTTTAAAGTATTTGTTTGATCAGAATGAGCTGAACATGAGGCAATGTAGATGGATGGAATTCATTAAGGACTATGAGTTTGATCTTCAATACCATCCAGGGAAGGCTAATGTTGTGGCTGATGCACTAAGTCATAAATCCTTGCACGTATCCACAATGATGGTGAAAGAGATGGAGTTGCTTGAATAGTTTAGAGATTTGAACCTAGGTATGGATTTGACTGAGGATAGAATATGCTTAGGTATGATCACCATC
Source organism: Sophora flavescens (assembly GCA_030762895.1). NCBI lineage: Eukaryota > Viridiplantae > Streptophyta > Magnoliopsida > Fabales > Fabaceae > Sophora > Sophora flavescens. The sequence continues at coordinate 83,120,277 of CM061068.1, forward strand.
AATAGTGAGTTTTTGAGAGATCTTAAGGTTAAACAGGGTCAGGATGAATACTTGGTAGAGGTCAGTCGAGGCATAGATGAGGGCAAGGTGTCAGTGTTTAGGAGAGGATCAGATGGGGTGTTAAGGTTTAGAGATCGGATATGTGTGCTAGATGACTTAGAGATTAGGAAGATGATCTTAGAGGAGGCACATAAAAGTATGTTGAGTTTCCACCCATGAGCCACCAAGATGTATCAAGACATTAAGAAGATGTTTTGGTGGCCAAAGATGAAGAAAGAAGTGGCGGAGTATGTTCTATCATGTTTGGTGTGTCAGAAAGCTAAGATAGAGCATCAAAAGCCCGCAGGGTTGTTCCAGTCCTTGGATATCCCAGAGTGGAAGTGGGATAGCATAGCGATGGATTTTGTGGTTGGATTGCCGCTGATAAGCCTCTGACTCATCTAGTTTTATGGCTAGTATGACCAGGGTTTTGTGCAAATTATATCCTATTTTCACCCAAATTAGATTAGATTGTCCTCAATCAAGGTTTTGAGTCTCTAAAGTAGTTTTAGGTTAATTTAGCCATTTTTGAGTCAAATAAAGCACTTATGGCTATTTTGTTGTTTTCAGGTTAAGTAGAAGTTGAGGGAATAAAGAAACAGGGGATTCGCCTGGCGAGAGTTTTCTCGCCTCGCGACCCTGAAAGCCAGCAGAACAGTAAAAATGTCATCCTCTCTGGTTCGCCCCGCGAACAATATCTCGCCTCGCGACCCTGAAAGCTGACTGTTCCAGAGAAATGCAACCCGTTCTGTGTCGCCTCGCGGATACATGTCTCGCCTCGCGAGACTGAAGGCCAGAAGCCATGACTGTTCCATTCCTCGCCACGCGAGTAGTACTTCGCCCCGCGAGAAGACCAAACGTTGCTGACTCTTCACAATATTCGCCTCGCGAATGAGGGTTCGCCTCGCGAATGAGGGTTCGCCTCGCGAGTGGGCTAAATTTCTGAATAGTATAAAAGGTTGTTCTGGGCAGATTGAAAGAACTTTTGCTTCTCCATAGTTTTTTACATTTTTCTGTGTGTTTCGTTTTCTTTATGGAGAACTAATTTTCTAGATTAGTCTACTGTAATCGAATTCCACTACACTTGAGGTTTTGTAATTCCTATTTTAATTGCTTTTCCCTTTTTAATACCATATTATACATTTCTGTTTGTTAATTCAGGAGTGTATAGTGTTGTGTTGATTCATTTCGGTGATGTTATGTTCCTATACTTAATCGCGTTTGTTAATTCGCGTGTGTTCGTTCATGTTCGTTAGTTCATGAGGGCTTAACCCCGGTTGTTAATTCGGGAATATTAACATATATCCGTAGTAGCGATTTCGTTGTTAATTGTTGCTACAACCGAAAGGGGATTAGAATCTGCTTAGGGCTTGGAAATTACACGAACCGATGATAGTTGGGGATTCGAGAACAGTAGATTAATCGTGTTTTGCTACTTGATAATATTTTAACTGCCCTGTTTTATTGCTCTATTATTGAATTGTTTTCCATCTGAATTTCAAACCAACCCCCCACAAAAAAACTGATTTTGCGGTAAATAGCAAGTCAAGAGTCCTTGTGAGACGACATCTGAGTTGTCGCCCTAACTACATTTTTATAAACCCCTCGTTCTTTTTGGCGCATGCGCGAACGAACTCCGAAGAGGTTTGATGCGATTTGGGTTATCATTGATAGGTTGACGAAGTGTGCTCACTTCTTACCTATTGGTGAGAGTTATAGTCTTGAAAGGTTGACCCAGATCTACATCAAGGAAGTAGTGAGGTTGCATGGTGTGCCGTCGAGTATTGTCTCCGATCGAGATCCTAGATTTACATCTAGATTTTGGAGGCAGTTACACAATGCTTTGGGGACAAAGTTGAGGATGAGTTCTTCTTATCATTATCAGACGGATGGACAATCAGAGAGAACGATTCAGTCATTGGAGGATCTTTTAAGAGCCTGTGTATTGGAACATGTGGGCAGTTGGGATGAGTTCCTACTTTTGATTGAGTTCACATACAATAACAGTTTCCACAGCAGCATCGGGATGTCATCGTATGAGGCCCTATATTGGAGAAAGTGTAGGACTCCGTTGTGGCGGTATGAGACTGGCGAGAGCCAAGTGTTGGGTCCTGATATGGTACAGCAAACAACAGAACAAGTTAGGAAGATAAGAGAGAAAATGAAGGAAGCCCAGGATCGGCAGAGAAGCTACAGTAACAAGAGGAGGAGACCCTTAGAGTTCCAAGAAGGTGATCACATGTCCTTGAGAGTCACCCTGAAGACCGGAATTGGCAGAGCTATAAAGTCTAGAAAGCTCACCCCCCGATTCATTGTACCATTTCAGATTCTTCGACGAATTGGTCCAGTAGCTTACCAGATAGCCTTACCGCCTTACCCTTCCAACCTTCACGATGTCTTCCATGTTTCCCAATTGAGAAAATATTACCCAAATCCTTCTCATGTCATTGAGCCTAAGTCCATACAACTTCGAGAGAATCTAGAATATGAGGCTTTACCGTCTAAGATTGCAGATAGAAGGATTAAAGAACTCCGTGGTAAACAGATTCCCCTGGTCAAGGTCATATGGGATGGTGTCGCAGGAGATGCTACTTGGGAGTGTGAGGCAGACATTCAGTAGCAGTACCCCCATTTGTTTTCAGGTATGTAAATTCCGAGGACGAAATTTCATTTAAGGGGGGTAGAAATGTAACATCCATTATTTTATGCATGGTTAATGTATGAGGGTTAGGGTTAGGACTAGGTTTATATAGCTGGGATGTGGTTTGAGTCATAGAGACCCTTGCTTGGCAAGCACACAACCTTTTCGAGTGAGTTTGAACGTAGAAACAAAATTAGGGTTTCCCGGTTAGCATCTTTGAGACATCTTAGTGTGAAATAATAAATTTGCAGTTAGGAATGAGATTAGACCTTTTTGATGGTTTGAAGCTGTTTATTAGGTCTCAATGAGCCTATATATCAAATTTGAGGTCAATCGGATGTCGAACGGGTCAAGAATGCAAAGAAACACAAACCGAGTGTTTTGTGATCGATTAATTAATTGAAAGTTGGAATAATAATTTAGGTCGGTCCTGAGTACAATAGGTCTTAGGATTAACCTAAAATAATTACAGAAAAATATTCCAGCAGTAGGTTACACATGAAGATGCGAAAGAAAACACCCAGTTGTGCCGACGGAACAACACCCAGTGATACGTGTCGTTACCAGGAGGAAGGTGGCCATGGTGACGCCACCTCACATTCCACCAAACCCTTTTGCATGTGTGACACCTAACACTTTTGCATGTGTGACACCTAAACCTTTTGCATGTGTGACACCCAACCCCTTTGCATGAATGACACCTATCTCCACTACCCCTTTTGCATGCATGACACTTGTCTTCCCACTAACTTATCAAAACCTACCTAAATTCATCTATAAAAGCAAAATCACAAAAGTGACTTCATTTTTCCTCCTCCAGCCTCATTTCACTCATCCTTCCATAGCCAATTTCATTCCCTCACCCCTGCATGTGTTGGCTGAATAGTTAAGTGAAGGAAAGAACAAGTTGCACACTCATTCACACCCAAAAACTCATCTTATCCTGTTTCTGTAAAACCATCCCCTCACCTTCTTCCACCGTTAGATCGTGTTGAATTTTCATGGAGAGGTTCTATGCTAGTAGTTCTTCACATCCAACGGTTAAAGTTATGTGTGTACCCCATAGTGAGAGTTATTCAACTCAGAAAAAGGAGATAAGCTCAACTCGAGTAGCTCCTGACCAGTCACCTTGGGAGGTTCATCCTAGGCTCATTCACCGTTGGATCGACCTTAAATTTTTGAAGAAGTTAAGGAAAAGGTCTTTAATCTCACCGTTCACTTTTGTAAATAAATGTCTGGGTTGTGAGATATAGAGCCAAAATAGTGGCAGATTTTAGGGTGTTTGTTGCAGATTCTAAGTTCCTTACAAGGTGTTGTTCACAATGTGGTTTCTTAGGTGGACTTTCGGAGACTCAGGGGGCTAGGTCCGTGTGAGCAGAATCGTGAGGAGTAGAAGACGAGTAATTTCGTTGTGTCTAGGTCATCGTATGATTCTCCAAGTGGGGGAAAGAAATTATTTAACGTCAGAAACGGCACGGTGACGTTTAATTCGATAATGCCGTAGGGCGACGCAAACCCTACATGATTACAAGTAACGGACAATGTCCATATCACGCTGGGGACTACTTAGTAGTACTCGTGATGATATTGAGATTGTGTGTTTATCACTGTTATGTTTATTATATATTATTTTATTATTTTATGATTGTCTGCTTGGATGATTTGACTGGTTAAATTGATGTTGATAACTGTTGGATGATGATGTTATGAGTTGTGATTATTTTATAAGCATGACATCTTATTATTTTAATTAGATTTTGATAATGATTATTAGTTTGGAAATGATGATTTTATGACATGTTAGTAATGATGATGCTATGACATGATGATATTATGGTATGATGTGTTGAGTGTTAAAATTGTGATTAGAGTTTGAGTAAATGATAAGTTATATCGAGACATGAGGATGTATTGGGGAATTCATGTTATATATGTTAGTAGTGCCTAACTGAGATGATTCCTGAGATATGATGATAATGAGATTGATGAGATAAGATTTTATTGAGGTTACCTATGCAATTAGTATGAGCGGTTATGGCACTAGAGGGTGACCTGAAACATGGTCTGTGATATGGTGGACCTGAAACATGGTCGTGTGGGGTTTATGCCTCGGAGGGAGAATTCTTGGGGATAGGCTAACGGCGGACCATCCCAGACATGATTTCATTTTAGTTGCAGCTATAGTTCATGCGTTATCTGAGCATCCTGGCCGGGGTTCAGAGGTGTGCACCGGATTGTGCAGCTATAGTTCCATTGTTTTGCATGGGCATCCTCCATCCGCGGACAAGGGTGTGCGCCGGGGACTCTGGGACGTGTCGATTTATTGATGTGATATCCAGATATGGCCGATACCTGATGAGATGATTCATACAGCATTTGCATTGCATCATGATGGAGGGTAAAGGAAAGATCCTAGATGTGGATTGAGGATGATTGTGTTTTATTTATGTATACTCTTAGAGATGGATGTTTAGTGTGCCGTTATTTAGTTAAATGTTGCTAAACCCTTTCCACATTTGACATTATATTGTTTCTTATCCCTTTTCTTCTTCTTGTTGGGTATGTTTTATTTATGTGATCGCTATAAGAAGACTCGGTGGAGAAACCAGCTATGGAGGAACTAGATGGAACCCCTTATGAGCCAGATGCTGGAGGACAAGCAGTGGACCCGAGTAGTTGAGTAGAGTGACTATGACCAGTGCGTCTTTTTGAGGTGTTTTATCTTTTGTTGTTTATATTAGTTTGTATCAGTTTGTACCTATTGGGATATCATGTGTATATGTTATGCATGTGTGTATATATGTAGTTTATATTTTAAGGTCAAATTTTTACGTCGTTTTAATATATACGCTTTAACGATAATAACACGATTAGGTCCTAAATATTATGAGTTTTCTTTAATGGGACGTTGGGGCATCTCAATTGAGATAATGCCTCCAAAGGTGAAGGAAGAGCTTAACATGGAAGCAACTCCGAAACTTTGCATGACAAATGATGCATCAAATAATGATGAAATTGGAGTTGCTCAACATGTGGAGTTAAAACTTCCGCCAGAAGGAAGTAAGGCCATGAAACTCAGTGAAAAGAGCAAAGGGAAAGCTCATGTGGCCATATGAACAAAATAGGCTCTTTGATAGACTTCCTTGGAAGAGAGGTGTTCTTGCACTTCCAAGCCCAGCTGATCCCGGTTGATCCAAGGGAGTATGGTCAAGCTTATGACTGTAAATAAGCGCTTCTTGGGAGGCAACCCAAGTTTTATTTCCCTTTTTAATTTGTATTTGAATTTTGTTTTTGAATAATTTGAGAAGATTAAGAAAAGAAAGATCACTAATTGATGGTTTTGCCAAGTATTTTCAGGTTATGAAGGCAGGAAGAACAAAAATGCATGGAAAAATAAAGTCATAGGAGATCGCGGCCTAGCCGTGATGAGGATCTCGGTCGTGATGGGCCAAAATCTGGAAACCATAAGGCATCACGCCCAGGCCGTGATAGCCATCACGGGCGTGATGTGAAAAAGCAAGAAGTCAGAATTAATCACTGCCCAGTCGTGCTAGTATCACGGGCGTGACGTGAAGGAGCCCAATAGAACAGAATTGAACACGACCTAGTCGTGATGAACGTCACGGCTGTGACACGACTTCCAGCAGCTCTATGACTGGTGTCTGAGCCAACACCCTCCACCACCTCGGTGAGTTGTTCCATTTTTCTCCTCTCTCCCACTTGATTATTTACATTGGAGGCAATGTAAGTTTTCAAGCTTGGGGTAGGGGTATTATTTTTTTGGTTTTATTTTTTTGCATTTTTTGCATATTGCATTCATATAAGCGTAGTTTTGCATAATCACATGATTAGATTGCCCCTTGCTTAGAGTATGCATCCAATTGTGAGTACTTTGTGCCAAATGTGAGATTTTTGAGCCTAAAAGGGGTACTCACTAAATCTACCGCATTCTTTGTGATTGAGTGTTTTATTCCTCTTGGATTGTATTCTCTAGAACTTGACTTGAAACCGTTTTGAAACTTAAAAATTTTTTAAAACATATTTGAAAATGATTGAGGCACTAAGTATTTTTCTGGCCTTCTGATCTTTGACCGATTAAATACTACCCCTTAGTTGCCAATTTTGAGCCTAATAGAATAAAATGCTTTTCTTGGTACCTTGATTTGTTTAGATGAATGATGCTTGGTATGACGCCTTTTCAAGTATTGCAAAAAGGGCAAAAAGGTGGTTTGAAAATAAATTGTGAGATGAAAAAGTTAAAAAAATTATTTCTCTTAAGTTGGAAACCTCCCCTTCTCCAAAAAAAATAAAATAGACAAAAAAAATGGAGAAGGGGATGAGAAAACGAAATTGAGAAATAAAAAAAAAAGTGGAAGGAAGAAAGAAAGGTGGAAAAGTGAATTAAAGCCCAAAAAGGTATTTTAGAAGGTTGTCATGCTTTGCATTGTTTTATATTTTGTTAGCCTTCTTGAATGTTCCTTTTCTTGGTTTCCCCACCTAACGATTAATCCCATGGCCCCATTACAACCAAAATAAAAGACCTCTTGATTCTTATGTGTTTTCATTAATAAAGTAGAGATTTTGGTTAATAGTCAAGCTTATGGTAGGATACCTTCCTTGAGGAAATTGAGTGAATTGTCATATGTCCTTAAACACTTGAGTGAGGTGAGAAGAGTTCCCGAATTAGTGAGAGGCATGAATCTAGAGAACCTAAGCTTCTAATTGGACTTGAAATTGATTGTCTCTTGGTTACTTATTCGGATAAGCCTGTTACTTGGATTTATTACTCGGATTCTTGGTTTACTGTCCATGCTCTGATTGTTTATCTTTTCTGGCCTTAGTTATTGCTTGAGGACAAGCAAAATCTTAAGCTTGGGGTAGTTTGATGAGTGTGATTACACCTCATATTTATTTATCATATGGCATGCATTTTCATGTAGTTTAGGCATTTTTAATTTGATTTTTTTTTGTTTTTACCTTGGAATGGGTAAGGCGGTTTTGTGGTGTTTGTGTGCAGTAATTGAGGATTAAAATGCCCAGGATCATTTATGTTGGAGCTTGCATGAAGATGAAGCGTGAAAAGTAAGAAAAATGAGCCAAACAGAGCCCATCACGGCCTAGCCGTGACAGCCATCACGGCCATGATCGAGAAAGGCTGAAAAGAAAAGAACGAAAAAGTCAGAACCTGTCACGGCCAGACCGTGATGGCCATCACGACAGTGACAGGCCATCAATGCCAAGTTTTCGAAGACAGAATCTGTCACGGCCTGGCCATGACAGCCATCACGGCCGTTACGCGCAATATCTGGATTTTTAATTGCTGATTTGATCTGATTTTGTAACAGCTTGGGATTCAAGTTACCCTACATTATAAATAAGACTCTAAGGCTCAAAAATAGGGATCCCTTGGACTACTACCTTCAAAAAAAACTAGGATTTCTCTTCTTCTCAATTTCTTCTCTTATCTTCGGTTTTCTTTTATGTTTTTGTTAATCAAGCTTGCTATGAACATGGCAATGCTTGAGTAGTCGTTTTTATTTCTAGGAATTGGGGGTATGCCCAAGACTTGTTTTATGTTATGAATTGACGTTTTACTTCTTGTTAATTTCAATTTGCTTTCTATTTAATTCCTATTGCATGAACTACTTGTGAATTTGGTTCGCACTTATTTGCATGTCATAGATACTCTAAGGAGGAACCTGGCGGTGAACTTAGGTATCGGATCTATAGGAATCGAACTTAGGACTTAAATCACGAGAGTTAGAAGCGGTCCTTCGATGGTTCACTGAATTGTAACAAAGCTTAAAGGGTTCGATTTAAATTCAATTACCACGAGAGTGGGGGTTGGTTTAATTGAGCACAGTTCTTGTATCCCGAGAGGGAACATTAACTTATTTAGGATAAATTCACCTTCAAAGAAAATTTTGATTATTAACAAGAAGGGTAGTCAATTTAGTAGCATGAGCAGTCTTGTTTGTAACACCCTACTTTTTATTTTCCGATTTTTATTTTTTTCAGTAAAAATATTTTCGCTGTATTAACCGGTATAATGTATTTATTTATATTTTTATCCGAGTTCATGGAGATTGATTTTTATGAAATAAAAATCATATTCATACTCTATCTTAGAGTAGAAGCTTAGGATAAAAATTTGGGTTGAAAATTCAGACGGAAATCGGTCTGCGTTTTCACTGACAGTATAATTTTACTGAGCAGAAAACCTAATTTTGACTCGTGAACGAAATGGTTTATATTTAAATCATATTTCCAACGAGTATGGTTAGTTTGAAAATTTTCAGTAGAAAACGAAATATTACGCTTTTACGCAGGCGTAAAACCCTAATCAGGAAACCGACGGAGTCGAAAACGGAACTACAGAGACCCGTCAAGAGATCGGGATAACGAGTCATACATGATGATTCATGGGGATGAGTCACACTTTTGAGTCTAGAAGATTCTATAAGTCAAGGTGGCAATTTATGGATTTTGCACTAAAGTCCTCGAACTTTCTCTTAATTGCACTTTGGGCCCTAAGTTAGTTCTTATGTTTTTCCAAGTCAATTGCGCCAGAATCTTTGCTCCAAACCCATTAGAGGACTGTGGCCTTGAGTCACAAATTCTTTTTCCATGGATTAAATTTCATGAAGACCATTTGAAATCATATAAGTCTCCTAGATTATGTTTATGCCTTAAGCATTTTGGTGGGCCAAAACAATTAAATCCAAGCCCAAAACTCCATGGCCATGCACAAGCCCAAGGAGGAGTGGTGGCTTCCCTTAACTTGGATGAGCCAAGCTCATTCTTGCTCATTCCACAACATTCTCCAATCTTCCCAAAAGTTCTAAAGTGTTCTCCATTATTCCAAAGCATTCTAGCTTTTTCCTAAGAACATAGTAGCAAGTTGATGAAGAAGCTTCAAGATAACTTCCATGGTGAGTCACTTTGTGTGGCCCAAAATCAGCCTTGCCTCCATCAAATGTGAGCCACATATTTATTAACCATAGTTAAGCAAAGTAACCCTAGTTAAGTTAATTATTAACTATGGTTAAGCTTATATTAATTAAATAATCACAAAACCCATTAATCTAAAAGTTAAAAACCAAACAAGGCCTAAGATTTTCCATATAAAAGCCCTCCAAACCGTGGCCTCCCCTCACTATTTCACTCATCTTCTTCATCTTCTTCATTTTTCTTCATTTCTTCACAAATCACCAAAACTCCATTTTCTTCTTCAAGAGCTCCAAGTACTTCCATTGAAGAACTTGTCAAGATCATCATCTTTTCTCCATATTCTTCATACACTTGAGGTAACATGATCATGTCATCCCTTGTTTAAGCTTTTGTTCTTCATATGTCATAGTTTTCCATTGCTAGATCTAGAACTTGTAATAATTCTAGAAAATTGTAGAAAAATCATAAAAATGTGAAACCAATTTCTATGATCTAGTTATGATCCCTGCTTTCTTTATCCAATAGTATGTGATCAAAATCATTTTCCTTCCCTATTTTATAATTGAGGCCGAAACTGAGTATAAAAGTGGTTTTCATGTTTTGTTGTTTTGTTTGAAAGTTAGTACTTGATTTAAGTTCTATAGTACTGGTATAGCTTAAATCCAAGAGCTTAGGTTCAACAAAAATCCCTAGCCTAATTTTCTTTGTGAGACCGAAATTCAATTAAATAGGGCTTGGAATATTTTATTCATGTTTTCAACTCATAGCAATGTATCTAGGCTACCTAGGACCTAAGTAATTAGTATCCAAAAGCTTTGGTTGAGAAAAGAACTCTAACCCTCATTTGGATGAGTTGGCCGAACCTAGTACCATATGTCCATATTTAGATTTGTTGATTCTTTTGTTTTATTGTTGATTTGGTTGAAGGTGGTTTTGTTAACTCGTGGCGGGATAACGATGATCGTCGTTTTCGTGTTTCCGGTGATAACTCAGGTGGGAGAAATAACCATTCCATCGTCGGAACCGATAAGTAGTATATCATTTATAATAATGGTGTAGGGCGACCTAAACCCTACTAGTGGTCGAATAATCGACAATACCAAAATCGTATTGGAAACTTTTCCGTAATACCAATGACGATTTGGGAATTGTAGGTTTATCGCCTTAGGGTAAATATTCATATTTGAGGATGTCTGAATTATTTACTTTTGACTGTTTGTGATCCGCTGGTTGAGGTATTTCATCTGCATGTGACGTATTATTGCGGTGTTTGAATATTTATGATATTGAGGATGTTCAGTGTCTGTCACGGCAGTGATGGTTGTCATAGCCAGGCCGTGACAGGTTCTGTTTTGTAGAATTCTTGCCTTTGTTGTCTGTCACGGTCGTGATGGCTATCACGGCCAGGCCGTGACAGAGTCTGACTTTGTTATTTATTTGGTTGGACTATTATGATTTGGTTCTGATAAATTGCCTTATATGATATTGAGATATTTGAATATTCTGTTGATTAATGTGTTATGCATGATCTGCCTGGGTTTAATACTATGCTTAGATGATTTTAAGAAAAAATATATATTGCTCGGAGGTATTTTGTTTGGGTGAGAGTTTTGAATATGAATTAGAGGTGCCTCACTATTATTTTATAGAAGTGATGTGATATAGAATGTAAGTGGAGGTTGTGAGGAAAAGCTTGAGGTACTAGGTTGTTATTGATAAAAGTCAGTGAGAATCATATGTTGCATTGTTGTTCATAACCGTGTATTTGAGATACACGAGGTCCGAAGTTCTCGTGGACCGTTCCAAATTAGAATTTAAGTTGTGCAACTATAGTGTCATTGCTATGCATGAGCACCCTTGATAGAGAGGAGAGAGAGAACCAGGGTGTGCACCGACGGTACTGTGCAGCTATAGTGTCATTGCTTTGCATGAGCACTCTCACCATGGAAGAGAATGTGGACCGGCGTTGGGAACGTGTCACTTGGACGACTGACTGACATTCCTAACGAGGGATGTGTGACAGGATTAGCAGTGGCCACGTCAGCATAAAGGTTTAGTTACATGAGTTGGAGGGTAGGGGATGATGTTATAAAGTATGGATGATTGTAAATTGTGAGTGATGCATGTTTACGACTATTATTGTATTATATGCTATGAATATTTTCCGCTTATGATGATAGAATTGTTTCTTATCTCCCTATTTCTGTATTTTTGTGTATGTCTACTTTGTTACGTTAGAAGACCAGATGGACGACTATGCTACTGAGGAGATGGATAGAACCCTATACGAGACGGAGGTTGTTGAGGAGTTGAATGACGTTCCATATGAAGCTGACGCTGAAGAACAACCTACTGATCCTAATAATGTAGCGTAGTAAGTTTAGGGCCAGTGGGTCATATAAGACGTTTTTGTTTTCCGTTAGTTATAAGCAGTTTGTGTAAATAAGTATCTGTGTGGGATCCTACTGAGAGGATGCCCTAAACAGTGTTGTGTAAAATAAAGGATAATTATGTGTGTATTTATGTAATATAGTTTTGGTGTGTTGTATATCTGCAGAAGTTATATAATTATTAATTAAGCTTTAATTTTTTATGTATTTTTAACAGTAAGCGCGCGATTAAGTAAATAAATATTAAGGTTTTAATGTAATAATACAATGGGGCACAACGGGGTGTCACATTGTTGGTAACCCAATTCCTGGAAATCTCTTTTGGTATTGAAAAATCCCATATTTGATTTGATTGTGTTTTAGATATTTGATTTGTTAGTTAATCTTTTAAAAACCAAATCTTTTCCAAATCTTTTTTTTAGTCCAGTTTAATTGATTTAATAATTGATAGTTATTTAAGATCACGGTCCCTGTGGATTCGATCTTTTTATTACTTGACGACGAAGCCGTACACTTGCGGATTCGCAGCCATCAAGTTTTTTTCCTCTCCTTTGCAATTGATCCTCTGTATGCAGCTTATTATGCAACAGCCTCCAAGCCACCATAGATTTAGAAGGGGGGATTAGGGAGTTCCAAATGAGTTTATGCCAAAAAACAACAGGTTTTGGAGGATTAAAATAAGAGCAGGCTTCCTTAAGAGTGAGGATACCCGAGTTTGAGTTCATCCAAATCAACTTATCCTTTTCAGAGAAAGTAGGAATTGGAATTTGAGAAAGATTTATACCTGAAAGGGTTAGCTTCTTAGATAAATTGGCAGGAACAACCCATTTACCATCTTCTATGAAATCAGCAACAACTGCAGATAAGGAGCTACGCATGCTGTCAGGGATATTGAGCACCTCCACCAAAGGCTTACCTGTCCAATTATGAATCCAGAAATTAATATCTCTCCCATCACTAATTAACCACATAGAAGAGGCTAAGACAGTCTGCAGGTTTAGTTTAAAACCAGGCCAAATTGATGATTTTATGTATTTGATCATTGGATTGTTGTGATGAAGGAATCTGCTTCTGAGGAATACTGCCCATTCTTTAACCGAGGCAACCAAGTTCCAAGTTAATTTGAGAAGAGCAGATTTGTTTAGAGCTTTGAGGGATTTAAGCCCCAGGCCACCCTCTACATAAGGAGAACACACTTGTTTCCAAGAAACAGTGACAACTTTCCTAGAAGATATATCACCTCCCCAAATGAAGTTCATTATGCTTCTATCAAGGAGATTAAGAAGAGAAGTAGACCAAACATAGATATGAAAACTGTATAGAAGCATACTTTGAATCACAGACTTCACATGCTCAACTCTGCCCATGATTGAGAGGAGAGATCCTTTCCAAGCAGCCAGCTTACTCATTAGTATTATGTCTGCTATGGGCTGCTGCCGAATTCTTGTTGGTTTCCCTTTAAAAAGAGGAACACCAAGGTAAGTAGAAGGCATTGGTCCAGTAGAACAACCAAGAGTTGCGGTCAGATTTGCAAGTTTACTTCGGGTAGCAGAACTTGTATAAAACTTGCATTTACTAAGGTTAAGATATTGACTAGATGCACAGCTGTAATCATTTATAAGCTTCATTAGAGCCTCTAGATTTCTGTTGCCACCCTCGCAAAACACAATCACATCATCCGCAGGCGTTGTAGAGTTTTTAGGACCTGAAACTGTTTTCAGTAAACCATCTTGCACAAGATGGGAAATTCCACTGCTTAAGACATCTTCAGCTAGGCAAAAGATTATTTTGAGTTATAAAAGAATTTTTACCATGAAATTTTGAGAAAACGGTTTTATTTTTGAAACGAATTGATTTAGGAAGTGCTTTCCAAAAGTTGATGTTTTCATGAGAAAGATTTTTCAAGAATGAAGTAATTGGGAGAAAAAGGAATTTATCTATGGTTTAACCTTTTAGAAACGATTTTGACGGAAAAGATTTTCTGTAAAGGAGTTTTTACTCAGTGAAAATAATTCTGTTAAACTTGGATAAATTTTCGAAGGTTTGTTTTTTTATTTGTTATTTCATAGAACGAAATTTTTTTTAAAGAAACAAAGTGAACCTAGTAACCGAGACGTCGAGATTCTAGTGTTCTGTTAACACGTGCATCATGGATCCGTGTTAGTGGAATGTGTGTCCTGTAAAAGTTTTTGTGGACTGTGTGTCCTATAATTGATATGGTGAATGTTATATCCCATATCCGCGAGCCTAAGTCTGTAGCATCAGTTTAGGGCTTTGCGGTTGAGCAATCGGACTGTGTGTCCTGTGTTTGATTAAAGTGGAAAAGACTTAATATTAAATTAAGCATGGTCGTGAGCCTTTGAGCTTCGATGAGGGAATATAACGAAAAAGAAAATGAGATGAGAATAACAGTTTTTACATGCATTATTTGGCAGACGTGCCATGTGTTGACCATTGTGTCATAAACTATAGATCATTGAATCCTGTGTGTTGGCCAATGTATTTTATGGATAATATTTCCATTTATCGCGACAACCATTGTGTCCTGTGTGTTGGCCAATGTGCTATGGAAAATGCTTCCATTTATCGCAATGACCATTGTGTCCTGTGTGTTGGACATTGTGTCATATATATTTGCACAATAACCATTGTGTCCTGTGTGTTGGCCAATGTGTTATATATTTGTTGGACTTTGATTCTTTCGGTGACAATGATCCATGTAAAGATCTTGATCTGCTCAAACGAAAAAAAAATTTGGGATCTCTGGAGATTATATATCAAATTAGAGCCTGAATATTGAAGTGTCGTGCATTTTTATAAAATCACGATGATTGTCTGGTATGAGTCCCTTTGATAAAATTATTATGTTGTTTGGACAATTTCCATATGCTGTTTTGTGTGTCGCGCATGTGGTTATCTTATCAAAACTCATATATTGGTATCTCACCCTTGCGATCTATATTTTTTTTGGTTTTGCTGTTGTACCTTGGTACATAAGAGCAGATGGTGCAGAGGAGTTCCAGTTCGCTCGAGGAGTTTAGTCCCGATCCGTGAAGAGGTCGGTAATAGTGGTAAGGACCATGGAGGTCTTTCTAGTAGAGGTCTTATAGAGTGACCAGCTTAGGATTTTCTTGGACTGTGTTTTTCAGAAAGTCGGTGTACGTAGTCTTGAGAACTTTTATGTGTTTTGGATTTCAGTTGGGAATAATGAAGTACTTTTAGAAAAGCTTGTACGTTGTGGAAGATTTTGGTTATAAATAAGATCAGTGTATGTGGGTTGACAAAAGTGACGTAGTTTTATTAATTGATGTGTGCATCACATTTTTCGAAGTATTAATAAGAATTTATTTTTTTACTCCCATGTTTTCTGACTAAAAGTAAATAAATTTCCGAAAGCAACCAGCAAATTCCTTTTTAGTTTATTTCCTCACATGTTCACGAGGTAATGCCCAAGGGGGGTGTTACACACCTGAAAATCAAAGTTAATTATATTGTTGTAAACCAGAAGTTTACTAATCTAAATAATTTTGTTATTTGGCATATGACCAATTACGCCATCTGAAGTCATTATTGATGACTCATATTGATGTCATTAAAGGACCAGAAGATTCTTCAATATAATGAGTTTTCATACATTATGCATTTTGAATGCAAAAGGATTAAGTCTAGAAGCCACATGATCACATGTTTGATTACTTTCAATTTGCAACCCGATGTTTGCAAAAGTAATTAAATATTTTGAAAGATCCCATATTATGGTTCCTAAATGGAACATAGTTTCTTTGATGTGTTGTATTCTAGTAGATCCTGAAGAAATCTACCAAGTTTCAAAGATATACATGACAAAAGGTATCATATTGAAAAAAAAATGATGGAGATGCAAAATGTAACATCCCAATATTTTGAAGACCTTTATCTAAGTTGGGGTTTAATTCATAAGGATGATTTGGAGGATTAGGGGTGATTAGAGATGATGAAAATGATTAAAAACTGAATTTTTAATGATATAATCAATTATTTTGCTACGTATAATCGATTAGGGTTCTCTGGAACAGCAAAATGACAAAAAGAAAGCAGATAATCAATTATGTTACTCCTGATAATCGATTATACATTGGATAATCGATTATGTGTTTCCTCATAATCGATTATGACAACAAATTTTCTATAAATACACTGTTTTCGAACCAGAAAAGAGGAAAATGGGTCTGGGGTTCCGAAAACGCATTTTAAAAAGAGAGAGGGCAAAAATGAAGGGAAATGCAAGGGGAAAGAAAGTAAATAAAGGAAAAACATGAAAATAACATGGATTGAAGGTAGATCAAGCTATTTGGAGGTTGAAGAACAAAGAGATTGAGGAAGAAAAGAAGAAGAGGTAGAGAAGGAAGAGGTGCAAGGGTTCAAGATCTTCATAAAAGGTGAGGAATTACAATCTTTAAACCCCTCTAGCTTTAACAACATGTTTATGTTAGAAAACATATGTTTATGATTTGTATGGAAGATTCAAGGGGTTTTATGTTTGAAGGTTTTATGTTATGAAGATTTATACTTTCAAGTAGCTTATTTCAAAGAATATATTTTGAAAGATGATATAAGAATTTTAGGATAACAGATCTGCTCATCCTTTTGGTAATTTCTTGATGTGAGTTTTTGGGTACTTATGCACCTAAAAGTTTTTCTATTTTGAGAGAAGAAGAAATAGCCTCTAAGGTGTTCGATAGAATGCTTGAACCAATATCTTGTTGTTATTGAGCTATTTTCTTGATAATTGGTCAAGTGTTATATCATTATTTGGAATATTAAAGGATTATGTTTTATGAAGAATGTGTCTTAAGGAATGATTTGATGATGAAGTTCCAATTAATGTTTCTTATGAGTTAATTATGAATTAAGGTTTTTCATAAAATTTTATGTTTATGAAGAAGATGTGAAACACCCCGATGTCCCATTAAAGAAAAACCTAATTAACTAAAACTTAATCGTGATATTAGCGTTAGATGTATATACAGAAAATCATAAACATTAAAGACTTTAAAGTAAAGAACAAAAATAAAACATCACACCACATACATATATAAATACAAACATACTGTGCTGATAAACTAAAGAGGGTACCCCACCGGTCGGGTCCCAAAATATACATACTAGCACAAGTTGACAAAAGCTACCGAAGATACAACGTCTCAAAAAGACGCAATGGCCATAAACTCTAAACTCAACTACTAGGATCCGCTGCTCGCCGTCCATCATATGGCTCATAAGAAGTCCCTTCACGCTCCTCAATAACTAGCTCCACCGCAGAGTCTTCTCATAACAATCACATAAATGAAACATACATAGAAAAGAAGTAGGGAGAAAAGAAACATGCTATCATCATATGTGGAAAAGGTTACATTAACATATATATAGTAATAGCACATAGACATGCATCACTAAATAAACACATATAAATCTAACATTCATCCTCGAAGTATTTTATCATCCTCTACCCTTCGCGCTCATGCAACTGATTTTGTATGCTGACGTGGCCACCACCTAATCCTGTCACTCATCCCTCATCTGATTAGGGATATAAGTCAATAGTCCAAGCTGAGTGTCCGTATATATTTGCATCGGTGCACACCCCCATTCCCGTTAGGGTGTTCATTCAGTGAATGAGACAGACCCTCATTCCCGTTAGGGCACTTATTCAAAGAATGATAGTATTCCCCTATTCCCGTTAGGGAATAGTTGCACGATACAAATGTATCATCATTCCCGTTAGGATACGGGATGGCTCAGCTAGAACTATAAGGGTATCATGGTAGTTTCCCCCATTCCTGTTAGGGAACTGACCCGTGACATCCAGTATCCGTAATCGGATACTCTGACCTCGTGTGTTCTACTCATACGACTATGAACAATACTATGCAAACTATATAAGTCTCACTGGCTCGTGCCAGATCAATCCTAGTGCTTCAACCTTCCGTAACAATCTTATATCACATCATATTTCAAGTCTCATCATATAGGTTCAACATTAATAAAATATCATTTAATCAGGCAAGGCACTACTATGTCACATATCATACTCTGCCCAACATGCATCTATGAAGAATAACATATATCATCACCTAGAAACCAACTAATCACATCATAGCATATTACATGTTATCAACCATGATCATATTAAAATAATTATAAAATAATAATAAAATATTTAAATAAACACAGTTAATCACATATAACATCTTAATCTAGACAGCACACCACAAACAGCTCAAATATGATAAAATCACACAACCTCAAATATCATAAAATTAACCTAACGGCGATAAACTAATAATATCAATATGATCATTAGTACCACTAAATAGTCGACAATGTGATATTGATATTGTCAATTATTCGCCCACTAGTAGGGTTTAGGTCGCCCTACGCCATTATTGTAAAATATGTAACTTAGCCAATTACGACGATACGATGCTTCTTTCTCCCACCAGAGGTGTCGTAGGCTAGCTTTAGAGCAACGAAACGGATCCACTCCAATACTCCTCAAATCTGTCATGTGAGGTTCTCGTACCTCCGGGGCTCCAAAAATTCACCTGAACACATATTCATGAAGCACGTGTTACGGGTAACCCAAATCTAAAGACGAGACTGAATACTGATAAACGAGTGAAAGATAACCTCAATACTATCGTCGACGGCATTTTGGCATAAGAAGGACATAGGCTTACCTTAGCCTAATCATGAAAAGAAAGATAGGATGATGAAGTAGACGTCGCGAGGATCACAACAGTATAATCAGTTTCTAGATAGGACAAACAAAATGATCGGAATATCCTCCGAAAATTTCCTCTCTCCCTCACTTCCTCTTCTCTCTCTATATATATTCTGATTCTGCAAATTTCTATACCCTTCTCCACAAAAATGTCTCATTTTATAACTTTTTTTTTAATTCCTGGCGCTCAGCGCCCATAAACCAGTGCTTTGCGCTGGCTGGGCAGCACCGCCATTGTTCTGCGATGCACGACACGTGTCCAACCAGCCAGCGCTCAGCACCCATAACCTAGCTGTCAGAGCCCTATACTGACCAACACTACCGATTGATACGTTTTATCGCGTTCTGAGCTCGTTTGAAGTCCGATTGACCTAAAATTTGAAACATATATTCCTCTATACCTAAGGAACATAATCAAGCCCTCAAACATATCAAACCAAAATTTCATATTTTGCACTTTTAAGCATTCTAAACCGAATAAAGAAAACTCAGGAATATGTTCTCGTTCAATTCAACGGCGGTTACTCGTGTGCTTTCCATGCAAGGTTTTCTATGCTTAAACAAGCATATTAGACATATACTCAAGGTCTTAAACATGATCATTTAAGCATATAAACAATGACATAAAAACACAGATGTTACATTACTACCCCCCCCCCCCCCCCCAAAAGAAATTACGTCCTCGGAACTTACGTATCATCCCAAATGACCTTTACCAGAGGAATCTGTAGTATCATCCCAAATGACCTTTACTAGAGGAATATGTCTACCGCGAAACTCCTTAATCCTTTTATCTGCGATCCTAACTGGTAAAGCAGCACAATGCAATTGTCTCCAAAATCAAGATGTGAATCTAGGACCTCGATCAAAGACAATGCTCGACGGTACACTGTGTAACCTAACAACTTCCTTAATGTAGATCTGGGTCAACTTCTCTAAACTGTAACTCTCACCAATAGGTAAGATGTGAGCACACTTCATCAACCTATCAATGATAACTCAAATCGTGTCATGCCTCTTAGGAGTTCGTGGTAATCCAACCACAAAGTTCATCGCTATGCTATCCCACTTCCACTCTGGGATATCTAACAACCGCAACAAACAAGCAGGCTTTTGATGCTATATCTTAGATTTCTGACACACTAGACAAGATAGAACATACTCTTCCAGTTCCTTCTTCATCCTCAGCCACCAAAACATCTTCTTCAAATTCTGATACATTTTTGTGGCTCTGGGGGTGAAAACTCAACTTACTCTTATGCGCCTCTACCAAAATCATCTTCATAAGCTCTAAGTCATCTGGCACACATATCATGTCCCTAAACCTTAACACACCAATTGGCCCTCTACTAACTGTGAAATCTTACCCTCATCTATGCCTCTACTCACTTCTTCCAGATATTAATCCTGAACCTGTTTATCCTTAAGATCTCTCAGAACTCACTACTAATGGTGATCATACCTAAGCATATTCTATCCTCAGCCCAACTCCATACCTAAGTTCAAATCTCTAAATTGCTCAATCAATTCCATCTCTTTCACCATCATCGCGGACACATGTAAGATTTCCTACTTAGAGCATATGCTACAACATTCACCTTACAAGGATGGTATTATAATTCAAACTTGTTGTCCTTGATAAACTCCATCCATCTATGCTATCTCAAATTTAGCTTCTTCTGATCAAATAGATACTTCAATCTCTTATGATCACTATAAACACTAAATTTAGCTCCATACAAATAGTGTCGCCATATCTTCAGTGCGAACACTATAGTTGCCAACTCCAGATCATGGGTTGGATAGTTCCTCTCATGAATTCTCAACTGTTGGGAAGCATAAGCTACAACTCTTCCCTCTTGCATCAACACACAGCCCAACCCTTGATAGGACACATCACAATAAACATCAAATTGTCCTAAAGGATCTAGTAAAGTCAGCATTGGTGATGTGGTCAACTTTTCCTTCAACTTCTGAAAACACTCCTCACATTTCTCTGTCCAAACAAACGATATACCTTTTCTCGTTAACTGCATCATAGACAACACAATATTCGAGAAACCCCCCATGAACCTCCAATAATACTTAGATAATCCCAAGAAACTCCTCGCCTCACTCACTGACTTAGGTCGTGTTGGAACCAAAGTGATTTGGATTTAATTAATCTCTAAGTTTTGATGTTAACAAAATTATTAAATTTGCTTTGCAAAGTGTTAGTTAAGATCTTACATGTGCGCTCAGTAATAGAGGAATATTTAAATATACGTAATAGAAACATGGGATAAGTTTTCATTGAAAAATACACTTCCACCCTTGTAGACAGGCTGCTCAATGTTTTGGTAAAATTTATTTATTTATTTGAGTAGACTGGTTTTCTTAAGTTGACGAGGTTCTAAATGCTTACTAGACGGAAATCAAAATAACCTCTTAGATTCACCAAGTCCAAAGACTTGACAGTAGACGAGCTCTATCTGCTACGTCACTAAACGGAGATCTTTATAACTCATTGAGGTATAGCAAGTCCAAAGACTTGATAGACAAAAGGATATGCCACGTCATTAGACGAGTAAGATAAATTGTTAAAACAAACTTGGTCTCACATATAACTAAGTAGACGGAGTTTTTAAAGTAGACGAACTCCATCTTCGAATAAATAAATGCAATCTGAATCTCTTGAATTTATTTCAAATGATTGATATTTATTTCAATAGAATATTTGTTCTTCACATTTGTTTTATATGCTTTAATATTTTACCTTGTTGTAAAAGAAACATAGTACC
This sequence comes from Sophora flavescens, assembly GCA_030762895.1. NCBI lineage: Eukaryota > Viridiplantae > Streptophyta > Magnoliopsida > Fabales > Fabaceae > Sophora > Sophora flavescens. The sequence continues at coordinate 83,141,841 of CM061068.1, forward strand.
ATCAAGAAATGCAAAAAGCAGAATCGTACAATGAGATACTGCAAAACGATCTGTACGATGACAACTTTATGGCTGGAAAAAGCTGGATTGTACACAAAGGAGGAACAACAAGGTCTCAAGCTGCAATACTCAGAGCAGTGAGCCTCCAATTTCATGCTACCTTGATAACCAAGAGTACTATTCAGCTTGCCACATTCAAGCTATCAGTCACAACGGATATCATGCATTAAATGTTATCTCTAAACGGGTTTATTCAAAATAACCGTTGTACAAATACAAGTGAAGAAGAAGATCACTATAAATAAAAGACCTGAGATACTGAAGAGAAACTCTTTCCTGCACAACCTTGCTAGCTCAACTTTTTTCCAATCGATAATCACTCATTCTAATATTCTTTCAAGAGCAAGAGTTTGTATTCTTTAGTTTGAATATTGTGAAAATATTCATCTGATCTTAAACTTTCATATCCTCACACATAGCGAGTTAAGAAGATCAAACATTAAATCTCTTTGTTAGAGTTAGAGCCTGAAGAGAATTGGTAAGAAAGAAATACTTGTAAGCCTGGAGAGGTGTTGAATACTTGGTTGTAATCTATTTTGGAAAATAGTGGAGAAAAACCTTCAAGTAGAAGGGACTGTTCGTTCTTGGTTGAAAGAGAGTGAACCAGGATAAAACATATTGCGTGAATCTTCTACTCCTAAACTTTTAACCTTTATTTGTTTCTTACTAACTGAGGGGGTTTTGATATTGCTTTTGTTAAAGCTTTTTAAAAGATCTATTGCTTTGTGCTTACTTCTGATTTTAATCTCCTTGTGTGCAAAATTTTTTTTAAAGGTTGTTTTTGAAAATTATTAACAAACACAATTCACCCCCCCCCCCCCTGCACAACCTTGCTAGCTCAACTTTTTTCCAATCGATAATCACTCATTCTAATATTCTTTCAAGAGCAAGAGTCTGTATTCTTTAGTTTGAATATTGTGAAAATATTCATCTAATCTTAAACTTTCATATCCTCACATATAGTGAGTTAAGAAGATCAAACATTAAATCTCTTTGTTAGAGTTGGAGCCTGAAGAGAATTGGTAAGAAAGAAATACTTGTAAGCCTGGAGAGGTGTTGAATACTTGGTTGTAATCTACTTTGGAAAATAGTGGAGAAAAACTTCAAGTAGAAGGGACTGAACGTTCTTGGTTGAAAGAGAGTGAACCAGGATAAAACATCTTGCGTGAATCTTCTACTCCTAAACTTTTACAGCTTTATTTGTTTCTTACTAACTGAGGGGGTTTTGATATTGCTTTTGTTAAAGCTTTTTAAAAGATCTATTTCTTTGTGCTTAATTCTGATTTTAATCTCCTTGTGTGCAAAATTTTTTTAAAGGTTGTTTTTGAAAATTATTAACAAACACGATTCAACCCCCCCCCCCCCCCCCCCGCACAACCTTGCTAGCTCTCAACTTTTTTCCAATCGATAATCACTCAATCCAATATTCTTTCAAGAGCAAGAGTCTGTATTCTTTAGTTTGAATATTGTGAAAATATTCATCTGATCTTAAACTTTCATATCCTCACACATAGTGAGTTAAGAAGATCAAACAGTAAATCTCTTTGTTAGAGTTAGAGCCTGAAGAGAATTGGTAAGAAAGAAATACTTGTAAGCCTGGAGAGGTGTTGAATACTTGGTTGTAATCTATTTTGGAAAATAGTGGAGAAAAACCTTCAAGTAGAAGGGACTGGACGTTCTTGGTTGAAAGAGAGTGAACCAGGATAAAACATCTTGCGTGAATCTTCTACTCATAAACTTTTACAGCTTTATTTGTTTCTTAGTAACTGAGGGGGTTTTGATATTGCTTTTGTTAAAGCTTTTTAAAAGATCTATTTCTTTGTGCTTACTTCTGATTTTAATCTCCTTGTGTGCAAAATTTTTTTTAAAGGTTGTTTTTGAAAATTATTAACAAACACAATTCACCCCCCCCTCCCCCCCTTCTTGCTCAGTCTCGAAAGGGTTGAGCATCTACCAAGTGATGAGGGAGTACGATCCAACAACCATGGATGCAGAACGACAAGCTATCAGACCTCCTCTCATTGATGGAACAGATTATGACTAATGGAAGAAGAGAATTATGGCCTTCTTAGATGCACAGAATGTAGATATTTGGGAGCTGATTGAAACGGCTACACTAAACTAAGATATGAAGCTGGAGCCGCTGTTCCTAGAGCCCAATGGACTCAAGAGCAGAAAAACCAACATCAGCTGAATCTGAAGGCTAAGCACTATCTCATGTGTGCTATAACCAGATCTGAACATGACAAAGTTCACAGTTGCAATACTGCTAAAGAAATCTGGGATACTCTTACTCTAGCTCATGAGGGTTCCTCACAAGTAAAGGAATCAAAGATCGGCATGCTGGTTCATCAGTATGAGCTGTTCGAGATGGGTGCCCATGAAACAATAGACCAAATATTTGGAAGATTCCAAACCATCACCAACAGTCTTAGATATATTGGAAAAGTTTATGAAAATAGAGATCATGTCAGAAAATTCTTGAGAAGTCTATCCAAGAAATGGAGACCCAAAGTAACTACTATTCAGGAAGCCAAAACCCTGAATACACTCTCTCTGGAAGAGCTTCTTGGATCTCCCAAGGTTCATGAACTTGAACTTAATGAATAAGAAAATTCCATAAAAGGAAAATCTATTACCCTAAAGGCAAAGAAAGCAAGTTCATCAAAGGTTCTCAAAGCTGCTGAGTCATCAGATGAGTCTGGGTCTTTTGACAATGATGAAGGATTAGACGAGGATGAGTTGTCCTTCATCTTCGGGAAGATTCAACATATGTGGAGAAAGAAAGGTGGTTTTAGAAGGAAGCAACTCAACAAAAAGTTTTCCAAGGAGAAGTCAGACTCCAAGGAAAAAGGTTCACCCTTGTTTTTTGAATGCAAGAAACCTGATCATTTCAAAGTTGACTGCCCTGAACTAAAGGATAAAAAGAAATTATTCAAATAGAAGAAAGGATTAATGGCTACAAGGGAGGATCTTGAACTGTCTTCATCAGATAAAGAAAATGAAGCTGAGGAAGAGGCAAATATCTGTCTCATGGCAGACACTGCATCAGAAAACGAATACACTGATGCTGAGGTAATGGACTCTGACCCGTCCACTCTTCAAAATGCTTTTGATGAACTGTTGCATGAGTCGTCTATACTATCATGAGAATATAAGAGTCTCAAAAAGAATTTTTCTAAACTGGCTAGAGAATATGATAGGGTCTGCACTGAGAAACAAAACCTTAAGGATGAAAATGATATACTAAAATTAGTGAATGTCAGTCTAGTTGACAAAATGGTGTGTGGACCTGATGTTTCTTGTGAAGTTGCAAAACTGAAACAAGATGTAACATATCTGACAGACTCTCTGTCAAAGCTTGTAGGTGGCTTAGATAAGCTTAGTCTCATTTTAAGGTGCTCTAGGTCACCTCATGAAAAATCCGGTCTTGGTTATGACAAAGAGAAGCAAGATGCATCTCACAAAAAGTCAAAATCACATACACAGCATAGAACTTCAAAAGTTTCAGATAAATATGCTAAGGCTAAGTCTAGCTCGTCCAACACCTTTTGCAAAATGTGTGGAAAAAGTGGGCATATTATATCTAGATGCATACACAATAAACATGCTAAGCATACTCGTCCAGTGACAACTAACAAGAAAGGACCCAAGTCAGTTTGGGTACCTAAAGATAAGATAATACCTGTTGCAGATTTGCTTAACAACAGGAAGAAAATAGATGTCTTGGTACTTGGACAGTGGCTGCTCACGACACATGACGGGAGAAATGTCTATGTTCCAAAGCCTTAAGCCCAAAGATGGTGGCAGGGTCACATTTGGAGGAAATCAGAAAGGGAAAATCATTGGTATAGGTAAAATTGGTAAACATCATTTTCCCTCCATTGATAATGTTCTTTTAGTAAATGGCTTGAAGCACAATCTACTGAGCATAAGTCAATTATGTGACAGTGGATATGCAATTTCTTTTGATAAGAACATGTGTACTGTCAAGAAAGATGATGGCTCACTTTTATTCACTGCTAAAAGGTAAAACAATCTCTATAATATTGACTTGGAGGACCTCTCAAATCATAGTGTCTCATGTCTAGTGTCCGTTGAAGATGAGCGATGGATTTGGCACAAAAGGCTAGGTCATGCAAGCTTGAAATTAATTTCAAAGCTAAACAAGCATAACCTCGTGAGAGGACTACCAAACCTTAAGTTCAAATCTGATGCTTTCTGTGATGCATGTCAAAAGGGAAAACAAGTCAAAGGTTCTTTTGAATCTAAGAATGTTGTTAGTACCAATAGACCACTAGAGTTGCTACATCTTGATCTTTTTGGTCCAACAAGGACTGCCTCTGTCAATGGTAAGAAATATGGTCTTGTCATAGTAGATGATTACACTAGATGGACATGGGTTATGTTCCTAACTCGCAAGGATGAGTCTTTTAAGGTCTTTTCTGTATTCTGCAAATGTGTACAGAATGAAAAAGGCATGTGTATCACTTCAAACAGAAGTGACCATGGGGGATAGTTTGAAAATGAGCTATTTCATAAGTTCTATGAAGAAAGTGGTATCCTTCACAACTTCACAATACCTAGAACACCACATCAAAATGGTGTGGTAGAGAGAAAGAACAAATCTCTTCAAAAGATGCCTAGAACTATGCTCAATGACAACTCTGTCCCTAGACACTTCTGGGCTGAAGCTGTTAATACTGCCTGCTACATTCAGAACAGAATATACATTAGAACTATCCTAGATAAGACTCCTTATGAACTGTGGAAAGGACGAAAACCCAACATATCTCATTTTCACCCTTTTGGTTGTAAATGTTATATACTAAATACTAAAGATCAACTTGGTAAGTTTGATGCTAAAATAGATAATGGAATACTATTAGGATATTCTGAAACATCTAAAGGCTTTAGAGTTTATAATTCTAGGACTCTGATAGTAGATGAAAGTATTCATGTCAAGTTTGATGACAAACAGCCTGATAAGAAATTATCAGAGCTAGATGAAGCTTTTGCAGATCTTGATCTAAACATTCCAGGAGACTCCTCAAAGATAAAAGTTGATCAAGAAGATGACCCCATTCAACAACCAGAAACTTCCACTTGATACAGTTCAAAAATCTTGGTACTTTAAGAATTATCATCCATAAGATCAGATCATTGGAAACCCCAATGACAAGCTAAGAATCAGATCAACCTTCAGAGAACAAGATATTTCTGCACTAGTCTTAGTTGGAACCAAAGACAGTAGACGAGGCTCTGCTAGACGATGGTTGGATTCTAGCTATGCAAGAAGAACTCAATCAGTTTGAAAGAAGTGATGTTTGGACTTTGGTTCCCCTGCCCAAAGACAAATCAGTGATTGGAACAAAGTGGGTTTACAGAAACAAACTTGATGAAAATGGTAAGGTAATAAGAAACAAAGCAAGACTTGTTGCTCAAGGTTTCTTTCAAGAAGAAGGTATAGATTATACTGAAACTTTTGCACCTGTTACTAGATTAGAAGCTATTAGAATTCTACTTTCATTTGCTGCACATCATAGTATTATGCTTTTTCAAATGGATGTTAAAAGTGCTTTTCTAAATGGCTTTATTAATGAAGATGTTTATGTTATGCAACCTCCGGGTTTTGAGTGTGAAACCCATCCTGAACATGTATATAAGCTTCAGAAAGCTTTGTACGGTCTTAAGCAAACTCTTAGAGCATGGTATGACACACTAAGTTCCTTTCTTATGGAAAATGGATTCAATGGAGGAAAGGTTGACACAACCTTATTTAGAAAATCCATTAAGTCTAATTTCATAGTTGTACAAATATATGTTGATGATATTATTTTTTCTTGTACTAATGAGTCTCCATGCAAGGAATTCTCTAAGTTAATGCAGAAAGAGTTTGAAATGAGCATGATGGGAGAACTCAAATTCTTCCTTGGACTTCAAGTAAAACAAACCTTGGACGAGGTGCTCATCCACCAAACTAAGTATACAAAAGAGCTTCTGAAGAAGTTTAAGATGGATGATTGTAAGCCAATGAATACTCCTATGCACCCCACTTCCATACTAAACAAAGATAATAAAGAGAAAAAGGTAGACTAAAAGGTATATAGAGGTATGATAGGATCTCTCTTATATCTTACTGCGTCTAGGCCTGATATTATGTTCAGTGTATGTTTATGTGCTCGATTTCAATCTGATCCTAGAGAATCTCACTTATCATCAGTTAAGAAAATTTTTAGATATTTAAAAGGTATTTGTGCTTTAAGAAAAATGGGGATTACATATTAGTTGGTTTCTGTGATGCTGACTATGCTGGAGATAGAATTGAAAGAAAAAGCACTAGTGGAGGATGTCACTTCATTGGAGCTAATCTTGTCTCATGGTCAAGCAAAAGACGAAGTACCATTGCCTTATCAACTGCTGAAGTTGAGTACATATCAGCTGCAAGTTGCTGCTCACAACTTCTCTGGATCAAACATCAGTTGGAGGACAACAATGTGTTTGTAAGTAGTATTCCACTTATGTGTGATAATATTGTTGCAATAAATCTATCTAAGAATCCAATTTTGCATTCTAGAGCTAAGCACATAGAGATTAAACATCATTTCATTAGGGCTTATTTGCAAAAAGGTGTATTTGATATACAATTTGTTGATACTGACCATCAATGGGCAGATATCTTTACTAAACCTCTTGCAGAGGACATATTTATCTTTATTATGAAGCATCTTAATATGATATGTGTAGACTAATTTAGGCGTCCAGCCTTTAAAAAAAAATTTGTTTTGTTAATCTTGCGTCTACTACTTATGCACGTCCAATGCCGGTTAAATTTTTGCGTCTATTATATGTTGTATTGCACGTCTACTATATGTCGTGTCCACTGTTGTTGGTTACCACGTCCATTGTATAATTTCATACGAGTCCACATATACCCGTGTTTAAGCATATTTTTATTTTTTATTAAATGTATTTATTTTGTCTCAATGACAAATTTATCCTTTATTCTCTTTGCTGAGTCATTACTTTCATCAATCCCATCAAGACCTTTTTATAGTTCCAATTTACCAACACCGTTTTATCCATAATGACATGTCATGTCAAAAGTTTTTTTTAAACCTTTGGGATACAAAAATCTTTTAAAAGTAATCTTTTCCCTCTAAGAAAAACTTTACACTTCCCTAAAACTCTCGAGCTCTTCTTCTCTCTGTTTTCCAAACCCTAACTCTTCTCAGCAAAATGGCTTCTTCTTCAACCTTCAACGTAGACAAGCTTAGCTTGGCAATTGAGCATCATTTCAACTTTGGAGTGTTGCGAGACTATAACTTAGATATAAGCAAGTATGTTAATGCAGCTGGATAGGAAGGACTCTTCAAAGAGAAAATCTCTATCTTTCCCAACCTGATTAGGGATTTCTGGAGGAATGTTCAAGTGACTGATACTGACTTCTTCTCTACTGCATTGAGAAAGAAGATTGTAGTCTCGGAGAAGACTATTGTTGATGCCATTTTCTATGCTCAGGAAGGTTTGGTTTGTACTGAGTCATGGGAAGCTGATTTGGGTGGCTCTAAGACCATTGAAGTCTGTCTCATGAAAAGAAGACACAGCCAGAACTCACTCTTGGAAAGCTGTTGAAATGAAGGACATTGTTCGCATCCTTCATCAGCTTCTTAATAAGGTGGTTCTTCATAAGGTTGGATCCAAGGACAACCTATCCTCTCTGCATAAATTCCGCCTTTACCATCTTCTCACCGAAACGAAGATCAATCTTCCAAGAATTATGTATGGAAGATTTAGAGATGTTGTGATGAACAAGAAAAGACTCTCAGCATTTCCCTATTGCCATCTTGTGTCTAAGATTTTCAAGGCTCAAGGAATTCATGAAATTCTTGCTGTAAGGACTCCTGAAGAGCAAGCTAGGATCTTAACTAAAAAACCAATGTCGGCTGCAGATTTTGGTAAAATGAATATAGCTAACATGAACCTCAGTACCTATGCTTCTGCTGCAATGTTCAAAACTGAGGAGTTGATGAAAACTAAAGAAGAAATGGTTGAACAAAACAATGTTGAAGTCCTAGGAGTAAAAAGAGTAACTAGGTAAAAGACCACTGCAACAAGGAAGCCTGCCCCTAAGAGACCAGCTGGTGGCATTGTTATCAGGGAACCTTCTGATGCTCCTGTTGTGAAGAAGCAAAGAAGAGTTATCTTCTCACACAATGAGGACGAGAAAGATGATGAGGACAGAGTTCCTATCAGTATCATCCTGAAGAAGCAGAAAACTTTGGCTGCTGCAGCTGAGGCCGTTGTGCCTGTCTCAACAAAACCAGAAGGTAACCAGCAAGAAAGACCAGAACAACTAAGACTTCTAAGGTAACCATCTCTGCTAGTGATCCTGTTCAAATAGCAGTAGATGCCTTAGTGTCTAGTCTAGAAATTAGAGTTGATGATGTTCATGTTGCTGTTACCTCTGATGATAACATTGTTGTCTCTACTCCAAATGATGTGCTAAATCAAACCATAATTGATGATGTATACATTCCCAAACCCCTCTCACCCTAACCAACACAAATTGACCAAACCACAAACTTGCCCACATCTTCACTTGCTCACTCACAAATAGCCACCTCATCTAGAACACAATTTCAACCAATTATCCCTGCCGATGATCCCTGGTTCAATCAACCAGATGATGGCAATTCCCCTGGTGCTCCTTTCCCAAAACCCTTCAGAACCCTATTTCCCTTCACCTCAATGTCTGATATTTATGATGGCAAATCTGAGGATTGGGCCAAAGTAAAAAGGGAATGAAGAGTTCTGTTTCTCACTCACCAACCTGAACCTGAACATATTCCTAACAGGTGGTACCCCCTACAAGAGTATGAGGAAGAAATAATCCCACCTGTTGAACCCTTCCACTAACCCCATCCCGACTGTAAATTAATCAAAATAGTACCTTCACAAATGCACAACAACTCACCTGCCCCTGAAAAAATCCCCCCCCCCCCCAAGAAAAACCTATCCTAACCTTATCAAAACTCCACCTCTAATACCCTTCACCGATGGAGTTCAGAGACAAGTGATAAGTGTCTGGGAGATAGACCCTCTGAGAAAGAATCTTCCTACCATCCCTGAAAGAAGAGTGAGATCCTCACAACATGTCCCTATAATCTTGGATAGTAACACAAGATGGGTATCCTTCGAGCATCCCAGTGTTTATGGGAGAGCCTCTGATTTCTTTGTGGATCAGCTCATCTATGAAATGCTCAAATGGGAATTCAATCATTTCAGAGTTGATAAAGTCGCACATTTTGTCCCTCCATCCTGGCTGAGACATAGTGAAGCAACCAGAGTTGGAATCATGCCTTACAGAATTCGTCCAAGACTACCGATGGTAAATCTAAATAAGGACAAGGACAAGAAGAACAAAAGATTCAAAGGAGTTATGCCAGAAGCTGAATCAGCAATGCTTGATCTGAATCAAGAAACTTTTGACTACTCCATGATGGATTTCTATTTGCATTCTGAATCCATTGGGTTGATCAATGAAGAACGTGCTGTAGATTTCTGGAAATCTTACATTATTCACTGTACAAGAGAAGCATCTTCCTCTGGACTGACCCAAGGAGAGAAGAAGGAAATTCCCAAAGTCAGAGGAAAGTGTGGTCTTTCTAACTTCTGGTACATGATCTACAAAGATCTTTGGGGACTTCCCATAACAAGCCGAAATGTGGAATTCTTCTACCCCATCATATGGGCAAAGGAAGTATCAGTGACCGCTTTACCCCTTCTAGTGATTAATCCTGCTTCGTCTTCACCTCCTTCCGAGCTCCTAGAAGATGAAATTGTAGTTGAAGGACCTAGCATGAATGCCACTATTTTTGGCTCAGGTGGTCATGAAGAAGAAACTGCTGAGTCCATCTCCAAACAAAGCTCATCTGGAAAGCATTCTTCTCAACCACTAGCTTTGGCTGTGATGCACCCTTCAAATTACCCTAAACACTCCAGAGCCCTAAGCACCTTTCAAGAATCTGCTGAGAGTTCAAGGCAACATGCTCTGCCATCAAATATTGAAGAAGTTCTTGGCAAGATTGTTGATGAAAGAGTTGGCAAAATAGTTGATGAAAAGGTTGAGAATATGACTGAGAAAATTAAGGAGGACGTCCAACAACAAGTTCAAACATCAATGGCTCCAACCTTAGAAGTTGTCAACAAAATGCTGGAATTCCTGATGGATTTCAAGAAAAGCCAAACTCGGAGTCAACCACCTCCACCACCTCCTCCTGCCTAACCTAAATTCTTTTTATATATACTGACAATGATGGACCACTCCTTTTACCTTTTTGGCTGATGACAAAAAGGGGGAGAAAGGAAAGAAAAGAGAATATATATATATATATATATATATATATATATATATATATATATACAATCAGTTTTTAAAAAGGCTCATATTTGTCTGCATATGCATATTCTGTTTTCTACTTGATAGCTGCTCTGATACATATGTTTGCCTATTTGCTCTGATATCTGCTGACTATGCTTTTTTATTCCTTCATATATAATCTAAGTTTGATAAGCTGTTGCACTTATCTATTAGCTTATATGAAGTTTGTCTCATATGCTTTTACTGATTATTTATCTGAATACTTTGTCTTAGGGGGAGCCCTGCAGGCTCTCTTAGACTTTGCTTTTCAAATTTAATTAATTTTTGTCATCATCAAAAGGGGAGATTGTTGGAACCAAAGTGATTTGGATTTAATTAATCTATAAGTTTTGATGTTAACAAAATGATTAAATTTGCTTTGCAAAGTGTTAGTTGAGATCTAACATGTACTTTCAGTTATGCGGGAATATTTAAATATACATAATAGAAACTTGGGATAAGTTTTCATTGAAAAATATGTGTCCACCCTTGTAGACGGGCTGCTCAATGTTTTGGTAAAAATTATTTATTTATTTATTTGAGTAGACTGGTTTTCTTAAGTAGACGAGGCTCTAAATGCTTACTAGACGGAAATCAAAATAACCTCTTAGATTCAGCAAGTCCAAAGACTTGATAGTAGACGAGCTCTATCTGCCACGTCACTAAACGGAGATCTTTAAAACTCATTGAGGTATAGCAAGTCCAAAGACTTGATAGACGAGAGGATATGCCACGTCATCAGACGAGCAAAATAAATTGTTAAAACAGACAGAGTCTCACATATACTGAAGAACAACTCTTGCCTGCACAACCTTGCTAGCTCAACTTTTTGCCAATCGATAATCACTCATTCTAATATTCTTTCAAGAGCAAGAGTCTGTATTCTTTAGTTTGAATATTGTGAAAATATTCACCTGATCTTAAACTTTCATATCCTCACACATAGTGAGTTAAGAGGATCAAACGTTAAATCTCTTTGTTAGAGTTAGAGCCTGAAGATGCTTGGTAAGAAAGAAATACTTGTAATCCCGAAGAGGTGTTGAATACTTGGTAGTAATCTATTTTGGAAAATAGTGGAGAAAAACCTTCAAGTAGAAGGGACTGGACGTAGCTCTTGGTTGGAAGAGAGTGAACCAGGATAAAACATCTTGCGTGAATCTTCTAGTCCTAAACTTTTACAATTTTATTTGTTTCTTACTAACTGAGGGGTTTTGATATTGCTTTTGTTAAAGCTTTTTAAAAGATATATTTATTTGTGCTAGCTTCTGATTTTAATCTCCTTGTGTACAAAAATTGTTTTAAAGGTTGTTTTCGAAAATTATTAACACACACAATTCAACTCCCCCCCCCCCCCCCCCCCCGGCTTTTGTGTTTGCATGTGTCAACTTCATGTCGCTCCCACTTAAGCACTGCTTCCACTTTGGCAGGATCTACTGCTATTCATTCCTTCTTAATCACATGACCTAAGAACTGAACCACCCCTAACCAAAACGCGCACTTAGAAAGCTTGGCATACAATTGTCTATACTTTAACACTTGAAATGCCATCCTTAGATGATCCTCATGCTCTTACCGTGAACGAAAATAAATAAGGATGTCATCTATAAACACCACCACAAACTTATCGAGGAACAGTCTATAAGAAATGTCCTATTCTCAACCACTATAGGATACTGCAAACATATAGACATTGTAGTCAAGGAATCACGGATAGGGATAGATACAGTAAGGGTATAAAGTAACTAAGAAACAGGCAATTGTAAATGATCCACACACTTATGCAAAATAAAAGAATGTGTAACACCTGACTCCTACCACACTGACGAAAGTCTATCAACTATCCAATACGTACCTTGGATAAGATCTACAGATTGAGATGATTTAGCTCCCCTCACAATAAACACTCTCCATGTGGCCTGAGTTCTAGCTATCAGTTGTCCTGCCACTGGAACTCCTCTCTCAGCTCCATCTCGGCATGTACATGCTCTTCTACCACTAGCTACCGGCTGCAGCATAGCCCGTTGTCTACAATCACGAGCCAAATGACCTGTTTTACCACATATGTAACAAACAGGTCTCTCTCGACACTCTCTCACATAATGCGGTCCCCGGCATCTGAAAAAAACTAGGCCTCTGTTGTTAGCCCGCTCCACTAACTGGTGCTGAAGAAACTGGTAATGGTGCAGATGTCTGAACAGTCTGCATGGGTATAGTATATGGTCCCTGCCTCCACTGACAACCATTACCTCCTCTATTCTGAGTACCTGATCTAATAGGGCATCCATTGCTCTGTTGTCTCTGCTCAGCAGCCTGCCTTTGATCTATGCCCTCTATGGCACTGCATCTCTCAACCAACTCTGGAAAACTTTGAATATAAAGTGGCACTATAGCTCTTTGTAACTCATGTCACAGTCCCTCCTTAAATCGTCTGCACTGCCAATCCTCATCCAGGAACCTCTAATAAAACTCTGAAAACAGAATCAGAGCCTCAAACCGTGCTGCATAATCCCCGACAGACATGTCACCCGGTCGAAGACTCATAAACTCTCTCTCCATCTCGCATCAAACCAGACGCGGGAAGTACATCTCAAGGAAGCACTCTCTAAACAACTCTCAAGTGTTAATCTGTCCCTCTGCCTTTAACAGTCTCATCTTACCTCTCCACCATGCCTTTGCTCCTCCTGTCAATATAAAAGCTGCATACGTCACCTTCATATCCTGTCTGCAGTACATAGTATCAAAGATCTTCTCCAACTCCTGAATCCACCACTCAGCCCTCTCGGGGTTGTAGTCACCTTGCAACTGTGGTGGCTTTCCCTTTCAAAAAGGTAGCCATCCCCGCATCCTCGGCCTCTACAGCTCTCCTCTGGTTCTATTGCTCCTGCTGCTCCCTAGTCATCTGCAGCATCTGATCATTCTGCTGAGTCTGCTGTATCATAGCAGTAGCAAGCTCATGGATAAATGGGAGAGTCTCAGATGACTCCCCTCCACCACCTACTCCCCCTCCGGTGTGAGAAGTCTCTCTATTGCTACCTTGAGCCATGACCCTATAAAAGAAATCATTACCTCCCACTTATATGACATATAATACTACATAAAACTGGTATATAAATACTATATGTCATACAAATGTTAATTACCGCATCCGGACTCACTACCCAACTTCTTAGCATAGTCGTCATCCGATGTGGATTCAACTAAAATGGCCAGTACACCCTAACTTCACAGTCTTAACAGAATCAAACTACTCTTATACCACCAAATGAGACACCCCGATGTCCCATTAAAGAAAAACCTAATTAATTAAAACTTAATCATGATATTAGCATTAGACGTGTATACATAAAATCATAAACATTAAAGACTTAAAAGTAAAGAACAAAAATAAAACATCACACCACACACATATATAAATACAAACATACCGTGCTGATAAACTAAAGAGGGTACCCCATCGGTCGGGTCCCAAAATATACATACTAGCACAAACAGACAAAAGCTACGGAAGATACAACATCTCAAAAAGATGCACTGGCCATAAACTCTAAACTCAACTACTAGGATCCGCTGCTCGCCCTCCAGCATATGGCTCGTAAGAAGTCCCTTCACGCTCCTCAATAACTGGCTCCTTCGTAGAGTCTTCTCATAACAATCACATAAATGAAACATACATAGAAAAGAAGTATGGATATAAGAAACATGCTATCATCATATGTGGAAAAGGTTACATAACATATATACAATAATAGCACATAGACATGCATCGCTAAATAAACACATATAAATCTAACATTCATCCTCGAAGTATTATATCATCCTCTACCCTTCGCGCTCATGCAACTGATTTTGTATGCTAACGTGGCCACCACCTAATCCTGTCACTCATCCCTCATCTGATTAGGGATATAAGTCAATAGTCCAAGTAGAGTGTCCATATATATTTGCATCGGTGCACACCCCCATTCCCGTTAGGGTGTTCATTCAGTGAATGAGACACACCCTCATTCTCGTTAGGGCGCTTATTCAAAGAATGACACTATTCCCCCATTCCCGTTAGGGAATAGCTTCACAATACAAATGTATATATCCTCATTCCCATTAGGATACGGAATGGCTCAGCTAGAACTATAAGGGTTTCACGGTAGTTTCCCCCATTCCTGTTAGGGAACTGACCCGTGACATCCAGTATCCGTGACCTCGTGTGTTCTACTCATACGACTATGAATAATATTATGCAAACTATATGAGTCTCACTGACTCGTGCCGGATCAATCATAGTGCTTCAACCTTCCGTAACAATCTTATATCACATCATATTTCAAGTCTCATCATATAGGTTCAACATTAATAAAATATCATTTAATCAAGCTAGGCACTACTATGTCACATATCATACTCTCCCCAACATGCATCTTTGAAGAATAGCATATATCATCACCTAGAAACCAACTAAGCACATCATAGCAGATACTGACATTGTCAATTATTCGTCCACTAGTAGGGTTTAGGTTGCCCTACGCCATTATTGTAAAATATGTTACTCACTCTGGTTTGTAAGTTGTAACCCTATTTTCTTCTTCTCTACTCCTTTCTTTTCTTCTTCTTATTCTCATATTGAGTATTCTTCGTTTGTGAAATAGATCTGCCATCTTTTCGCAACTCTCTTCCCTAGAGATTCTACACAGGACACACTATTTTGTTGACCCTCTGCCTCTAAGGTAAATCCCTGGTCTCTAAGATTTTGGTTATCAGAATGGGTGGTGGGTGGTTCTCAGGGTGTTTTTTTGGGTATAAACTGGTTCTCAAGGTGTGGGTAGTTCTACACATTACACACTCTATTGTTTTTTGTCTTCTGATAGTTAGATACTGTGTTTTTAGTATTTTAGAAAAAAAATGTAATTTACTCTCTAAATTAAACTGATGTCTGTAGCTGAGTCTGATTAATTTTGCAATATTATAAATGTTTTATATTGAATTGCATTCTTATGAATCTGTTTTTTTTTTTCTTTGAATATGGTTCAGGTGAATATGAAATGCTTATAGAACTCCTACAAATGATTCCAAGTTTAGTGGATTTTAACTTGTTATTCTTAAAGGAAGTAGATTTGGTGTTGTTATTTATATTTCTGATAGTAGACTGATTTGGTGTTGTGATTTATATTTATGATAGTAGACTGATTTGGTGTTGACATTTTGTTAATGAACTTGATTTGGTATTGACATTTACGATAGCGAGACTTGATTTGGTGTTGTTATTGTATCTTGAATATTGTAATATGGTAGTACAATCTACATTGTGATCCTCTTGTTTTTACTTTCCTCATTTAGTGCTAAAAATAAAAGGACTAGGTGTGTGTTATCATTATCAATCTTACACACTGTGAGTCTCTGCAATATGCCAGTTTTTAGGTGAATGCATTCTTTGATTACCTTATGTCCAAAGACTTGGATACTGTAATGTGGTAGTATATTGCGATCATCTTGTTTTTGTTTTCCTCATTTAGTGCTAATGCTGGATATTATATGCTGGATATTGTAATAACAAGACATAAGATAACCTTGTAAAAATTTATCGATAAAAATCGAATTATCCAATCCAATCCAAACCGCTTTTGATTGGATTGGATTGGATTGGATCGGACATTTTTAAGGAAGTCATCCAATCCAATCCAATCCAATCCAAACCGGATGGTGTTTTCATCGTTGGATCAGATGACTTTTGAGCTCAAAACCGATCCAATCCAATCCGCGAACACCCCTACGAAAAATATTAAATATTATAATATATATATATATATATATATATATAAAGTATTAAAAATATATATAAATCAAATATAATAAATATAAAAATACTAAACTATTAAAACATTAATATATATATATATATATATATATATATATTAAAATATAGTAATTGGATCGGTTCAGATCCAGAATCCTTGAATCTGAAAACCAAACCAATTACCATCAGATTTGGTTTGGTTAGGTTCGGATCCGAGCACAAAAATAAATCCGAAACAAATTAATTGGTTCAGTTCCAATTCTCTGGTTCATCAAGACGGTCCGAACCAAGAAAACCCCTAGTTTAAATTATATGAATTTATGTACATCGCAGTCACTCTTTCTTCACCAAATTAATTTTTTGGTTAACTTTCAAAGATACAATCAACATATTAGTCATTAGCATATTTTAAAACTAAAAACAGATAAATCTTTATTCCATATATCGACTTGTTGAGACATACAGAACTTGAAATTGTTCTTATACAAGTCTTTGCAACTCATACACTTAATTGTACTATACTATTGATTGTTCCTCATGCTTTTTATCTGTATTCCAGCCTTTTGGAAGGATCGTGGAATCCTGCACATAATGGAAGCCAAGTTTAAGAAACATATTGCAATCAAAGTTTAATGCGTATGTGTACAAAATAGGTTTTAAAGAAAGACTTACGAGTTGCAATCAACATCGGGGATAAGGGGAAATGGTAGATTGATATGACACAATTGAGCTAGGTTTTTGGATCTGTCTGGATTTATACGATATTCATATGCTTTAACGGCTTGTACGAAACATTCACATAGATCCCTACGATTTTTAGGAGTATCAGCCCTCTGAACAACCGTCAATAATCCAGAGCAACAAGATACAGATGGTTGTCTAGGGCCAAGGCCCTCCAAATATCCAACACATGGTATAATGTATGGTGCAGCCTCAGCACATGATATCTCTTCGACTTGGCTTGCACTGTATGTTGTAACTAGTAGGCCTAAAGCCATCACAATCACAAAAAGAGGCACCACTTTCTTCTCCTGCATCATACCTTGAATATGTACTTCTCTTTCTTTTTGTTAATATGAAGTTGTGATTAGCCAATAGACGCATTGTTGAATTTATAGCAAAGTTTCCCTCACTGTTTTGTGGCTACATATTAGTTGCTTTTGACTCAATTAAATATAATTATATGTCTAGTCTTAAAACAATATAATTACTATTGACAATTAAATGTAACATTGAAAAGTTTTTAATGAAATTATTAATTATCATTTATTAATTATTAATGGTAAAAATAAGTAGGTGTTTGCAAATTTTATTTTATTTTTTAGAAGTTGTTTTACATGGTTGTTTAGATTAGCTACGCAAAATCGATTATTTCCATAATTGTTTATTTACAATCGATTATAATATAATCAGTTTTATGTTTTGATAATTTGTTGAAAAGCAATTTTAGGATAATTCATTTCGTTTGGGTTGTGTAAAAAAAAAACTTTTATATAGTAAAGTATCAAAAATGGTATGAAGTTATTTGTATAATTTAATAGTATTTATTTGACAGTTAGTTTTATAGGGGTGAACTAGGACAAATGTTATTGATTTCAAAATAATCTAACATCTTTCAAAATAAGCTTCAAACTTCTAGAATCTCTAAAATATATTTTCTCTAAAAAAGCACATGTTTTGTAATTTAATTAGTTTACCTAAACATATATGCTTCTTCTAAAAATAGCTTTTACCATGAAAACAACTGTTGGATATAGGAATCTTAATAATTTATTATGATAAACACCCAACTGAGGGTGTTTGGGTAAGATTTAATCTTACCTCTAAACAACTATTTTTATGATAAAAACAGCTTTTTAGTAAAAGCGAGTGTGTTTTGGTAGACTAATTAAATTTCAAAACAACTCTTTTTTATGAGAAAAAGTTGTTTTTAATTTATGAGGCAAAAAAATTTAAATTTTATAAAATATTATCATTTAAAATATAAATTTTATTATTCTTCTAATTTTGAATTATCTATTTAATAACTTTAGTGATATAATATAAAATTTGAGTACAGTAGAAAATCAACTTTTCTATTAATTGGTAAAGAAAGGAATGAATTGGTGCCAGAACAATGAATTGTTACAAATTTCAATTAATATTCGTTTTTTCTTATTTTAATAAATATTGTACACAATCAATTTTTTAATTAACTAATGTAGAAAAGAATGAAAATCAATGGGCAGTAGAGCAATTAATTGTTATCAATTTAAATTAATTTCAATTGTTTTTTGTTTTTTCTTATTTTAATAAATAGTATGTCAAATCAATTTTTAATTAATTAGTGTAAAAATTAATGAAAATAATTTGATAACAGAGAAATTAATTGTTATCAATTTCAATTAATTATCATTTTTTTTAGTAAATATTGTAGAATATCAATTTTCTATTAATTGAATAAAAAAATCAATTTTTAGATTAATTGGTGTAGAAATGAATTAAAATCAATTGATGATAGCGTAATTAATTATTATTTATTTCAATTAGTTTTTCATTTTCTCTTATTTTAATAAATGCGAGAAAATCAATTTTCTTATGACCGTACACGTGGCATTTGACTCATGACAGATTCTTTTTGCATAAGGGACTGATTTGTATTATTTATAGATAGATAGATTCATTTTGTCATATATTAATAAATAAAATATAAAATCAATTTTTATGGTGACGACACGTGACAATTGACACATGGCAGATTCTTCTTGTATAGGGGATGTAACACCCCGTTTTCTCATGTCTTGACCGATAATTATATTTTATATTATTACTGGGGATCTAGAAAATGATTTTGTGGAAAACAAAATCATAGTTGAAACCTTCTATATTGAAGGAATTTACGGTTAATTTTCGGTTTAAAACTCAGACGGAAACCGGTCTGCGTTTTTACTGACAATATAATTTTATACCGGCAGAAAACCCTAAATTCAGTCCGAAAATGAAAATTTTCAAAATGTTACCACTTGTTGGGGACAATATATATTTCAAGAATTTATACCCAAAAATAAAATATTCTATTTTACTGGGTGAAATTTTAGCAAAAAATGGTCGAAAACCTTAATCGGGTAAATCGACAGAGTAGGAAACAGATGTGCAGAGATACACCGGAAGACAAAACGACGAGTCATCCATGATGACTCATGGGGGATGAGTCACCATGGTGAGTCATGCATCATAAATGTCCATTTAATGTCATAAATGTTCATTTAATGAAAATAATGAATGACCATAAATGCATTTAATGCAAATGGTGAATCATCACAAATCATTTAATGCAAATGGTGAGTCATGGTAATGACTCACCTAGCCATCATGACCAATACATTAAAAATAAAATAGTATATCTTTATCGGTTGAAATCTTCAAAGTAAACGCGCGTAAAAATCTAAATCGGTTAGTGCAGCTATAGTGTCATTGCTATGCATGAGCACCCTCGAGAGAGAACCAGGGTGTGCACCGGAGCGAGATGTGCAGCTATAGTGTCATTACTTTGCATGAGCATTCTCACCATGGATGAGAGTGTGCACCGAGATTTGGGGACGCGTCGCTTGGACGACTGACTGACATCACTAATCAAACGAGGGATGTGTGACAGCATTGGTGGTGGCCACATCAGCAAAAGTTGCATGAGTGTGAAGGGTAGATGATGATAATGTATCTCGAGGATGATTGTGTGTGTGTGTGTGTATCTGTGATGCATGTTTGTGTGCCTTTATTGATTATATGTTACGTACCCTTTTCCATATATGATGATAGATAGTTTCTTATCTCCCTACTTCTTTTCTATGTATGTATCTTTAATGTGATCGCTATGAGAAGACCCTGTAGAGGGGCCGACTATTGAGGAGCTTGATGGGATCCCTTATGAGACAGATGTCGGAGGACGAGCAGGGGCCCTGAATAGTTGAGTAGAGAGTCTGTGGCCAGTGCGTTTTCTTGAGAGTGGTTGTATTTTAAGTTATTTTGTCAGTTTATACTTTTTGGGTCCTACTATGATGTGGTGCCCTATATAGTACCTTGTACCTTTATGTATATCTATGTGTGATGGCTATGTTTCCATTCTTTATGTTTTAAGGTTTTAATATTTATGATTTTCTGTATATACGTTTAATGATAATATCATGATTAAGTTTTAGTTAAATTTAGGTTTTTCTTTAATGGGACACCGGGGTGTCTCATTGTGAATTATGAACCGGACTTATATTGATAGACCCGATAAAGCTAAAAATAGATAAATCTTTATTCCGTATATTGAATTGTCAGGACATACATAACTTGAAATTGTTCTTAAACAAGTATTTGCAACTCATATATACACTTAATTGTACTATACTATTAATTATTCCTCATGCTTTTTATCTGTATTCTAGCCTTTTGGAAGGATCATGGAATCCTGCACATAATGAAGCCAAGTTTAAGAAACATATTGCAAACAAAATTTAATGCGTTTGCGTGCGAAATAGGTTTTAAAGAGAGACTCACGAGTTGCAATCAATACTGGGGTCAAGAGGAAATGGTAGATTGATATGACACAATTGAGGTAGTTGCTTGGATCTGTCAAGTTTGATACCAAATTGTTTAGCGGCTTGTGCAAAACATTCGCTTAGATCCCTATGATTTTGAGGAGTATCGACCCTATGAAAAACCGTTGATGCTCCAGAGCAACAAGCTACAGATGGTTGTCCAGGGCCAGAGCCCTCCAAATATCCAACACAGGGTATCAAGTATGGTGTAGCCTCAGTGCATGTTATCTCTTCGACTTGGCTTGCACTGGATGTTGTAACCAGTAGGCCTATAGCCATCACAATCATGAAAGGAGGCACCACTTTCTTCTCCTGCATCATACTTTGAATATGTATGTTTCTTTCTTTTTGTTAATATATGAAGTTGTGATTAGCCATTAGATGCATCGTTGAATTTATAGCAAAGTCCCTTCCTCATTTTATGTCTAAACATTAATTGCTTTCAAGACAATTTTACTTTTTTTAAGCAAGAAATTTCATGCAAAAGCATCAAAATGATTAGCTAACATCCCAACTAGGTTGACACAATACAAGACAATTTTACTTTTAAAATATAAATATATAAAAATTATATACATTAATTATTCACATTCAAAATATTATCTATTATTTTCTATCTTAATTTTCATTAAATAATGAATAATACCAAAGACATAAGTATACGTTAAAAATAATTACACACATAGATATGGGGGCGGAGCCAGGAATTTTCTATGTGGGGGCCAAGAAAGTGGATACACATCCACAATAAATTGATATAATACAAACTTTATATATTTCCTACGAATTTCATCTTGTTGATTGATAAGATAATCCCAAATTTATGGATGCTTTCTGGGGTCATACATCAAAGTATGAATATTAAATTTTTCGTCAACTCTTATAGCTTTAGCAGGCGGTGACACAATATGTTGCTCAAGAACATTTTCAACATTACTCTATCAATTCAAAATTGGAGCACTAGACTGTATTTCATCTTTATTCAAAATTTTTTTTGAAAAATGAGTCAATAACTTTATTTTTAAACATCACTTTGACTCAGTTGGTGGACCTAAAGATAGATTTTGTAAGAATATTTTTTTAAAAAAAAATTAAAATAATTGAAAACAAACTCAATAAAATAAAATCAAGGAAAAGACAAAAACATGAAAAGGAGCAAACATTAAAAAAAAATAAGGAGAATGCTAGTGAGTGCCTTAAGATACTTGTTAAGGAATAAAAAAGAGAATCTTTTTATGGATAAATTATATATTTATATTTGATATTGTAAAATATTTTACACTTATCTTTCCAATGTAAAATTTCTTTTTATTGATTATTTAACCAGTATCCTTAAAACAATGGTTAGCAAGACTCAAACAATAAATGAATAAAACATCACCTCACCAAAATCAACGTACACTGAGAAAGCAAAGAAAAAATTCAATTAAAAAAAAACAATGGAGCAAACAACCAAATATTCAATTGCTGCAGTTGCGGATTAAACACTTCCTCAGTTTTTTTAAGGAGAAAATTAATTATAGGTATATTATAAAAAACATTTTTGAAAAGTTGGGGGAGGCCATGGCAGCCATAGGCCTCCCCATACACACACACACACACACACACACACACACACATATATATATATATATATATATATATATATATATATATATATATACATACATATATACATACATATATAGGCGTTGTTTCTAGTGATGTGACTTTTTTTTATATCAAAGTAAAATGAGTTAATCTGAGCTATACAATCATACATGGATGGTAAAATTAAAAGATATTTAATAGTTTAAAAATGTGCCATGATCATTTGGAAAGTCACCTGACTTTTTGTTTTAATCATTGACCATTTAAAATTGGATACAATGGATATGATCTAATCATCTCAATCTCACATAAAAAATACCCTCACAACCAAAAGAGAAAAGTCTGTTTTATTTCTCGAAAAAAGGCTCATGAATAATTGCAAGAATATCTAATAAATTCCCTTCAATCGTCAGTTTTTGTTTACTTTTCAAGGCTATTGAAGTTACCATTTTAATAGGCCAAGAAAAAAATCATTAAAAGCAATAAAGAGTAATAAAAGGAAATCCATTCTTTCAGGCGAAAAGACGGAAACAAATTACTAAAATAATAAGCAATGAATGAGAAAAAAGATACGTTTAAATATATCAAATTTAATTTTTAGAATAAATTATTTTGGAATAAAATTTTCAACAAATCTCTCATATTTCAAAATAATTTGTGAATAAAAATTATAATTAAAATCCAGAGTTTATGACATGGATGTTATAATGCTTATTTGCTGCATTGTAATTATGAACCAGACTTATATTGATAGACCTAATAACCTACCACCCTGAATTGGTGAAGTTTAAAACTTCACCAAACTTATTTTTTGGTTAAATGTTTAATGTAAAACAAACATATTAGTCATTAGCAGATTTTAAAACTAAAAATAGATAAATCTTCATTCCATATATTGAACTGTCAAGATATACATAACTTGAAACTGTTCTTAAACAAGTCTTTGCAACTCATACACTTAATTGTACTGTACTATTGATTGTTCCTCATG
The DNA here is from genome assembly GCA_030762895.1 of Sophora flavescens. NCBI lineage: Eukaryota > Viridiplantae > Streptophyta > Magnoliopsida > Fabales > Fabaceae > Sophora > Sophora flavescens. The sequence continues at coordinate 83,165,252 of CM061068.1, forward strand.
CTTTTTATCTTTATTCCAACCTAACCCTATGTTCTTGTGTTGGCCGAATCTATAACACCCCGATTTTCGTTGCTTCGTAATATCGGTAATAAATATATAAATATATATTTTTATCCGAGACTTAGAAAATGATTTTGGATAAACCAAGGTCATTTCCTTGTTATACTTATTTTCATAAGGTTACGGGGAAGTTTTTGGTTGAAAATTCGACGGAAGCCGGTCTGCCGTTTTCTGCATTTTCACTGACAGTAAAAGTTTACTGCTCATAAGACCTAATTTTAATTCGTGAACGAGATGAAAAATGTTTTTATCGTATTTACTACGATACTGGAAGTTTTGAAAATTTTGGTAAAAAAATTAAAATATTATATTTGTTGCGGGCGTATACGTCGAGATTATCTCTAGGAAAAGCTTGCTCCAGATGAAACCCGGAGTCCGCAACAGCGCAAGAACACCATGAGAAATTTGTGAAGAACATCATCCAAATATTGCTTTCCTTGAATCATCAAGAAGTAACAACTTCTTCTCTTGTCATTTAAATCATTTCTCTTCACAACTTTTGTAGATTAATGGCTTAGATCAACATGTTCTTCATTTACTTAAAGTTCATGGAACTAGATTCAAAAATTCATAACTAATTCTAGAAAAATCCTTTTTACATGAAACCAATTGCTATGATCTTATAATCATCTCTATTTTCATCATCTAGAAGCATAAGATCATGAGAAATTTCTTTCCCTAATTTCTGGACTTGGCCGAACCTAGGTCAATGTTGTGTTCATATGTTTTGTTTCATTTTCATGTCTTGATTCATGATTCAATCTTCAAATACCTTGATAGTTCTTGTATCCAAGTATATAGAAGATCAAAAATCAAACTCTCACCAATTGATTTCATCAAGGCCGAAACCCTAGGTATGAGCACTTGATGGTTTTGTGATTCAAAAGTTGTTTGTAACACTTGAATCTAACTTTAAGTTTAGTATGTTGATTTAGTCCAAGAGTTGAAGAAATTTTAAAATTTCTAGCCTATAAATCTTGAGAAAACCGAACCCTAGTTCTTAGAACTAGATGAGTTTTAGTTTATGTTCTTGGTTCATAATCTTGGTTTAAGTGTTTAATCATGCTTAAGTAACTATTGGATCATTAATCCCTAAGTTAACCAAATTTTAATTTTCCCTAACCTAGAAAAGTTGTTGAGGCCGAACCTTAAACTCCATGAGTCAAGTATGTTTTTGTTTGATTTGATTTATTTTGGTTGCAATTCGTTTGAAGGAAACAACCGAGTTAACTGATTTAAGCCGACGGAGGAAACCGGATCAAATCGGGAGATTGTTTGAAAACGTTAGTTTGAGTCTTCAAGAGGTAAGGGGAGCTTACCTGAGGGATTTTCTCGATAATTATTTGCTTTTAGTGTGGCTTATATGATTTATATGTGGTTTGTGATTAATTGTTTATGTTGTTTACGATGTGTTGTTATCTGTGTATCGATGATTGATCCGCTTTTAATTATCTCTGCGGTAGTATATTATGTTGCTATGATGCATGATCTACCTGGGGATATAATTCTGATAATTGTTGTTTAATGTTATATGTGAGTGTTGTTTGAGAGGCCTGACAGTGGTCAGTGCACAACCGATTAATCAGATAAAAGATTTAATAAGATGTGAAAAGATTATATTCAATGTTTTATGGGGAATGTTGGAATATAATAGTGGTGAAAAATATTATTTTGGAAAATGATGAGTTTTTGAGAAATATTATTATTTTAAGGATTTATTAGTGTAAAAGAAATTTATGAGTCACGGTGAGAGCGTAACCGTGAAATTTTTTTAGTACTGCTAATTTTTACGCAAGAAATTTCGAAATATTATAAAAAGTTATTTTGTGAAAATAATATTCGAAAATACTTTATAATAATAATAATAATAATAATAATAAAAAGTCAAAGTTTGACTTTAAGAACATTTTCTTGGAAAATGATAAAACGACGGCAAGTTTCGAAATTATTTACGAGGAAAGTTTAAAAATAGCAGTACTTAATTTAAAAAGAGATTTAATCTGAATTGATTTATTAGAGTTGAAGTTTCAGTAAAAAGAAGTTGTTGATGATTTGACGTTATTTTGGAAAAAAATGTGTTCCAAAGGAAAAGTGGATTTTCTATGAATTGACGTTTTATAAACGAATTTCAAGTAGAAAGAATTTTCGGTAAATGAGTTTTACTTAATGACGTAAGGGCGATATAGAACTTCGAATGGCGAGATGCGGGGGTGCTAGTGTTCTTAAGACATTGTCTTATTTTGGACATGTAAAACGATATAAAAATGATGTAAAATGATGTTATGGAACTTAATAACCGAGACGTCGGGGTATTAAGGTTCGTTGAGTTGTAGATTGGGTATATCTACTAAAAGAAGTTAAAACATTTTAAGTTGTTTTCTATTACCACAAACCTAAGACTGATTGCAAGGTCTAGGGGCTTCGTGATTGAGCACTCAGACTTTGAGGTCCTGTGTTGTTAATAAAAGTAGTAAAGATGTTTAAAAAGATGATGTTTTTGAGAGTTTGACAAATAAAGATATAGCACAAAGAAAAGTGTTGAGAACAAAATGTTTTCTTGCATGCATCTGGCAGACGTGCCATAATCAAACGAGGGATTACCTTGCGGCGTCGGGGTAGATCGTACAAAGATGTTCTTCATTGTGCCCGAGGTTTGGACAATGAGACCCCATCTACGAGGTTATCACTGTGCCACGATGTTGGACAGTGTGCGATGGGTGTGCCTGTGGCGGTGTGCCTATGGCAATCGAGTCTGATCAACTCATCATGAGGTTGGAGATATCTCATGAGATTAAGTACGAAGTTTTAGATGATGTATTGAAGTGTTCATGCATAGTTTTCCAACGTTGATGTTTGGGGTGTGAAACCCATTGATAAATGATGTGATATAATATGAATAAGTACGTTGTTATAGACATGTATATGTGTAGGTGCCTTCTTTTGTGTTGCGCATTTAGTTATGATGGTAAATCCATATATTGGTGTCTCACCCTTACAAACATATCAGAGTCGTACAAGGAGTATGATCTCTACAAGAAGACGAAGGCTGTCTAGTTCGAGGCATGTTGTGCTGCTCCTATTGGTTGTAGTGTCTGTTAGTTACGACCAGCTTAGGTACTATTATGTTATATTATGTTTTGAGAATAAAACTGATTATGAGTTAGGTGAGAAAACATGTGAGGCAGTATAGTTATATGACTTATATACATTATGTATTTAAGTGTGATTTGATTACGTTGTTGTGGTTATGAGGTTAAAAGGTGGTCATGAGGTTAAAAGAAAAGGAAAAAAAATTATCACCATATTTTGAAGAGATAAACGTTGAGAAAACATTATTTTCCGAAAGCAACCAGCAAATTAAGTTTTATTTCCGCAAACGGGTAGCTATGTGATGACCCGAGTTTAGGGTGTCACACAAAGTTTGACTTTAAGAACATTTTCTTGGAAAATGATAAAACGACGGCAAGTTTCAAAATTATTTACGAGGAAAGTTTAAAAATAGCAGTACTTAATTTAAAAAGAGATTTATTCTGAATTGATTTATTAGAGTTGAAGTTTCAATAAAAAGAAGTTGTTGATGATTTGACGTTATTTTGGAAAAAAATGTGTTTCCAAAGGAAAAGTGGATTTTCTATGAATTGACGTTTTATAAACGAATTTCAAGCAGAAAGAATTTTCGGTAAATGAGTTTTACTTAACACCCCGATTTTTGTTGCTTCGTAATATCGGTAATAAATATATAAATATATATTTTTATCCGAGACTTAGAAAATGATTTTGGATAAACCAAGGTCATTTCCTTGTTATACTTATTTTCATAAGGTTACGGGGAAGTTTTTGGTTGAAAATCCAGACGGAAGCCGGTCTGTCGTTTTCTGCATTTTCACTGACAGTAAAAGTTTACTGCTCATAAGACCTAATTTTAATTCGTGAACGAGATGAAAAATGTTTTTATCGTATTTACTACGATACTGGAAGTTTTTAAAATTTTGGTAAAAAAATTAAAATAATATATTTGTTGCGGGCGTATACGTCGAGATTATCTATAGGAAAAGCTTGAGCCAGATGAAACCCGGAGTCGGCAACGGAGCTGAGATGATGGATTTGACCGACTTGTCGAGCATTTATGACAAGCTTATCCGTGTCATAATGGCCATAATGGCGCATTTATGGCAAAGGGAATTTTTGCTATGAAATGACCATTTTACCCTTGTCTTTTTATGACAATTACAAGCCAATGCCATTGAGAACTTTGACCAAATCCAACCCAAACTACACGGCTCCAACTTGTCTTCTTCATTTAGGCATTTTTCTTCCATTTTCCATTTCTTCAAGTTCTTAGTTTGCCTTAAGAACTTCAAGAACATTCAAAATTGTTCATAATTTGTCAGATTTTTCCTAGCAATTCTGACCATTTTCTATTCTGAATCTCGAAAAACTTTCTACATGAAAGTTGTTCATCTTTCTCTCTTCTTTCCAACGACATAAAGATCATCTAAAACGGACAAGTATATTGAGAGATATACCCAAATTACTAAAACTGTTCTAAACCCTCATCATGTTCATCTTCTTCTCTAAATTTCTCATGGTATTCTTGAGAAACTTAGAGAAGAAGATGAACATGATGAGGGTTTAGAACAGTTTCAGTAATTTAGGTAGATCTCTCAACATACTTGTCCGTTTTGGATGATCTTTATGTCGTTGGAAAGAAGAGAGAAAGATAAACAACTTTCATGTAGAAAGTTTTTCGAGATTCAGAAAATAAAATGGTCAGAATTGCTAGGAAAAATCTGACAAATTATGAACAATTTTGAATGTTCTTGAAGTTCTTAAGGCAAACTAAGAACTTGAAGAAATGGAAAATGGAAGAAAAATGCCTAAATGAAGAAGACAAGTTGGAGCCGTGTAGTTTGGGTTGGATTTGGTCAAAGTTCTCAATGGCATTGGCTTGTAATTGTCATAAAAAGACAAGGGTAAAATGGTCATTTCATAGCAAAAATTCCCTTTGTCATAAATGCGCCATTATGGCCATTATGACACGGATAAGCTTGTCATAAATGCTCGTCAAGTCGGTCAAATCCATCATCTCAGCTCCGTTGCCGACTCCGGGTTTCATCTGGCGCAAGCTTTTCCTAGAGATAATCTCGACATATACGCCCGCAACAAATATATTATTTTAATTTTTTTACCAAAATTTTAAAAACTTCCAGTATCGTAGTAAATATGATAAAAACATTTTTCATCTCGTTCACGAATTAAAATTAGGTCTTCTGGCGATGAAACTTTCTTTCGTCGGTGAAAATGTAGAAAACGGCAGATCGGCTTCCGTCTGAATTTTCAACCAAAAACTTCCCCGTAACCTTATGAAAATAATTATAACAAGGAAATGACCTTGGTTTATCCAAAATCATTTTCTAAGTCTCGGATAAAAATATATATTTATATATTTATTACCGATATTACGAAGCAACGAAAATCGGGGTGTTACAGAATCTACCATTTAGAGGGTTAGGATGATTTTGATTCTTAACTTTGTTGTTTAGCCCTAATCCATTTCCTTAAGTATATTAGGATCATTAATCTATGACTTAATCATGATTAGAAATTTTAAGGATTTTGAACCCTAAAAGTCAGCCCTTGGCCGAAACCTAACCCTCATGAGCTAAGTATGTTGTTGTTTGATTTGATTTATTTTGGTTGCAATTCGTTTGAAGGAAACAACTGAGTTAACTGATTTAAGCCGACGGAGGAAACCAGATCGAATCGGGAGATTGTTTGAAAACGTTAGTTTGAGTCTTCAAGAGTTAAGGGGAGCTTACCTGAGGGATTTTCTCGATAACTATTTGCTTTTAGTGTGGCTTATATGATTTATATGTGGTTTGTGATTAATTGTTTATGTTGTTTATGATGTGTTGTTATCTGTGTATCGGTGATTGATATGCTTTTAATTATCTGCAGTAGGATATTGTGTTGTTATGATGCATGATCTGCTTGGTGATAGAATTATGATGATGTTGTTGAATGTTGAATGTTGTTTGAGAGGCCTGATAGTGGTCAGTGCACAACCGATTAATGAGATAAAAGATTTAATAAGCTGTGAAAGTTATATTCAACGTTTTATGGGGAATGTTGGAATATAATAGTGGAGGAAAATATGATTTTGGAAAAATAATGAGTTTTGAGAAATATTATTTTAATGATTTATTAGTGTAAAAGAAGTTTATGAGTCACGGTGAGAGCGTAACCGTGAAATTTTTTTAGTACTGCTAATTTTTACACAAGAAATTCCGAAAATATTATAAAAAGTGATTTTGTGAAATTAATATTCGAAATGACCTTATTTATTATATAAGAAAATTATTTTAGAAGAAATGTCAAAGTTTGACTTAAAGACTTTTTCTTTGAAAATGCTAAACGACGACAAGTTTCGAAATTATTTACGGTAAGAGTTTAAAAATATCAGTACTTATGTTGAGAAGAGATTTAATCTGAATTGATTTATTAGAGTTGAAGTTTCAGTAAAAAGAAGTTGTTGATGATTTGACGTTATTTTGGAAAAAAATGTGTTTCCAAAGGAAAAGTGGATTTTTTTATGAATTCACTTTTTATAAACGAATTTCAAGTAGAAAGAATTTCGGTAAATGAGTTTTACTTAATGACGTAAAGGATGATATAGAACTTAGTAACCGAGATGTCGGGGTACTAGTGTTCTTATGACGTTATCCTATTTTGGATTTGTTTTTCCCAGACAGTAAAGATGTAAAAGATGTAAAAGATGTAAAACGATGTAAAAAGATGTACGAAGATATGGAACTTAATAACCGAGACGTCGGGGTATTAAGGTTCATTGTGTTGTAAATTGGGTGTATATTTAAAGAAGTTAAAACGTTTTAAGTTGTTTTCTACTACCACGAACCTAAGACTGATTGCAAGGTCTAGGGGCTTCGTGATTGAGCGCTCGGACTTTGAGGTCCTGTGTTGTTAATAAAAGTTGTAAAGATGTTTTAAACGGTGTTAAGTCATAAGCTTTTGAGAGCTTCCATGTTTTAACGATGATGATTTTGAGAGCATTAGATGTTTAAAACGATGATGGGTTGTCAGCTTTTGAGAGATTTGACAATAAAGATATAGCACAAAGAAAAGTGTTGAGAACAAAATGTTTTCTTGCATATATTTGGCAGACGTGCCATGATTAAACGAGGGATTACCTTGAGGCGTCAAGGTAGATCATACAAAGATGCTCTCATTGTGCCCAGGGTTTGGATAATGAGGCCCCATCTCATATTGTTATCACTGTGCCACGATGTTGGACAGTGTGCGATGGGCGTGCCTGTGGCGGTGTGCCTGTGGCAATTGAGTCGGATCAACTCATCACGAGGTTTACGAGGTTGGAGATATCTCATGAGATTAGGTATGAATGTTTAGATGATGTATTGAAGTGTTCATGCATAGTTTTCCAACGTTGATGTTTGGGGTGTGAAACCCATTGATAAACGATGTGATATAATATGAATGAGTACGTTGTTATAGACATATATATGTGTATGTGCCTTCTTTTGTGCGCATTTAGTTATGGTGGTAAATCCATATATTGGTGTCTCACCCTTACAACCATATCGGAGTTGTATAAAAGGTATGATCTCTACAAGAAGAAGAAGGTTGTCTAGTTCGAGGCATGTTGTTGCTGCTTTTGTCGGTTGTAGTGTTCGTTAGTTACAACTAGCTTAGGCAATGTTATGTTTTGAGAATGAAGTTGATTATGATTTATGTGAGAAAAAAATATGAGGCAGTATAGTTGGAGGACTTATATACATTATGTATTTAAGTGTGATTTGATTACATTGTTGTGGTTATGAGGTTAAAAGAAGGAGGACAAAAAATTATCACTATATTTTGAAGAGATAAACGTTGAGAAAACATTATTTTCCGAAAGCAACCAGTAAATTAAGTTTTATTTCCGCAAACGGGTAACCATATGATGACCCGAGTTTAGGGTGTCACATTAGTGGTATCAGAGCGGAAAAGAAAAGTTCTTGAGAAAAAAAAATTAGGTTGATAGAAAAGTTCGAGGATGAGATGTGCAATGAAGTTATTTTGAGGATGAGATGTGTGAGGTGATATCAAATTGGGGTGGTGAATTATAATCAAGAGGAACTAAGACTATGATTAAATATTTTGAGTAGGGAGTTGATGCCTGGTGCTGTGAAGACATTGTTAGTATTAATGATAACATTTAGAGTTAGATGATTGGAATAAGGTTTTTGGTGGAACCATGTTGATAGGATAAGTGATTAAGTTTTGATGTTGTTTTTCGAGTGTGATAGACTCTGATGAAAATTTGAGGATAGTACGGATAGGTAGAAATGACGTAAGAATGAATTGTGTTATGGAATATGGAATAAGAGGAATGAAGTGATGTGAAGGGCAATGTAAAATCTTAAGTTTAAGATGAGATTTCTAAATTTTGTTTAGTTTTGAGTCTCAAAATTTCGAGGACGAATTTTTTTTTAGTGGGGTAGTAATGTAACACCCCGATTTTCGTTGCTTCGTAATATCTGTAATAAATATATAAATATATATATTTTTATCCGAGACTTAGAAAATGATTTTGGATAAACCAAGGTCATTTCCTTGTTATACTTATTTTCATAAGGTTGTGGGGAAGTTTTTGGTTGAAAATTCAGACGGAAGTCGGTCTGTCGTTTTCTGTGTTTTCACTGACAGTAAAAGTTTACTGCTCAGAAGACCTAATTTTAATTCGTGAACGAGATGAAAAATGTTTTTATCGTATTTGATACGATACTTGAAGTTTTGAAAATTTTGGTAAAAAATTAAAATATTATATTTGTTGCGGGCGTATACGTCGAGATATCTCTAGGAAAAACCTGCGCCAGATGAAACCCGGAGTCGGCAACGTAGCTGAGATGATGGATTTGACCGACTTGACGAGCATTTATGACAAGCTTATCCGTGTCATAATGGCCATAATGACGCATTTATGACAAAGTGAATTTTTGCTATGAAATGACCATTTTACCCTTGTCTTTTTTTGACAATTACAAGCCATGCCATTGGAAAATTTGACCAAACCTTACGCAAAACCCACGGATCCAACATGTCTTCTTCACTTAAGCAAGTTTCATTTCCATTTTCAAGCCATTTTTCTCTCAAAGTTAAGCTTTTGTCTTAAGAACTTCAAGAACATTCATAAATGTTCATAATTCGTCAGATTTTGCCTAGCGATTCTGACCATTTTCTATTCTGAATCTCGAAAAACTTTCAACATGAAAGTTGTACATCTTTCTCTATTATTTCCAACTACATAAATATCATCCAAAACGGACAATTATGTTGAGAGATCTACCCAAATTACTAGAAATGTTCTAAACCCTCATCATGTTCATCTTCCTCTCTAAGTTTCTCAAGAACACCATGAGAAATTTGTGAAGAACATCATCAAGATCATCCTTTTATTTGATCATCAAGAGGTAGTCTCTCTTAATCTTTCTATTCTAAGCTTTTCTCTTCACAAGATTCTTGAGTTTATGCCTTTGTTCATCATGTTCTTCATAAGATTCAAAGTTCATGAAGCTAACTTCAAAAATTCGTAACTAATTCTAGAAAAATCCTTTTGACATGAAATCAATTTCTATGATCTTATAATCATCTCTATTTTCATCATCTAGAAGCATAAGATCATGAGAAATTTCTTTCCCTAATCTCTGGACTTGGCCGAACCTAGGTCAATGTTGTGTTCATAGGTTTTGTTTCATTTTCATGTCTTGATTCATGATTCAATCTTCAAATACCTTGATAGTTCTTGTATCCAAGTATATAGAAGATCAAAAATCAAACTCTCACCTATTGATTTCATCAAGGCCGAAACCCTAGGTGGATGAGATTTGATGAGTTTTGTTCAAAGTTTTCATTAATGATCTTAGTAATCAAGCTATTAGTATGTATGCTTAATAAATCCAAGTTGGTTTATCAAACTAAAAACCCTAACCCTATGTTCTTGTGTTGGCCGAATCTACCATTTAGAGGGTTAGGATGATTTTGATTCTTAACTTTGTTGTTTAGCCCTAATCCATTTCCTTAAGTATATTAGGATCATTAATCTATGACTTAATCATGATTAGAAATTTTAAGGATTTTGAACCCTAAAAGTCAGCCATTGACCGAAACCTAACCCTCATGATCTAAGTATGTTGTTGTTTGATTTGATTTATTTTGGTTGCAATTCGTTTGAAGGAAACAACCGAGTTAACTGATTTAAGCCGACGGAGGAAACCGGATTGAATCGTGAGATTGTTTGAAAACGTTAGTTTGAGTCTTCAAGAGGTAAGGGGAGCTTACCTGAGGGATTTTCTCGATAACTATTTGCTTTTAGTGTGGCTTATATGATTTATATGTGGTTTGTGGTTAATTGTTTATGTTGTTTATGATGTGTTGTTATCTGTGTATCGGTGATTGATCTGCTTTTAATTATCTGCAGTAGGATATTATGTTGTTACGATGCATGATCTGCCTGGTGATAGAATTATGATGATGTTGTTGAATGTTGAATGTTGAATGTTGTTTGAGAGGCCTGACAGCGGTGGTGGTGCACAACCGATTAATGAGATAAAAGATTTAATAAGCTGTGAAAGTTATATTCAACGTTTTATGGGGAATGTTGGAATATAATAGTGGAGGAAAATATGATTTTGGAAAAATATAGAGTTTTTATAAATATTATTATTTTAATGATTTACTAGTGTAAAAGAAGTTTATGAGTCACGGTGAAAGCGTAACCGTGAAATTTTTTTAGTACTGCTAATTTTTACACAAGAAATTCCGAAATATTATAAAAAGTGATTTTGTGAAATTAATATTCGAAAAGACATTATTTATTATATAAGAAAATTATTTTAGAAGAAATGTCAAAGTTTGACTTAAAGACGTTTTCTTTGAAAATGCTAAACGACGGCAAGTTTCGAAATTATTTACGGTAAGAGTTTAAAAATAGCAGTACTTATGTTGAGAAGAGATTTAATCTGAATTGATTTATTAGAGTTGAAGTTTCAGTAAAAAGAAGTTGTTGACGATTTGACGTTATTTTGGAAAAAATGTGTTTCCAAAGGAAAAATGGATTTTTTTATGAATTGACGTTTTATAAACGAATTTCAAGTAGAAAGAATTTTCGGTAAAAGAGTTTTACTTAATGACGTAAAGGATGATATAGAACTTAGTAACCGAGATGTCGGGGTACTAGTGTTCTTATGACGTTATCCTATTTTGGATTTGTTTTTCCCAGACAGTAAAGATGTAAAAAGATGTAAAACGATGTAAAAAGATGTAAAAAGATGTAAAAAGATGTAATACGATGTAAAAAGATGTAAAAAGATGTAATACGATGTAAAAGATGTAAAACGATGTAAAAAGATGTACGAAGATATGGAACTTAATAACCGAGACGTCGGGGTATTAAGGTTTGTTGTGTTGTAAACTGGGTATATATTTAAAGAAGTTAAAACGTTTTAAGTTGTTTTCTACTACCACGAACCTAAGACTGATTGCAAGGTCTAGGGGCTTCGTGATTGAGCGCTCGGACTTTGAGGTCCTGTGTTGTTAATAAAAGTTGTAAAGATGTTTTAAACTATGTTAAGTCATAAGCTTTTGAGAGCTTCCATGTTTTAACGATGATGCTTTTGAGAGCATTAGATGTTTAAAACGATGATGGGTTGTCAGCTTTTGAGAGCTTTGACAATATAGATATAGCACAAAGAAAAGTGTTGAGAACAAAATGTTTTCTTGCATGCATTTGGCAGACGTGCCATGATTAAACGAGGGATTACCTTGCGGCGTCAGGGTAGATCATACAAAGATGTTCTCATTGTTCCCAAGGTTTGGACAATGAGGCCCCATCTCATATTGTTATCACTGTGCCACGATGTTGGACAGTGTGCGATGGACGTGCCTGTGGCGGTGTGCCTGTGGCAATTGAGTCTGATCAACTCATCACGTGGTTTACGAGGTTGGAGATATCTCATGAGATTAGGTATGAATGTTTAGATGATGTATTGATGTGTTCATGCATAGTTTTCCAATGTTGATGTTTGGGGTGTGAAACCCATTGATAAACGATGTGATATATTATGAATGAGTACATTGTTATAGACATATATATGTTTATGTGCCTTCTTTTGTGCGCATTTAGTTATGGTGGTAAATCCATATATTGGTGTCTCACCCTTACAACCATATCAGAGTTGTATAAAGGGTATGATCTCTACAAGAAGAAAAAGGCTGTCTAGTTCGAGGCATGTTGTTGCTGCTTTTGTCGGTTGTAGTGTTCGTTAGTTACGACCAGCTTAGGTAATGCTATGTTTTGAGAATGAAGTTGATTATGATTTATGTGAGAAAAAAATATGAGGCAGTATAGTTGGAGGACTTATATACATTATGTATTTAAGTGTGATTTGATTACATTGTTGTGGTTATGAGGTTAAAAGAAGGAGGGAAAAAAAATTATCACTATATTTTGAAGAGATAAACGTTGAGAAAACATTATTTTCCGAAAGCAACCAGCAAATTAAGTTTTATTTCCGCAAACGGGTAACCATGTGATGACCCGAGTTTAGGGTGTCACATCAAGTATGGTGTAGCCTCGACGTATGTTATCTCTTCGACTTGACTTGCATTGGATGTTGTAACCAGTAGGCCTAAAGCTATCACAATCACGAAAGGAGGCACCACTTTCTTCTCCTGCATCATACTTTGAATATGTATGTTTCTTTCTTTTTGTTGATATGAAGTTGTGATTAGCCATTAGATGCATCGTTGAATTTATAGCAAAGTGTAACACCCCGATTTTCGTTGTTTCCTAATATCGGTAATAAATATATAAACATATATATTTTTATCAGAGACTCAAAATGATTTTGGGTAAACCACTATCATTTGTATATCATGCTTTATATTATAGGGTTACGATGAAATTTTGGGTTGAAAATTCAGACGGAACCCGGTCTGCGTTTCCACTGACAGTAAAAGTTTACTGCTCGGAAAACCTAATTTTAATCCGTGAACGAGATGAATAATTTTTTTATCATATTTTCGACAATACTCGAAGTTTTGAAAAATTTAGCGTAAAAATTTAAATATTATATTTGTTGCCGGCGAAAACGTCGAGATATCTCTAGGAAAAACCTGCGTCAGATGAACTAGGGAGTCAGCAACGGGACTGAGATGATGGATTTGACTGATGTGACAGGCATTTATGACGATCCTATCCGCGTCATAATGGCCATAATGGCGCATTTATGACAAAGGAATATTTTGCATGGAAATGACGATTTTACCCTTGGCTCTTCATGAATTTTTCAAGGCATGCCATTGTAATTTTTGACCAAATTACCCCCAAAAACCCACGGCTCCTTCATCATAACACACTTAGGCAACTTCTCCATTTCATTTTATGCCATTTCTCTCCAAAGTTCAAGCTTTTCTCTTAAGAACACTTAGAACACCAAAGCTTGATTTTGTGAAGCAAGTCCTTGGATCTTCACTTGTTTTTGATCTTCAAGAGGTGAATCCTATTCTCCTTCCCTAATCATGTTTATGTTCTTCAATAAGTTTCATGATTCAAAGTCTATTTCATCTATGTTCATCACTTTTAAGTTTCTAGATCTAGAACTTTGAAAATTCATAACAAATTCTAGAAAAATCTCATGATATTTAAACCACTTCCTATGTTCTTATAATCATGTATATTGTATATATGTATCTAAGAGCATGTGATGATCACAAATTTTCTTCCCTTGAAACCCATCTTGGCCGAATCCTAGAGGAAAGGATGGCTGGAGTTTTTGTTCTTGCTTTTGATGTATGATCATGTCTTTCATCATACATGCTCTTATACTTGTTGAATCCTAGTTGGTTCATTAAACTTAAAACCCTAACCCTATGTCCTTGTGTTGGCCGAATCTACCATTTAGAGGGTTAGGATGGTTTTGATTCTTAACTTTGTTGTTTAGCCTTAATCCATTTCCTTAAGTATATTAGGATCATTAATCCATGACTTAAGCAAGTTTGGATATTTTGAGCCACAAAACCCTAAGGAGGCCGTGACCTATTAGAGAGGATTAGGTGTTTGTTTTGCTTGTTTTGATTGATTGTTTGGATGTGTTGTTGAAGGTTAATTGTTCTACGGCGTACGAGGGTTTCCGACAACCGACAAAGTTCTTTTAATTTCACCGAGGAGCTTCAAGAGGTAAGGGGAGCTTACCTGAGGGATTTTTCTAAATAACTATTTGCTTTTAGTGTGCTTTATATATTATATGTGGTTGTAGTTAATTGTTTATGTTGTTTACGTTGTGTTGTTTATCTGTGTATCGTTGATTGATCTGCTTTTAATTTATTTAATTATCTACAGTAGTATATTATATTGCTATGATGCATGATCTGCCTGGTGATATAATTTTGATGATGTTGTTGAATGTTGTTTGAGAGGCCTGACAATGGTCAGTGCACAACCGATTAATCAGATAAAAACTTTAATAAGAGTTGAAAATTATATTCAATGTTTTATGGGAAATGTTGGAATATAATAGTGGTGGAAAATATTGTTTTGGAAAAATAATGAGTTTTGAGAAATATTATTATTTTAATGATTTATTAGTGTAAAAGTAATTTATGAGTCATGGTGAGAGTGTAACCGTGAAATTTTTTTTGTAATGCTGATTTTTACATAAGAAATTCTGTAATATTATAAAAAGTTATTTTATGAAATTAATATTCGAAAATTTCCTTATTTATTATATAAGAAAATTATTTTGGAAAAAAAAGTCAAAAGTTTGACTTAAAAACATTTTTCTTGGAAAATGCTAAACGACGACAAGTTTTGAAATTATTTACGGTGGGAGTTTAAAAATAGCAGTACTTATTTTGAGAAGAGATTTAATCTGAATTGATTTACCTTTTTGAGTTGAAGTTTCAGTAAAAGAGTTCTTGATGATTTGACGTTATTTTGGGAAAAATGAGTTTTACTTAATGACGTAAATAACGATATGGAACTTAGTAACCGAGATGTCGGGGTGCTAGTGTTCTTATGACGTTATCTTATTTTGGAATTGTTTTTCACAGACGAAAAATGATGTAAACGATGATATGGAACTTAATAACCGAGACGTCGGGTATTAAGGTTCGTTGTGTTGTAGACTGGGTATCTACTTAAAGAAGTTAAAACATTTTGTGATGTTTTCTATTACCACGAACCTAAGACTGATTGCAAGGTCTAGGGGCTTCGTGATTGAGCACTCGGACTTTGAGGTCCTGTGTTATTAATGAAAGTTGTAAAGATGTTTAAAACGATGATGGGTCGTAAGCTTTTGAGAGATTTGACAAATAAAGATATAACACAAAGAAAAGTGTCGAGAATAAAGTGTTTTTCTTGCATGCATTTGGCAGACGTGCCATGATTCTACGAGTGATTACCTTGCGGCGTCAGGTAGATCATACCTACGATATTCTTCATTGTGCCGGGTGGACAATGAGACCCCATCTACGTTGTTATCACTGTGCCACGATGTTGGACAGTGTGCGATGGGTTTTGGCTGTGTGCCTGTGGCTGTGTGCCGGTGACAATTGAATCTGATCAACTCATCACGAGGTTGGAGATATCTCATGAGATTAAGTGTGAATGTTTAGATGAGGTATTGAAGTGTTCATGCATAGTTTTCCAACGATGATGTGTGGGGTGTGGAACCCATTGATAAATGATATGCTATAATATGAATGCTTATGTTGTTATAAACATGTATATGTGTATGTGCCTTCTTTTGTGTTGCCCATTTAGTTATTGTGATAAATCCATATATTGGCATCTCACCCTTACAAACATATCAGAGTCGTACAAGGGGTATGATCTCTACAAGAAGAAGAAGGCTCTCTAGTTCGGGGCATGCTGTGCTGCTCCTATTGGATGTAGTATCTGTTATTACGACCAACTTAGGTCCTATTATGATATATTGTGTTTTGAGAATAAAACTGATTATGATTTAGGTGTGAAAACATATGAGGCAGTATAGTTGTATGTCTTATATACCTTATGTATTTAAGTGTGATTTGATTACGTTGTTGTTGTTATGAGGTTAAAAGAAAAAAAAAATTATCACCATATTTTGAAAAGATAAAACGTTGAGAAAACATTACTTTCCGAAAGCAACCAGCAAATTAAGTTTTATTTCCACAAACGGGTAACCATGTGATGACCCGAGTTAGGGTGTCACACAAAGTCCCTTCCTCATTTTATGGCTATATATTAATTGCTTTCAAGACAATTTTACTTTTAAAATATAAATATATAAAAATTATATACATTAATTATTCTCATTCAAAATATTATCTATTATTTTCTATCTTAATTTTCATTAAATAATGAATATTTAATCAAAACCAAAGACATAAGTATAATTAAAAATAATTAGACACACACACTACAAGAAAAGGGTGGATTACCGACGGACATCAGTTCCATTGGTAGTGAGAAGATTTCAGACGGACTAAGCCGTCGGTAAGCATGAATACCAAAAGATTCTAAATTTACTGACAGAAAGTCCATCGGTAATGGTACCATGGGCTTTTCCGTCGGTAAATCCGTCGGTACTCAATGCGGGAATACTAATTTTTTGGCGTCAAGGTGTACCGACCAAATAAGCCATCGTTAATTACCTTCGGAATAGCCGTTGGAAATAAACTACAATAGTACTGAAGGACATTTCCGTCAGAAATTCGAATTTTGGATTTACCGACGGATAAGGCCGTCGGTAATTTGAAAAGGTCGTCGGTAAATTCACATTATACACCAGTGCCATCCCCTTCCCCTTCAGTTTTCGTTTCCTTCCCTCTCTCTACCTTCTCTCTTCCCCTCTGCACAGCGTCTCCGCCGAGTCTCCAAGCCTCCACCGTACCTCCTCCTTCCCCCCTCTGCCTTTGACCGTGACCCACCTTCCATTTTCTCCTCCACCACGCTAGAAACCCTCCCCCACCCTTGTTCTCTGCCTCCTTCCATCGCGCCTCCGTCCGGCCACCGCGCGCCTCCACTAGGTATGTTGAGTTGCTAAGTTATTGAGTTTAATTTTCTTCCCATTGTTGAGTTGCTGAGTTTTGATTTCCCACTTTGACTTTTCAAGCCACCACCACAACAACCACCACTGCTAGGAGGAGCCACCACTGTCAGGTATTTTTTGACTGATTGAGCAATATTTTATTTTTATGAAAATGTCAATTTTTATTTCGGAAATTGTTTTTGAACTTTTCTGATTTAGGAATATTTATGTTTTGTATTTTTTGATTTGTTTGTTTTGAGTTTGGGTTGCTGTTGGAATTAAATATTGTATGACTTTTTTAGTGGGTTATTATCCTTATACATTATTGATGCAATTTAATTTCAAGAATAAAATTATGTAGTTACAATAATTAATTAGCTATTTAATTAATTAAGTAGTAAATAAGCGCACTCTAAGTATGTGAGTAAGTGATAAAGGAATTTCATCGATCCTGAATACCTGTAGCGCGACGATATCATTGGTGCAACAATTCCTCGTGGTTATGGTGAAATGTGATAGGAAGCGATGTCTATGCATCGGTGTGCGGAAGAGTGAAAAAGTTACGTGGTACGTATAACGAATTTAGACAAAACTATCACAGTAAAGTAATAAGTATATTTAAATCAATTTGAATAATTAAATACAAATTTACTTACTAATACTTTTACATAAAAAAATAATATATATCAAATTTTTCGTCCCATATACCTAGGACAATGTGATAGTGGTTCCGGCACAAGCTTATGATGATTCAGAATTAATGGCTGAAAAGGAAAATAAATACTAATTAAATAATTAAATAAATTATTTGATACTTAAAATTAAATAATACTATGATCAAATAAATCATAAGTCTCACAAGTGTCAATTTGTAGTTGGCACTTATATAATAGGTGTGGGAGCAGTGATAAGGTGGTCAAGGTGGTTTGTGGGAGGGATATAGGGTTTGGAGTGATAAGGAGGTCATGGGTTCAACTCCCTCTACTAATATAACACACTAATTACTAACATTTGCCTATCAAAAAAAAAACTTATATAATAGGTGTTAAGTCTCACAAGACATAAAGACAATATAATTAAATGGGAAGATTAAATAAATAATATTTAGTAATTAATTAAGTAAGTCAACACTTATAACACGTGTTAAAAATCATAATACAAAAAAAAGTTAATTTTCAATGAATTTTTAAAACAGATAGCGTAAAATAGTATAATATCTTATTCAAATTAATTATATATAATAATAAAAAAATGCAGAAAAAAATTAATAATAAAATTAGATATATGTAAATAACTAAATACTTACGCAATATTTAATATAAAATGAAATAAATAATAAATAAAGATTTAATAGAGATTTATTTTTTTGATGAATATTTTGTGTATGATAGTTGCTTATGTATTTTAATTGTTTGCCAACAATGTCAAACTTTATAATTAAGATGTCTTTGTTACTTATAGTATTATTTTATTTTAGAGTATAATTAAAACGTACTTGAGAATGATGGTTGCTTAATTGTGTGTTTGATTTTTTTTCTAATAATGTCAATGTTTATGCAAAATATCCCTATTACTTAAAGTATTATTTTCTTAGAGTATAATTAATACGTAATTGAGAAAAAACGTAGTTTCCCGTTCAAGGTTCAATATTATTGAGCATGTGTACTCGTGGTCATGGTATCACTCATTTTATTGAATCTTGAACTGTCCAGTTGGGACAGTTTGGGAAGAAACTTTTTCTCCACTGATATACTAGTTACTCGATGATTCTCATTTGTGAAATAGTTGATTAAATTTTGGGTCGAAGCATTTACTTTTGCTCTCCGGGTCCATACTTAATTATGGTAGCTTACCGTGGTCAAGTCGTGTACTTGGAGACCGATGAGAGATGCTACCAAAATTTCGTCAGCTATATGACATGAGAAGTGATGAGTAACTAGTATAATACAGTGATGAAAAAGTTTTTCCTCGAATGGGATAGGGCCACACCTTTTAAGGAAAGGGAGCGATTCGGGGTCATAGTATCATGTTTAAAAATACTTCAATTTATCTGAAAATCCAGAAGGATGGAATATTATCCCTCGAACCGTAGTTGGGTGTATGATAGGAACGAGTCTGGGAGACGACTTCTGAAACAATCATTTGTAGCTGGAGTTGAGGAGTTTATATCCAAAGCAAAGCAACATTGTGATTATGCCGAAGAGGGGGGGGGGGGATTAGATGTGCGTGCACAAAGTGCAATTGTATGGCGGTTTTGAGTGATGATGACGTGAAGTTACACCTATACCGATGTGGGTTCAAGCCTAATTATTGGATATGGATTGATCATGGTGAGGAGTTACCGGATATTGATTTGAATGAAGCCGGTGGTGACGATCTTGAGATGGGTGCATCAGGCAGTGGCTACCACGATGAATATGTTGAACAACTCCAGTCAATGCATATGATGGTCGATGATTGTCTTGGGCAACATGGGAATTTTGAGGCGGATGAGTCTGATGACATGGAAGAGCCTCCTAATGAATCGACGCAGAGATTCTACAATCTATTGTTAGAGACAAATAAGCCATTGTTTGAAGGGGGCGTCAGATTCAAAATTATCAATTTGTGTTAGGCTTCTAGTTTGCAAGTCCAATTGGAATGTCCCAGAGCAGTGTTTGGAGTTCTTTTGTAAAATACTTCAAGATGTGACACCCTTCAAAGAGTTGTTGCCAAAAAGTTATTATGACGCGAAGCGGTTGGTGTCGAAACTAGGCTTGGGGGCTAAGAGGATTGATTGTTGTCCAAATGGTGGACCAGCACAATATAGGTGGATGTATCCATTTGAAAGGTAATTTTATTATATTTTGACATTTAAATAATTAGCGACCATTGAATAATGCCTTGTCAACGATGTTTTTTATTACTTAGATTCATGGGCGGCTCTAAACGATCGGTTAAAAAACAAGGCTAGGGTGGAAGGATCAATCGGTGCGTCTTACTTATAGCGTGAGACAACCTATTTCTGTCGTACAGGGTGAAGGTACCGGTGATTTTTTTGGGGTCATAAAACACATATATGAGTTACAATACAATACTACTACTTATACTAAAAAGTAGTCTTATCTTATTGTAACTGGTTTGATCCATCGAGGACAGGCACAAAAGTGGATCCCAAGTATGGAACTGTGGACATTCGCATGGATAGAAGATATCAACAATTTGATCCGTTTATAATTGCTCAGAATGCAAAACAAGTTTATTATGTCGCTTATCCAGCAATGAGAACAGACAAACGAGGTTGGTGTGTTGCAGTCACTACCAAGCCTAGGGGTCACATAGAAATCAATGATGCAGAGGATAAGACACCATTCCAGGCGGATGAATCGTCACATGTCAATGAAGTAATTGAGGTCGAGCGTAATACTAGCATGTTGGGATCTGCAAATGAAGGGGAAGAAGTGGTCATTGGTAATCAGGCATCCATGCATGCATCATCAGAGGAAGAAATCCAAAGTGATGACTGAATGCAAGAAGAAGAAGAGTCGGACTTACAATCAGATGACGATACCGAGTCTGAATAGGAAGTTTACTATTTTGTTATTTTTATTGTATTTTAAATATTTACTTATGAAATATAATGTAAGACTTGACAACTATTGTTCTATAAAAATAGTTGCTTAGATTAGACTGTTAAATGTCAATTACGTATTGTTTTTACACTGATTTGTTATTGTGCTATAAAAATAGATACGTCAGCATCAGGAGGATAGCCGCCCCGCCCCCCATCGCCTAGTGGTGATAAGGGGAAGGGGAAGACTAAGCGGGGACGATACACCGTGAAGTCCCAGGTGCTTGCTCGCATTCCTGGAGGTCCCTCCGTACCCACCCCCATCCCTACCGCACCTACCCTATCGCCACCTACAGGAGCCTCCCCCACCTATTCTACACCATCCCCCACCTATTATATACCCTCACCGATCCATACTACATCATCCCCTACCCATACTACACTATCCCCGACCCACACTACCCCACCCTCTACCCTTGTCTAGACCTCCACTCGCTTTGCGCCACGACGCGCACTAGCCGACTACTCGCCGCCCCCTACTGGACCCACACCACACCCACACCCTGCACCACCATCATCATCGACTGCGCCGGCCACACACCCAGAAAGATTATCATTTATGCCGACTCCTGGGATGATGCCATAACCGGACACGACCATTCCATACTTATCATCCGCGGCCGCATACGGTCACGACACGACCATACCATCATCATCGTCTGTGCAACAATCGGCCACGATTGAGAACTTTCCTGAGTGGATCCGTCCTGGTCCTGGATCGTAAGTTTAATTTAATTTAATGTTGTTTAAAAATAATTACTATTTAATAAGCATATATTTGTTGGTTGTCATATTGTTGATTTAATAAAATTATGAATTTTTCAGCTTCATCCCATCGAAAGTGGGATCGAAGCACGTTACTTTCGCCATCAAGGCACAGTATCATCACTTCTGGCCATCATGGGGGGTGATCCCAGGGGAGGATCAGGATCATATCTTCAGACGATTCGGGGTAAGTTCTTGTTTATTAGTTCATGTAATTTTCCCTTTATTTTATATATTCTTTTGTATAATGTTATTAATATTTTTTTCTTTGTTAACAAGAGCTTGTGCGCTGGTTACCGGAGCATACCTCAGAGATACGTGCTATCTTTAACGACCGAGCAGCTGCTCGACTAAGGGACATGCTCCGGGAGTGTAGGGAGAGCCGGATACGTCCGGATTACATCGGGTCTAACATCTTGGCCCAACTGTGTACGTACTGGGACACTCCAGCTTACAAGCTAAAGTGTGAACAGGCAAAGAGAAATCCGAGCCCGAGAAGGGTGGGAGCATGCACACTTGGTGGTTCTATTAGCCACATGCAACATGTAACACCCTTTGTTACATTAGTAATCCCAAGGTAAAACCAATAAAAACCCTTTAAAACATTTAATTAAAACATAAATCTCATAAATAAAAAGTTAAAAAATATTTAAAGTATGAAAATACCTCATATTAAATAATATAGTAATAAAGTATCCAAGTAATGAATATAAATATAAATCCATACTTTCGAATAATAAATAAAAACTAAAAGCCTCAAAACTGGGCGTCTAATTACAATCCGAGAAAAATAATTCGTAAACCAAAGAACATCGTCAGCATAGTGCTCTCAACCATACTACATTACTAACCTACTAGGTAATACAAAGATGACTCCTCAGATCTCTGGGTCCTCAACAACGATGTCCTCGGTCTCTGAAAACAATACTTATAATGAGATATAAAATACTAGTGATCAACAATACAGTTTTATAAAATATTTTCGAAAATAGTATTGTTCTCAGTCGGCGCAGTAACTGGAAAAACTGTCCATGGCACCCGTTAATTTCCCAAAATAATATATATAAAATAAATTACTTTTAAAAACAACAATAATCTCATAAACTCAATAGCATATAACGTAACAACAACTCATCTCAATGCATCACATTCCATATACCAAGTAAATTCTGTTTTAATCCAAATGACCCGAAGGCCTCCTAATTAAATTGGTCTCTTTCCGGCATGCCATAAATTCACACATCACATGACAATGGCATCCCATTGCCCACCCCTACTCACGAGGAGTGTTTCGATGTCACCCTCCTGTCGGGGACATTCCCATTTCAATACCTCCCATATGCACATGGCGATATTTCTCCCTTTTCGACACCCCATCGCGTGACGGTGTTACTTTCGATACCCTTTTTAGGTGGTATTACTCATTGTCGACATCCCAATTACATGGGAATGTTACTCTTCGATACCCCATTACGACGGTATTACTCTTCGATACCCCTATCATAGGCGGTATTGCAGCAAACATCACACCATATATCATAAGTCAAATATCCCATGCCTCATACTATAACAACTCATTAATCATAATTTAAACATTCAATCTTATCATGTATGCCAAATAAAAACACATCATGTTATCAAATAAAATTGGTAGGTACAATACGACAATCATGAACATCATAATTTCAATCTTAATAATTATTCCTTCTTATGAAACCCATATATATATATATATATATATATATATATATATATATATATATATATATATATATATATATATATACACACACACACATATATTCCCATTCAATCGATTGAAAACCTATAATATATTTATTCTTATCAAACCTTAATGTTTCTCTCACTACATGTGTTTCATATGTCAAGTCACTGGTTACTATAAAAAAAATCCACAGGCACTGCGTACTTGTCTTCTTGCAGGCATCATGAAAAAAAGGTTAAACTTTAGTATCTCACACTCACTGTACAAACAGATAATTTTTACGAACAAAGAATTTCCCATTTTAATAGTGATATTATCACCTCAAGCACAACTAACTAAAACTCTTTCTCACTACGCAAATATCATCCTCTAGCAATTGAAACATGAGATCACATATTTTAAAATTACAATGAACACGTAAGTTTACCATGGAAAGGGTTCATAAAAAGTATTGTTACTCACCTCTTGAAAACTTTCAAAATACTCTAAAAATTATGTATGCAAAAGCTACTGGTTCTCCACAAAAAATCTTCTTCCTTCACTGCTACGGTTACACTGGCAAAGAAAAGAAACATAACCGACGAAAACACTGAACCGTGTGCGTTGCTCCTGATTCACCCATTTTTTCCAGTTACAAAACTTTATATACATATATATAGTGGCAGCGCATAACCATATAGGTTTTTTTTTAACATATAGGCGATAAGTTACTAAACTTCACGCCTAGTACACTATTTATATATATATATATATATATATATATATATATATTTATTTTTAATTCTCTTTTTTTTTTTTATATTTATTTTAATTTAATATTTCTTTTGTAATTATTTACCAATTCTAATAAGTTTATACTAACATATCCCATACACTAAACCTCTTAATTATATTTTATTTCCATTATATTTATAATAACTTAATTAATTTTATTTTTTTATCAAAATAATTATGTTAGAATTTTAGGATGTTACACATCATGCCATTTACATGGTATGAATATATAAATAACATTATTTATAAACTGTATATTTTTATTAAAAATTTGTTTTATAACTAATTGATTTTATTGGTGTGTCGGTTGCAGGCCGGAGAGCTAGCTCGGTCCGTTGATGTCCCTACGGTCTTTGAGAAGACACATATTCGCCCGGACACCGACGAGTTTGTTGATGAGAGGTCAAGGCAGCAGTGGTGAGCTAAAGTGTTTTTTTATATTTAAACTATTGGTAATTATTATATATATATATATATATATATATAGTTTAATACATATTGATTGTAATGTATTGATCGCAGGCGGAGTACATCGCCAGGTTTAGTCATGTAGCATCTGAGGCTGCCTCCTGCTCTGGTGCCTCAGACCCTTCTCAGTTGGACCCCGCCGAGGTTGAGCGACTATAGACCCAAGCCTGGATGGATGTGGCGGGCGAGAAGAACAAGGGACGAATTTACGGTACTGCGACCCTAGCCTGGTCGATCCGTCGGGGGTCGACACCGAGCTTGACCATCAGGGAGCCTACATCCTCCGGCTCACAGGACACGGAGGAGCTGCAGCGGCTGAGGCAAGAGGTACAACAGTAGAGGGAGACGAACGAGCGCATCATGCAGCAGATGCAGACATTCTCTAACGTCATGACCGTTGTGCTCGATTTCCTCCCACCAGACAGGCGCAACGCTCTGCAGGGGGTCCTCCATGCCACCCGACCCCAGCCCCAGCCCTCCACTACTACTACTGATCCTCCACCACAGCCGCATGATGACGGTCTGTCTACTGAGCCACAGCTTGATGGTCAGGTGACACTGGCAGACTCCCCCCAACCGGACGACGATGACAGATATTATGGTGATGGGCATTAGGATAGTTATAGGTGTAGTAGAGATTTGTAGATAGACGGATATTTTATTTATGGATTATATGTTGAGTTTGTTTTTATTTTAAATTAATTTTAATTTAATTGGTTTTTAAATTTTATTTTTAATTTCAATTTTGTTTGGTAATTGATAATATAATAATATTTAATTAAAATAAAATAAAATAATTAAATTATAATTAATTATAATAAAATATAAATTAATAAATAAAGTATAATAATAATTAATAAATATAATATAATATGTAATATTGAATATATAAATTTTGATAAAATAATTAATTATTAATTATTAATATAAAACAAAATAAATAAAAAATAATTTAAAAAATAGAAAAAATCTTGTTTCCGATGGATATTTCCGTCGGTAACTGTTGGTTACATTTTCCGACGGAAAATTCCGTCGGTAACTTTCACAGAGAGTTACCGATGGAATTTCCGTCGGTAATTAGGGGTTCTGTGTGGCAAGCTTTTACCCTGGTCAAAGCCGTCGGAAATTTCCGACGGACGAACTAGATCCGTCGGAAAGGCTTTCCTACGCCCCTATTACCGACGAAACCGTGTCCGTCGGAAATTCTGTCGGTAATGTAGTTTTCCGATGGAATTTCTTCATTTCTGACGGGTTTTTTCCGTAGGTAAGTCGTGTTTTTTTTGTAGTGACACACACACACACACACACACACATATATATAGGGGCAGAGCCATGAATTTTCCATGTGGGGGACCAAGAAAGTGGATACACATCCATAATAAATTGATATGATCCAAACCCTATATATTTCCTACGAATTTCATCATGTTGATTGATAAGATAATCCCAAATTTGTGGACGCTTTCTGGGATCACGCATCAAAGTATGAATATTAATTTTTCCTTCAACTCTTATAGCTTTAGCAGGAGGTGACACAATATGTTGCTCAAGAACATTTTCAACATTATGAATTCAAAATTGGTGCACTAGATTGTATTTCATCATTTATTCAAATTTTTTTTTTGAAAAATGAGTCTATAGTTTTATTTTTAAACATCACTTTGACTCAATTGGGAAAAAATGGTGGACCAAAAGATAGATTTTGTAAGAATTTTTTTATTTAAAAAATTAAAATAATTGAAAACAAACTCTATAAAAAAAATCAAGGAAAAGATAAAAACATGAAAAGGAGCGAACATTACAAAATAAGGAGAATGCTTGTGAGTGCCCTTAAGATACTTGTTAAGGAATCAAAAAGAGAATCTTTTTATGGATAAATTATATATTTATATTTAATATTGTAAAATATCTTACACTTATCTTTCCAATGTGAAATTTCTTTTTATTGATTCTTTAACCAGTGTCCTTAAAAAAATGGTTAGCAAGACTCAAACAATAAATGAATAAAACATCACCTCACAAAATCAACGTACACTGAGAAAGCAAAGAAAAAATTCAGTTAAAAAGAATAAGGGATCAAAAAACCAAATATTCAGTTGCTGCAGTTGCAGGTTACACACTTCCTTAGTTTTTTAAGGAGAAAATTAATTATAGGTAAATTATAAAAAAAACATTTTTGAAAAGTTGGGGGAGTAAATTTGGGCTATACAATCATACATGGATGGTAAGATTAAAAGATATTTAATAGTTTTAAAATGTCACAGGACCACTTAGAAAGTTAAATGACTTTTTGTTTTAAACTTTGACCATTTAAAGTTGGATACAATGGATATGATCCAATCCTCTCACTCTTACATAAAAAATACCCTCACAACCAAAAGAGAAAAGTCTGTTTTATTTCTCGAAAAAAAGGCTCATGAATAATTGCAAGAATCTCTAATAAATTCCCTTTAAACGTTAGTTTTTGTTTACTTTTCAAATTTAATTTTATAGAAAAAAATTATTTTGGAATAAAATTTTCAACAACTCCCACATATTTCAAAATAATTTGTGAATAAAAATTATACTTAAAATCCAAAGTTTATGACATGGATGTTATAATGCTTATTTGATGCCTTGTGTGTAACATCCATGTTTTACAACATTGTTTATATGTTTGATGACTAGGTTTAAGGCCTTGATTTAAGGTCTAATACGCATGTTTAGATATTGGGAATCTTGCATGGAAAGTACGAGATTAATCTACATTGAATTGAATGAGAACTTGTTCTAGGATTTTCTTTATACCGTTTAGAATGCTTAAGACTGCACAATAGGAAATTTATTTTTGAGGAAGAGATTAGGTATGTTTGAGGACTTAATCTTACTCCTTAGGTATAGAGGAATCTGTGTTCAAATTTAAGGTCAATCAGACTTCAAACGAGCTCAGAACGCGATAAAACGTATGAATCAGGAATGCTGGACAGGTGGGGCACTGAGCGCTGGCCCTGGTGACACGCGTCATGCTGTGATTGGTGGAGACAGGCGGTGCAGCCTCACCAGCACTGAACATTGGCTCACGAGCGATGAGCGCCCAGCATGAAAAAAAATTTAAATTTGTTTTAAATTGAGTCATCACATGGAGAAAATTTTAGAAGGTGCAAAATCAAAAAAATAGAGAGAGATGGGGGGGGGGGGGGGGGAGGAAGTGAGGAAGAGAGAGAAATTTCCAGAGGAGTTTTTGAGCAATCCGTTCGTCCTATCGAGAAACCGATTATACCATTGTGATCCTCGTGACGTCTACTCCATCATCTTATCTTTTTTTTCTTGATTAGGCTAGGGTGAATTTTTGGAGGTCCGAAGACTCTTGTTCTAAGCGTGGCAGATTTGTGAGGGGTAGAGGAGTGGTGGTTTCGTTGTCCCAGAGCTAGCTATACTTGTAACACCCAGATTTTTACTGTTCTTCAATAACAGTATATATATATATATATATATATTCAAGACTTAGAAAATGATTTTTGGAAAACCAAATTCATATTCATATTATACTTATTTTTATAAGGTTACTGTTAAATTTTGGGTTGAAAATTCAAACGGAACCCGGTCTACGTTTTCGCTGATAGTAAAATTTTACTGATCAGAAAACCTAATTTTGACTCGAGAACGAAACAGCTAGAATTCATATCCCATTTCCAACGATATTGGTTATCTTGAAAATTTTCAAAATAAATAAGTTATTATGCTTTATTCGGGCGTAAAAACCTAAATCGGGTAATCGACGTAGTCGAGAACGGATGTGTAGAGACAAAACCCGACACCGGACGAATGAAAACAATGAGTCATCCATGATGACTCATAGGGGGTGACTCACCTAGCATTTAATGCATGTAATGATGAGTTTAAATGTGAAAATACTAAAATACCCTTAACCTAACCTATCCTAGTTAAATAATAACCATGGTTAAGGCAAGACAACTTCAAATTTGCTTCTTCATCTTTCTTGTGGTGCAAAATCAGTCACATCTCCTTCAAGCATGACGACTCATTTGTCATGATTACTTTAGATGTGAAATGTCCTAAATGTCCTTGGACTTTAAAGGAATTACAAGTTTGTCCCTATGTATTTTTACCATTTTGTCCCTAAGGCAATTTTTGATGGACAAAACTACCCCTCACTCCCCCTTATGTGCGCTTCCCACCTCCATAACTACACTTAGGAAATTTATTCTTTCATTTTGTGTCATCTTCCTTAACTTAACAACATTTTCTTTCAAAAAAAGTCAAGAACACTTAAGTTGATTTGTGAAGGACTTCATCTTTTCTACCAATTTCTTCAAGCTTCAAGAGGTAAAACCTCATCTCTTTGCATCACTAAGTCTTCTTCTTCATTCATTTTATGAGTTCATGCCATGAATTATAATCATCCAAGTTCATGAAGATTTCTTCAAAAATCTCTAGAAAATTGTAGAAAAATCCATTTTATTTGAAACCAATTGCTATGAACTCATCATGATGCATATGTTCATCATCTAGAAGTATGAACCCAAAAGAAATTTTCTCCTTATTCCTCCATGAATGGCCGAAACCCTAGGTTTTGGTATAATTGGGTTTTACTTCAATTTTTGTTAAATGATACTTGATTTCATCTCTTTAATCCATATGATTATTGAATCCAAGTGATTAGAAAACCAAATCAAATTCTAACCCATTTTTTTAAGAGGGTCGAAACCCTAACCATGTTGATTTGATGAGTTTTGATTCAAATCTTTGTCAAATGATCATTGATTATGTTTTTATCATGCTTAAGGATCATTAATCCAAGAGTTTGTAAAATTTTAACATCCCTAGCCTAATTAATTAGTGAGGGCCAAATCCTAGTTCACATGAACTAGATGAGTTTTGTTTCATTTGTTGATTCATTTGTTAATTTGTGACTTGATTTGTTGTGTAGGATAAATCTTTGTTTGATTATCCTGAATTGTGCGGAGGAAGCCGGATACAAATCGGAAAACACTTAGTGAAAGGAAACTTGAAATCTTCAAGAGGTAAGGGGAG
The DNA here is from genome assembly GCA_030762895.1 of Sophora flavescens. Classification (NCBI taxonomy): domain Eukaryota; kingdom Viridiplantae; phylum Streptophyta; class Magnoliopsida; order Fabales; family Fabaceae; genus Sophora; species Sophora flavescens. Next base: position 83,194,779 of record CM061068.1, read on the forward strand.
TTTACCCGAGGGATTTTCCGATAGCTATATGCTATCAGTGAGTAGTCTGTAAAATTTATTTGAGCTTCGTTGTGGTTGTTTAAGTTATTATTTTATCTGCTTTTAATTATCTTTTTTTGAGTAATTATTTGTAGACATGTATTATAGCTTTGATGCATGTTATAGAATGTATTATATGCTTTAACGTGGATGTGAAAATTTTATTAATGTTGATTGATTGATTGATGGAGAAGCCTGACAGTGGTCAGTGCTCAAGTAATTAATGAGATAAAAGTTTTGAAAAGCTTGATGAGGAATATCAATTATTTAATTGATGAAATATTGGAAAATAATAATATTTAAATATTTGGTTTATTGAAAATGAGAGATAGTTGAAAATACTATTATTTTAATGATTTATTGGAGTAAGAGTGATCTATGAGTGATAGTGATGACGTAACCATGAAAAAATTTTAGTGATGCTAATTTTTACGAAAGCAATTCTAAAATAAAATAAAAAGTTATTATAAAAAGTTAATTTTCAAAAATAACTTAATTATTATTTTGAGAAAATTATTTAAGGGAAAAAGTCAAATTTTGACTTAAGACGTTTTTAAAATGCTAAACGACGGTTAATTCCGAAAATATTTACGAAAAGCATTTTTAAAAACAACAGTATTTATTTGGACAGAGAGTTAGCCTCAAATGACTTATTTTTTCAAGACCTAAAGTTTCGGAAAAAGATTTTCTGAGGAAAATGAATTTCTTGGTAATTTGACGGTTTTATAAATGAATTTCAAACGTAATGTATTTTCTGTAAATGAATTTACTCAATGGTGTTATTTTCGACAACTTGGATAAGTTTTGGAGATTTTGTTTTGGATTTGTGTTTCACAGAACGAAAACGGTGTAAACGTGTAAACGTGAATTTTACTCAACGTCGTGATACTAGTGTTCTGTAATAAAAGCACGTAGATCTTTGATCCGTGTTACGGAGTTATGGACTTTATGTCCTATTTACGGTGTGATGAATGTTGTTAAAGGTGAATGTTGTTTTCTATCACCATGAACCTAAGACTGATGCATCATTCTAGGGCTTCGTGATTGAGCACTTGGACTTGTGTCTTGTGTTGACGGTGAAAATCTTAAAACGTTGAAAATCACGAATGGTCGTAAGCCTTTGAGCTTCGACAAGGAAAGAATGAACAAAAAGAAAAGTGACGAGGAATAAAATGTTTTACATGCATTATTTGACAGACGTGCCTACGGCGTTAACCATGGTATCTTGATGGACAAGGTATTCATGTACGGTGTATCATTGTGCCTTGATGGACAATGAAAACCATATATAGTGTTCGCTGTGCCTATTTTGGACAGTGCTATGGTAAATACAGTGTGCCTTATTTGGCAATCGAGCTTGATCAGTTCATTTACACGAAGTTAGGATCTCCGTATATTAAGTACAAAATTTTAGATGGTGAATATTGAAGTGTCATGTATTATTTTTAAACGACGATGACTGTCGGGTATGAGACCTGATCAGCCTCTGGCTAATCTAGTTTTATAACTAGAAAAACCTTGGCTTTGTGCTAATTTTATATCATTTTCGCCCAAATTAGACTTGATTGTCTTTAAGCAGCATTTTGAGTCTGTAAAGTATTTTTAGGTTAATTTTGTCGATTTAGAGTTAAATAAAGCACTTATGCTATTTTCTGTTTTCAGGTTAATAAAAAGAAATAAATCTGGAGCTTTCGCCCCGCGAGGAGGCATTCGCCTCGCGAACCTGAAGGTGACTGTGCCAGAAAATTTGCAATCCTTTCTGTGTCGCCCCGCGAATAGATGACTCGCTTCGCGAGGATGAAGACCAGAGGGCATGACTTTTCCATTCCTCGCCACGCGAGCCATGCTTCGCCTCGCGAGAAGACCAAACGCTGCAAGATTCGCCTCGCGATACAGTGTATGCCTCGTGAGTCCGCGGATTCCAGAAGCTGTATATAAGTCTGTTTTAGGCAGAACTGAGGAGGGAGTCAGAGGAGGAGTGAGTAGTAGTAGCTTTAGTAGGCAGTAGTAGTAGTTTATCTTCTTTTATTAGATATGTTTTGTTTTCCTTTTGTAATGGAGAGCTAGTCTCCTTAGATTAATCTACTGTAATTGGTTTCAATCACACTTGAGGTTCTGTATTTCCTGTTTTGTTTGCTATTCTCTTTTCAATGCGATGCTATATGTTTCTGTTTGTTTAATTCAGGAGTGTATAGTGTTGTGTTGATTCATTTTGGTGATGTTATGTTCCTATATTGAATCGCGTTTGTTTAATTCGCGTGTGTTCGTTCATGTTCGTTTAGTTCATGAGGGCTTCACCCCGTTTGTTTAATTCGGGAATAGGAACATATATCTGTAGTAGTGATTTCGTTTGTTAATTGTTGCTACAGCCGAAAGGGGAGTAGAATCCGCTTAGGGCTTGGATTTAAATGAACCAATGATAGTGGGAAACCGAGAACAGTAGGTTAATCGCTTTTTGCTATTTGATAATTCTTAGTTTGCTTTATTTCCTACTTTGTTTTCTTACTTGCATTCAATCCAAACCCCCCCCCCCCCCCAATCCTGACTTTTTCTGTTAACAACAACATCCAAGAGTCCTTGAGAGACGATATCCGAGTTGTCGCCCTAAACTACGTTTTTACAAACCGCTCGTTCTTTTTTGGCGCGTACGCGACAGCGCGACCAAAAATTGACGCCGTTGCCGGGGACTCTTGTTTGTTATTAACAAAAAAAAAAAACTTTTGCATTGCTGAATTAGTTTTGTCTGCATTGTCTGGTTGTGAATCTTAGTGCTTTCCATGGAGAACTACATGTGTGGGTACATGCCTAATGTTAATAATGAACCACCGTGCATATATTATCCTGATTTTGCTGGTTTGATGCACTGGTTGCCAAGGTTTAGTGGTCTTGCAGGTGAAAATCCGCAGGAGCATCTGAAGGAATTCCAGGCTGTTTGTTCTATAATGCTGAGACCTGAAGGAATAACAGAAGATCACATCCATATGGAAGCTTTCCATCTCTCACTTGAAGGCGCTGCAAGGGATTGGTTGTATAATCTTGAGGTGGATTCCTCCATCAGCTGGTTTGATTTGAAGAAAGTCTTCCTATTGAGCTAGGGAACCCATCTAAACCCTTGGTATGAGGACCAACAACTAATGTCACCACTGGCACCACCACAGAATCATCCCCAAGTGACCACTTCTGCACCTTCCGGACCTTCACTAGAGGACCTATTCAAGCGAATGGCTGCACAGATAACTGCACAAATGGAAGAAATGATACAACAAATGGCAGAGCAAAATCAACGGATGGCGGAGCAAAATCTTGAATTTCAACAGAGGATGGAGTTAAGTCAGCGGGACTTTGCCACTCAAAATGCTTTCACCGTTTCCACCTCGGCTATACTGCAAACACCACATCCCCTTGAAGAACATACAGATTCATAGATAGTTATTCTTGAAGATTCTTCTGATGATAATTTTGATAATGTTTCTGTTGATGAACTGTGTGTTGAATCCCCTGATTCTATCTATTATAATTCATGTGATGATTGTACTGACACTGCTTTATGTATAGAATGTTTTGAAAGGTATGAAGAGCAAAACATCCATATGGAACAGGAGACATATGAGGTTGAGGGCCATGTTCATATAGAAAATGAGGATCAGGAGGACATCTGCTTCACCGTGCTTGAGGATGATGAAGAACCTTTGGAAGTAGATGATTCAATTAAATCAGATGCATGTGTTGAAAGTAATGGGGTGGATGAGCTGTGTGCTGAATTTCCAGACATCCAGACCTTTACTGATTCAGTTTATTGTACTATATGTACTGACTCTACAAACACTAACCTTTGTGTGGTGTGTGCTGAAATTTATGCAGGTTTAGCAAGTGATGGATTTGATAGTACAGTGAATGAAGAACGTGCAGAAGTTGAAGCAGCACCAGTAACACTCTCTACCTGTTTACCACCTCCCACTGTGGAACCACCAGTGATGGAGTTCAAGCCTCTGGATTTTGCACCATGGCTAGTCCAAGAGGTTGAACCCCAATTTTATTGGGAGGATTTTGTTGAGAAAGCGGTCATCTTTGACCCAAGAGGGAGTGAGAAGTCCTCCGCACTGGAAGGAGTCACCGTAACTGTCAAGCACTCACTCCCATATCAAGGCTACAAGTTATGGAAGCGTGGAATGAACTCCCACCCTTTGGCTATCACTTGGGCCTTATGTCACAGACAGTGGGATCTCGGTGGAACCACCTCCAATGAGTTTTTCTGAACCTTGCTCTTTTAATTTTCTTTTCCTTGCTTTATTTCTGTTTTGTTTTCAATAAAGCTCCTGAATAATTTGAGAAGCTCAGGAGTTGTGTTGAGTCTTTTGTTGGCAAGTTGCTGGGTTTTGATTAATTTTGCATAGATTGATTGCATGTCATGTGTTGACTGTTTTCCCCCTAGGATTTGAAATTTTTGAAAATTTGATCCCCATATGATTGAAAACTAAACTTTGAGATATTTTGTAATGATTGCATGATTTATGATAAGTTTGGGGTGATAGGAAGCACACACTAGGGATAGAATCTCTGTCAAACAATTTGCAAAAATGTCCAGGTGAGGTTTTGAGCCTCCAACATGTTTTTGATTGTGAGAATCACTTTTAAGTTGCACTTTCCCGAATTTGCTTGAATCTCTTTATGGTTTGCATGTTTATGTGTGTGTAGCAAATGATTTAGGCATTTTCTTTGTAAGTAACTACTTAGCCTAAAATTGAACCAATCCCTAATGCATGTTCCCTAGTTAGCCCCTTTGAGCATAATTAGCCTGTTAATTCTTGATGACACCATGTTATGAGCCTAAAACCTGAAAACCATGTTAACCCGATCTTAGGATTAGGAGAGCATGGAGTCTTAGAAAGAGAATGGTTGCAAGAAACTAAGTTTGGGGTGGCTACAAGGATATGATGTGTTGGTTAGGATTGAGAAAAAAGAAAAAATATAATAAAAAGGTTGAAGAAAAAAAAAGGGGGAAAGAAAATAAAAGTTGAAAAAAAAAAGAAAAAAAAATGTCAAAAAGGCTGTTTGAATAAAAAGGCTGTGGTCACCCAAAAGCATAAAGAAAAATGAAAAAAAAGGAACTTGAGTGGAATTTCAATGTTTTGAAGTGTTCATGCTCTTAGTTCCTAGGGACTCCGGCCTAGCACCTTTGTATATCCTACCCTTAGCCAGGCCCCATTACAACCCATAAAAGACCTTTTGATGTTGCATGCATGTTTTCTGTGGGAACCATTTTGAGATGAAAATCAAATTTATGGGAAGTGCTCTTAAAAGTGAAATTGAGTGAAATATTGTTAACCTAGACACAAACTGAGCGATTGAGTGAACACTGAATTCCCTTGTGAGGAAGGCGGTTGTTTGAATTTGGTGATCTCCCTCTTGTGTGTAACTTGGATCCCTTGCTTAGATTAATGATTGTTTGAATAATGAAATTCTCAATTGTTTAGAATAATTGAAAGTGGGGATTGCTTTGTTTGAAAGGGGGAGACATTGAAGGAAAAGCGTATTTTGATGAATTGCTTGAAATCTGTGCAAAGTTGATTGAATCTCTTAAGCTTGCCATGTCTTAAGTCTTTTTAAGTTTTTGAGTTTTAGTTTGCTTGGGGACAAGCAAGGTTTAAGTTAGGGGTATTTTTTTTTAAGCAAAAGGAGTGCAGAAGCATCACTGTAGTGGAAATCGTCCCAACTAGGTTGGCACCAAAACCACTACCAATCATCTGCAGCACCCCAGAATATTATTAAAAAATGAAAGAAATACAAGAAAGCATGGGGGGACATAGGACCTTACCCATGAAAAGAGGGGGGATTACATGAATCTAAAATGACGCATACCCCACCTATTACAGAAGAAATCATGCCTAATAAAACTTGGAATCAGGTTCCACCAAGTGAAGCATTTAGAACTAACTCCAAAATTGGCTAGCTTATCAGCACAGTGATTAGCCTCTCTAAAAACATGAGAGATCAAGAAAGTAAAATTGGAGGCCAAAGCAATACAGTTTCTCCATTTAGTTCTAATTTTCCAAGGAGCTATGTCTGGATTCGAGTAAGAAAGAACCACAAGAGAGGAGTCACATTCCATCCATAGTCTAGACCAGCCCCTCTCAAAAGCAATCTGAATTGCTGTCATGGCAGCAAGCAACTCAGCAGAGAAAGAATCCTGAGTCCCATAGAACTCAGCAAAACAGCCAAGAGTAGCTCCACTACCGTCCCTAAAAATTGCACCACCACCTGCTTGACCCGGAGAGCCTTTAGAGGCACCATCTATATTTACTTTAATCCAGCCTGGGAGAGGAGGGGTCCAAACAACTTGGAGAATTTTAGGAGAGGTTCCCGGATGGCCTTTGATCCTCAAAGAGCTCAAAGATTCTCAATTCCTCAAAGAAGAGGACATTTTGTTTGCAGATACATTACCAGATAAAGAAATGGAAGCTTTGAGTATGCTAGTAGCTGCTCTCACTGTGATTGTTTTATCTTCAAACTTCAGTTTATTTCTTGAGAACCAGATGATCCAAAAGGAATTAACAATAGCTGCAGTTATAGTGTCTTTCATTTGCAGGCTCCAATGCTTATGGCAAAGGGAGAGAATAGAGTATACAGAGGAAGTGTCCACCTGCACATCAAAGATTGAGCCAATCCAGTGCCAAATTTGCTTTGCAAAGGGACAGGCTAAGAAGAGATGGACTGCACTTTCTGCTACAGACAAGCAAAGACTGCAGACTGAAACAGTGCAGCAACCCCTCTTTTGAAGCTGGTCTTCAGTAGGCAACTTATTGTGAATAAGCCTCCAAGTGACAAAAGACTTAGAGGGAGGAATTGCCCTATTCCAAATCAGTTTAGACCAGTCACAAATGGAATGCCTAATGCCTAAGAAATGGAAAGCTTCTTTGAAAGATAAGTCACCCGAGGTTGAGTGCTGCCAAATAAGAGTGTCCACTGCAGGGAAAACAGGAATGTCCAAATGAGGCAGCTCCTGACCAAAAATTGGGAGGTTAGCCATTAGAGATGAAGGAATATTCCAGCTGCCATCCCTGATAAAGTCAGCAATCTTGGCTTTCAGTTTATGCTGCAGGTTGTGAGGAACTTGCAGCAGATCTACCAAAGGCTTTGAGAGCCATTTGTCAGTCCAGGAGTTAATTGATGAACCATCTCCAATCTGCCAAACTGAATTGTTAAGAACAGATTGCATATGATTTTTAATGCCAGACCATAAGGAAGACTTGACATAGGTGGGGACAGGCTTGCAGTGATGAGAGAATATGCTCCTAAGAAATGAAGCCCATTCAGCACAAGAGGAAACCAATTCAAAAGATAATTTCAGAAGAGCAGCATCATTAAGAGCTAACAAGGACTTAATGCCCAACCCACCTTCCAGAACAGGCCTGCAAAGTTTCTTCCAAGCAACTGTGCAGATTTTCTTGACATTAGGATCTCCAAACCAAATAAAATTCCTAATGGATTTGTCTAAATACTTAAGAATAGATGAGGGCCAACAGTAGACATGAAAGCTATGAAGCATCATACTGTTGATCACAGACTTGACAAGCTCAATCCTTCCCATGATGGAAAGAAGGCTACCTTTCCATGAGGCAAGTTTGGAGGTGATTCTATCTGCTAAAGGCTGCAAGTGAATCCTTCTTGGCTTGCCCTTGAAAATTGGAACACCAAGATAATTGAAAGGAAAGGATCCAACAGAAAATCCAAGTATATGAGCCACTTTGGATGACTTGTTGGGGGAGATACTACCCGAATGGAATTTGCACTTGTTGAGGCTAAGCCTTTGACCTGAAGCAGCTCCATACTCAGCAAAGAGGCTCATCAGGGCTTCAAGACCCCTCTTGCTACCCTTACAGAGGACAAGTACATCATCTGCATACAAGACATGGCTAGGAGAAGCAAGGCTCCTAGGACCAGAAATAGTTTGTAACACTCCAGAACTGACAAGGGCAGATATTCCTCTACTCAAGGCATCTTCAGCAAGACAGAAAAGCAGAGGTGAAAGAGGGTCGCCTTGTCTAACCCCTCTTTTACAGGCAAAAAATCCTTCTGGTTTACCATTGATCAGGAAGGATAGCTTAGCAGAGTGAAGGATTGTTTTGATCCAGTTGCAGAAAGTAAGATTGAAACCAAAAGCTTTCAAAACAGAAATAAGGAAGTTCCAGTCCAATGTGTCAAAATCCTTTTTGATGTCAAGCTTTAGGGCCAGATTCCCACCATAGGCCTTATAGTCCAACAAATTACAAGACTCTGAAGCAATACAAATGCACTCCTTGATGTTTCTACCTTTGACAAAACCTCTTTGCTGTGGAGAAATGATTCTGGCTGCAATATTTGCTAGTCTGTCAGCTAACACTTTTGTAATGATTTTTAGTTGAAAATTGGCTAAAGCAATAGGTCTATAGTCTTCAATTCTATCAGCATGAGGCATTTTTGGAATCGAATTGCAGATTGGAATTCATGTTAGGCAAGAGCCAGTCGAGCAAAGAATTGATTGACTGCCATACACACATCAGTTCCAATAATATCCCAATAGGATTGGTAGAAACAACCACCAAAGCCATCAGGCCCAGGGGCACCCTCACCATTCATTGCAAAGACTGCATTCTTTATTTCCTCCTTAGATGGCAGCATTGTTAACAAACTGTTTTCTTCAGCTGTAACAGCATTGGGAATAACTCTGTTTATGAGATCATTAGGTTGGCAATCATTAGGGACTGCATACAGATTTGAGAAGAATTCAATGACATGGTGAGCCAAGCCCCCTGCATCATCAATGATAGCATCTCCACACTTAAGCATACTCATAAACTTAGCAGCATGTCTGGTTTTTGCAATTCTATGGAAAAATGCAGTGTTTCTGTCCCCTTGGCAGTGCCAATCTATCCTGGATTTTTCTCTCCAAAACTCCTCTTCAAACAGTAAAGCCTGCTGCAATTCAGTTTGTGCTAGAACCTCTTGTTCCATGAGATCATCAGTCACACCTCTGGAATTAATGAGTTGCTGGACAGAATCCACAGCAGCCAAGGCAGACTCATAAGTTTGGGGTATTTTGATCAGCCTCTGGCTAGTCTAGTTTTATAACTAGAAAAACCTTGGCTTTGTGCTAATTTTATATCATTTTCGCCCAAATTAGACTTGTTTGTCTTTAAGCAGCATTTTGAGTCTGTAAAGTATTTTTAGGTTAATTTAGTCGATTTAGAGTTAAATAAAGCACTTATGCTATTTTCTGTTTTCAGGTTAATAAAAAGAAATAAATCTGGAGCTTTCGCCCCGCGAGGAGGCATTCGCCTCGCGAACCTGAAGGTGACTGTGCCAGAAAATTTGCAATCCTTTCTGTGTCGCCCCACGAATAGATGACTCGCTTCGCGAGGATGAAGACCAGAGAGCATGACTTTTCCATTCCTCGCCACGCGAGCCATGCTTCGCCTCGCGAGAAGACCAAACGCTGCAAGATTCGCCTCGCGATACAGTGTTCGCCTCGTGAGTCCGCGGATTCCAGAAGCTGTATATAAGTCTGTTTTAGGCAGAACTGAGGAGGGAGTCAGAGGAGGAGTGAGTAGTAATAGCTTTAGTAGGCAGTAGTAGTAGTTTATCTTCTTTTCTTAGATATGTTTTGTTTTCCTTTTGTAATGGAGAGCTAGTCTCCTTAGATTAATCTACTGTAATTGGTTTCAATCACACTTGAGGTTCTGTATTTCCTGTTTTGTTTGCTATTCTCTTTCCAATGCGATGCTATATGTTTCTGTTTGTTTAATTCAGGAGTGTATAGTGTTGTGTTGATTCATTTCGGTGATGTTATGTTCCTATATTGAATCGCGTTTGTTTAATCCGCGTGTGTTCGTTCATGTTCGTTTAGTTCATGAGGGCTTCACCCCGTTTGTTTAATTCGGGAATAGGAACATATATCTGTAGTTGTGATTTCGTTTGTTAATTGTTGCTACAGCCGAAAGGGGAGTAGAATCCGCTTAGGGCTTGGATTTATATGAACCAATGATAGTGGGAAACCGAGAACAGTAGGTTAATCGCTTTTTGCTATTTGACAATTCTTAGTTTGCTTTATTTCCTGCTTTGTTTTCTTACTTGCATTCAATCCAAACCCCCCCCCCCCCCCCCAATCCTGACTTTTTCTGTTAACAACAACATCCAAGATTCCTTGAGAGACGATATCCGAGTTGTCGCTCCCTATCTACATTATTTTGTAAATCGCTCGCTTTTTGGCGCGTGGCGACAGTGCGACCAAGACCCCTTGATAAACTATCTTGTTTATTTCTGAGAGATTTATGTGGTTGTGAATATATATGTGTATATTCTATTTTGTGTGTCGCGCTTTTAGTTATCGTGATCAAATCCATATATTAGTATCTCACCCTTGCATATATCTGTTTTTCTGGTTTTGCTGTTGTACCTTGGTACACGAGTACAGATGGTGCTGAGGAGTTCCTAGCTTCACTTGGGAATATTAATCCCGATCCTTGGAGAAGTTAGTGATAATGGTGAGAATTATGGAGGTCTTTCAAGTAGATGTCTTGTAGAATGACCAACTTAGGATTTTTCTTTGGGTGATGTGTTTCTGAGAAAGTCGGTGTTTGTGGTTTGAAAACCTTTATATGGTTTGAAATTCGGTTGTGAATAATGAAGTATTTTAAGGAGAAACCTATACATTGTAAAAAAAATTTGAGTATGAATAAAATCAGTCTAAGTGTGTTGACGAGTATAATATAGTTTTTACTATTGTGATGTGCGCATCATTTTTTGAAGTATACCGAAAGAATATTTTTTTTATACCCAAGTTTTTATGACCTAAAGTAAATAAATTTCCAAAAGTACCCGACAAATTTCTTTTTAATTTGTTTCCGCACGTATTCATAAGGTAATGCCCAAGGGGGTGTTACAATACTCACCTCAGGTGGGGGAAAGAAGCCATCTACCGTTGGAAATGGCTAAGTAGCATTTTATTCGATAATGGCACAGGGCGACCTAAACCATACTAGTGGGTGAATAATTGACAATGTCAGTATCACATTGGCGACTATTTAGTGGTACCAATGATGATATGGAGATTGTAGGTTTGTCGCTGTTAGGTTAATTTTATGATACTCGAGGTTGTCTGATTTTATCATATTTGAGTAGCTTGCTGTGTGCTATTTGGATTAACATGTTAACTATAGTTATTATGTTTATTTGAATATGTTATTATTGTAACACCCCAGTTTTTACTGTTTCTCAATATCGGTATATCGGTATGTGTGTGTGTGTGTGTGTGTGTGTGTGTGTGTGTGTGTGTGTGTGTTTATATTTTTATCCGAAACCTAGAAAATGATTTTGGGTAAAACAAAATCATATTTAGACTCTACTTGATAGTAGAAAGTTACGATTAAATTTTGGGTTGAGAATTCAGACGAAAACCGGTCTGCGTTTTCACTGACAGTAAGATTTTACTGATCAAAAAACCTAATTTTGACTCGTGAACAAAACGGTTTAGGTTTATACCATATTTGAAACGATATTGGTTTTTTTTGAAAATTTTCGCTTAAAAATAAAATATATTTTATACGGGTGAAATCTTCAAAAAAAACGAGCGTAAAACTAAGTCGGGTAAACGACGGAGCCAGATACAGAGTTGAGGTGACTGACATGACGAGCAATAAATGTAACCCTATCCAAGTCATAATGAGCCTTAAAATATCTAGATTTTTAGGGGTGAAAAGACCATTTTACCCTTAGTCTTTAAGTGAAATTACAAGCTTGTCCCTAAGTCATTTTTGACCAAAATACCCCTCAACCACACGACTCCCCCCTTTCAACCACACTTAGTCATTTAGTTCATTTTACAACTTCATCTCTTGCATTTTCTCTCCAAAAAAACATAGAAACTCCATTGTTGATTCTTGAAGAACCTTGATTTTCTTCATTCCTTCATCATCCAATAGGTAAACCCTCATCTATCATGATCACTCATGTCTTCTTCTTCATTTATTTCATGAGATTCATGTCAAGAACACCATGTTATAATTTCTTGGGATTTTCTTCAAAAAATTCTAGAAAATCATTGAAAAATCCTTTTAATGTGAAACCAATTTCTATGAACTCTCTATGACTCCTATATTGATTATCCAAAAACATGGAAGCAAAAGAAATTTCCTCCCTATTTTTATTATGATGGCCGAATCGAGTCCTAGATGGATTGGATGAGTTTGTTTCAAATTATTGAAATCAAATAACCCGGTTCACCGTTTTGGCCATATCTTGAGTTCTAGATGTCCTATCGAGGTGATCTTTGTGGCGTTGGAAAAGAGAATTATCTTCAAGTCTTATATTGTGTATCTTGGCCAATTCGATTTTTTAGATGATCTCTTAGTACAATCTTTGAGTGCCCCGTGCACAACATGGAGCAAGACCGTGCTCAGGTCTCAAACTCTATAAATAGAGCAGTTCCGTGAGGGTTGCCACCCAAACCCTCTTTTTGGAACTTTGGGCAATCCTAGTGCGACAGAAACCTCTTCCCTTCCCTCCCCTTGAACCTCTTGAAGTTCTTGTTGTTCTTGCTCTAGTTGTGGGAGAGAAGTAGCACGATAGTATAGTTTGACGTAACGTTGTCTTCCCTCTCTCTTAGTCTCTTTTCTCTTTATTAGATCTAGAGATTAATTGGTTGTCTTCTTCTTGTTTGGCCAAGGCTTGGGGAACTCGTCGAGCCGCTCGACGGAACGTGTCTAGTTTACCAACATTATCGTTTGGGAATCTTCATACCAGGTTGGGGAGAAGTAATAGTATGAGTATCTAGGCTTGGTATAACACCCTGCTTTTTCGTTAAGCGCTTTTATAAGCTTGTTTGGTTGTTTAAGTTAGTTTTTTTAAGTTAAAATAGTTGGCTAAGGGCTTAGTGAGATTTTTGGCTTAAAAGTCCTTTTCTGGTGCATGAGCACGCCCGTGCTTAAAAGACTGAAGCATGTTTCAGTTTTAAAGTTGAGCACGCCCGTACTCAATGTGCGGACCTCGTTTTGCTGATGCTAAGTCCAGCACGACCGTGCTCAAGGGGGAGCACGATCGTGCTCAGGTCCAGCCTATATAAGTTTGGAACGGAACCCGAGGGTTAACGTGAAACCCTATTTTGTTGGTTACAGCAGCCACTGTTGCGACCTAGTGTGCCTCCTTCCCTATTTCCTCTTCATACATTGTTATAGTGGAGTTTTGGAAGCCGGTTGGGAAGCTTGTTTGATTTGTTTCAGTTTAGAGGTAAGGTTCCCTTCCCTTGTGGTTTCCTTTCATAATTTTTGAATGGGAAACTAATGGGTTTGTGTTTGGTTTGGCTAAGTTTGAGTTTGTGTTGAGCAGCTTTGGGAACCGAGGGCAGTTTGTTGTTTGGAGCTTACGATGGAGCGACCTTCAATCCAGGTATGGGGAGAAGGGTAGTGTATATCATAGGCATTGGGGGTAGTGTAAGGTAAAAGGGGTTCCCATGACCCCGGTTTGTTGTGTATGTGTATATGATTAATATAATGGTTTGTTTGAATATGATAACATGATCTTGGTTGTTAATATGCTGTTTATATGCCTATGTTCATACTACGTTCTTGATGTTTATGTTGGTTATATGAACATGATGATATGTTGATGGTTGCTATTGGCATAATGTTGTTGGTTGAATGGTTGATACCATGATTGTGATGATAGTGTTGTTACTATGTTGATAATGACGTTTAGTCCTAGAATATGTTGTTACTGGCTTAGGATTAATAGAATTAATCCCTAAATTTAATCGGCTAAAATTGATGTTGAACTCTGCCCAGAATAGTACTGTCGTGCATTGAGAATGACCGTACTGAACATGGAGCACGCCCGTGCTCCCAGTTTGAATTCTGGAAAATGGTTGTGCATTTAGCATGACCGTACAGCAGAGGAGCACGCCCCTGCAGCCGAGCACGACCTTGCTCAAAAGTGAGCACAAGCTTAAGTGGCAGCACGCCCGTGGTGGGGTTAAGCTTGACCGTGCTCACCCCTCTAGACAGAATCTGAGATTAAGGACTTAAACAGGGTTTTTTAACCCCAATCTCCCCCAACAATAATGATGACATAGTTAATCAATGATGTAGGTTAGATCACATAATTAAAGACTAGTTAGGATGGTTAAGTCGGTAACTGTTGGGTTACAGCATGTTGATGAGTTGTACCTTGGTGCTTTTGGCCAAGAGAACCATGACCCCGCGGTTTGGGTCTAAGGTGTTGTTGATGTTGTACCTTGGTGATTGAGAGTTTGCTCCAAGGGGGCCTTGACCCGTTGGGTCTAAGGTGTTGCGGTTGATTCCGCTAAAGGTTTAAGTGTTGCGGTAGATTCCGCTGTGGTCGATTCCGTCAAAGGAGGTGGCGGTTGCCCGTTGTTTGTTGTATGCTGCATGCATCATTGGAGATGTTGTTGTTGGTGGATGTTCGACATAGGGGAGGTCGTCCTAGAGTACGGCGATCTGGCCATCCACAGTAGGTTACCCAAGGTTTGGTGACCGTGCGCCCCCGTAACGAGGCTATCGTTGGTTTGATGCGTTGGCTATCCAAGGAGTAGATTCTCCAACGTTGAGTAGATTCTCAATGTGGATATTTAACTCCGAAGTCGTTCATCCTTAGTTAGTTTGGATCCACATGCATAATGCAGTAGCGGAGTAGTGTTTCATTGCACCGCATAGCATGCTTGTTTTGATGATGTTGATGTATGATGTTATATATATATGTTGATGCATGCTATAATGTTGCCATGCTTGTTTGTTTACTTGCTTCCTATCTCCATGTCGTATATGTTTACATGATTCTTACTTCCCTATTTCTTTGTTTGTTTGTTTGGCCTGATTGGCACCTTGCAGAGAATGGCGAGCAGTCAGGAGAGGAGTGACTCTGAGGAGCCACCACTCATAGTTAGGACTTTTCCTTATGTTTTAGTTAGTTCAGTTGTATTCTGAGGACCTTTCTACCCATGGAATTTTCCTCATGTGAGACCTTTCTACCTATGGAAAAATGTTTTATTTTATCCAGTAAATGCATGTTTTGTCTTATATCTTTATCTTTAATTTGCTTTATAACATGCGGGGTAGCAGGGTGTCACATTTAGTGGTATCAGAGCAGTTCGGTCCAGTCCGGGCGTGGTATGAGTTTGTTGTGTGCTCTAGTTAGAATTGTCTATACTTGTTATGAACAATGATGGTTTAAGTTAGTTGCCTGTAGCTTTTACCCGCTTAAGTTTCTGTATCTAAGAGTTACGTTGGACGTGTACAGGAACTCATGGCAGGTAGAGGACGCAACGATCAGACAATTGCAGACGCGTTGGCACTTCTTGCCAATTCTATCAGACAGGTCAACCATTACAACAACAATGGTGGTCTAGCTGAGTTTCAAGGGTTGGACAAGTTTCAGAGGAACAATCCTCCATCGTTCAAGGGAACGTATGATCCGGAAGGAGCTTTGCCGTGGTTGAGGGAGACTGAGAAGATCTTCCGAGCTATGGATTGTAATGATCAGCAGAAGCTTATCTTTGCTACCTTCATGTTGATGGAGGGGGAGGAACATTGGTGGGACAACTGCAGGCAGACGATGCAGGTTGAGGGCACAGCGGTTACATGGGCTGTGTTCAGGCAGAGGTTTCTAGAGAAGTACTTTCCAGCGGATGTCAAGGACAAGAAAGAGATGGAGTTCTTGTCCTTGAGACAGGGTTCGTTGTCAGTTGGAGAGAATGCAGCCAAGTTAGAGGAGCTGGCGAGGTACTACACTCCTTATCAGCATGAGGCATATGACCACTCCAAGTTCATCAAGTTTGAAGTTGGATTCCGACCTGAGATCAACCAGGCCATCAGCTACCAGGAGATCAGGGTCTTCCCGATTCTGGTCAACAAGTACAGGATTTATGAGGATGCTAGTCAGTTCAGAGTTGCCAAGGGATCATATAGTCAGAGTGGCAAGACTGATCAGAAAGACAAGGGTAAGCAGCAGTATGCTCCGACCGGCAAAGACTTAAAGTAGAGTGGTAGGAAGCCATAGTTTCAGCAGGATAGGTTTAGGGGTGGGTTCTCTAATGCCCCCAAGACTATGAAGTGTGGTAAGTGCGGGGCACCAGATCATTACTCATCCCAGTGCAAGGAGCCAGCTGTGGTTTGCTTTAGGTGTGGCAAGTCTGGTCATATTAGCCGCGAACGTGAAGGAGCCAAGGCCGAGCCTCCAAGTGCTAGCAGGAATCAGAAGTCCCAGGCCAACAGATTGAAGACCACTGGAAGAGTCTTTACTCTTAGTGGAGTTGAAGCCTCTGAGTCTGATGACTTGATCCAAGGTACATGTTTTATTGATGGAACTCAATTAACTCTATTGTATGAATCGGGTGCTACTAACTCATTCATATCGCATAATAGGGTCAAGAGTCTTAAATTGCCTATTACCTTTCTCGAGTTTGATTTTCTTGTGTCTACACCTACAAATAAACCTGTTTCCACATCTCATGCATGCAAGAACTGTCATATTGCCATTGATGGTAAAACCTTTGTTGTCGATCTTGTATGTTTACCCCTGAAAGATCTCGATATCATTCTTGGCATGGACTGGTTATCTTCCAACCACGTCCTTCTGAACTGCTTTGATAAAACCTTGGTTTCGGAACTCCAACGAAGTCTAAGAATCCAAACCTTCTCTCTGCCAGCCAAATTCGAGCTTTGATGAAGGATGAAGCCCAAGTGTACATGATGATAGCTTCTCTAGAAGTAGAGAGAAGCCTTCCTGATGTCGCCAGCTTGCCTGTTGTGCGGGACTTTCCTTAAGTGTTCCCGGGGGATGTTTATAACTTACCCCCAGAGAGATGTTGAGTTCACCATAGACTTAGTTCCTGGCATCGGGCCAATCTCCATAGTACCCTATAGAATGTCTCATCTAGATTTAGCTAAGTTGAAGGAACAGTTGGAGGACCTGATGAAGAAGCAGTTCATTAGACCGAGGGTGTCTCCGTGGGGAGCACCTGCGTTGTTGGTAAAGAAGAAGGATGGTAGTATGAGGTTGTGTGTCGACTATCGGTAGCACAACAAGGTGACCATAAAGAATCGATATCTCCTCCCTAGGATTGATGATCTCATGGACCAGTTGATGGGCGCTTGCGTCTTTTCTAAGATAGATTTGAGGTCAGGGTACCATCATATTCGAGTTAAGTTTGAGGACATCCCGAAGACAGCGTTCAGGACGCGATATGGTCACTATGAGTACTTGGTTATGCCCTTTGGTGTGACGAATGCTCCTGCGGTGTTCATGGACTACATGAACAAGACCTTTCACCTTTACTTAGATAAGTTTGTGGTGTTTATAGATGACATCTTAGTGTACTCCAAGAGCAAGGGGGATCATGAGGAACACCTGAGGGTTGTCTTGTAGACCCTTAAGGAAAAGCAGTTATACGCTAAGTTGTCGAAGTGTGAGTTCTGGTTAGAGGAAGTGAGCTTCTTAGGACATGTCATCTCAAAGGGTGGCATAGCCATAGACCCAGCTAAGGTAGAGACGGTGCTCCAGTGGGAAGCGTCGAAGTAAGTAATCGAGATTAGGAGTTTCTTGGGGTTAGACGGGTATTATAGGCAATTCATAGAAGGTTTCTCTAAGATAGCTTTACCTTTAACCCGTCTCACCAAGAAGGGACAATTGTTTGTGTGGGATTCTAAGTGTGAAGAGAGTTTCCAAATCCTTAAGGATAGGTTGACATCAGCACCAGTGTTAGTTTTGCCAGATCCTAGTGAACCCTTCATAATTTACTGCGATAGTTCTAAGCAAGGTTTAGGTGGTGTGTTGATGCAGAATGGTAAGGTAGTTGCTTATGCTTCTAGGCAGTTGAAACCCCATGAGAAGAACTACCCTACCCATGACCTAGAGTTAGGAGTCGTGGTTTTTGCCTTAAAGATCTGGATGCATTACCTTTACGGGGCGAGGTTTGAGGTCTTTAGTGATCACAAGAGTTTGAGGTATCTCTTTGATCAAAAGGAGTTGAATATGAGGCAGCATAGGTGGATGGAGTTCTTAAAGGATTATGACTTTGAGCTGACCTATCACCCAGGAAAGGCGAATGTGGCATGGTGGCCGATGTCTTGAGTAGGAAAACCTTGACGTCTTTGCTTTGATGGTTAGGGAGATGGATTTAATTGAGGAGTTTAGAGACCTTAGTCTAGCTTGTGAGTTTACCCCTAAGAGTATTAGGCTTGGTACCTTGAAGGTTACCAACAGTCTGATGGATCAGATTAGAGAGGGTCAGAAGTTAGACAAGTTTCTCTTGGACTAGCGAGAGTTGTTCACTCAGGGTAAAGACCTTAGCTTTAAGGATGGAAGTGATGGTGTCTTGAGGTTTAAGGATAAAGTTTGTGTGCCGGATGTTCCCGAGCTTAGGAAGATGATCCTTGAAGAGGGACATAGGAGTGGTGTGAGTGTGCACCCAGGTGCCACTAAGATGTATCAGGACCTTTAGAGGATGTTTTGGTGACCTAGGATGAAAAAGGATGTAATTGAGTTCGTGTATTCGTGCCTAGTTTGTCAGAAAGCCAAGATAGAACACCAAAAACCTTCAGGTAAGTTGCAACCCTTGAGTATCCCAGAATGGAAATGGGATAGCATCTCCTTGGATTTTGTGTCTGAACTCCTGATGAATATGGAATATCCATTGGAAAAGTTAGCTAAGATGTACATCAAAGAGATAGTTAGGCTTCATGGTGTACCCACTAGCATAGTATCAGATAGAGACCCAAGGTTTACCTATAGGTTCTGGGAAAGTTTGCAGCATGCTTTAGGGACAAAGCTTAGGCTTAGTTCAACTTACCACCCACAGACGGATGGGCAGTCTGAGAGGACCATCCAGTCTTTCGAGGACTTGTTGAGAGCTTGTGTACTAGAACAGTCGGGTAGTTGGAAAAAGTTCTTGCCCCTGATAGAATTCACCTGCAACAACAGTTTCTATTCCAGCATTGGGATGACACCTTATGAGGCTCTGTATGGGAGGAGATGTAGGACACCTTTGTGTTGGAGTGAACCTAGTGATAATGTGGTTCTAGGACCAGAAATAGTCCAGGAGACAACAGAAAAGATCAGGTTGGTTCAGGAAAAGATGAGAGTTGCACAGAGTAGGCAAAAGAGCTATCATGATAAAATGAGGAAGGTGCTCGAATTCCAGGAAGGCGATCGTGTATTCTTGAGAGTTACCCCGACAACTAGGGTTGGTAGAGTGATGAAGGCAAGGAAACTTACTCCGAGGTTCATTGGTCCTTACCAAATCCTTAGAATAGTTGGCGAAGTCGCCTACCAAATAGCCTTGCCACCATTCTTGTCAAACCTCCATGATGTTTTCCATGTGTCTCAACTCAGAAAGTATATCCATGACCCTAGTCACGTGATAGTACCCGACACTATACAGTGATAACTTGACATTTGAGGTATTACCCCTTCGAGTCGAGGATAGGAGGGTGAAGCAGCTAAGAGGCAAGGAGATTCCTTTGGTCAATGTGGTTTGGAGTGGGGCAACTGAGGAAAGTGCTTCCTGGGAGCTGGAAAGCATGATGATGGAAGCATACCCGCACCTTTTTGTTTGAGGTGCGTAGAAATTTCAAGGACGAAATTTTTATAAAGGGGGTGGAATTGTAACACCCTGCTTTTTCATTAAGTGCTTTTATAAGCTTGTTTTGTTTTTTAAGTTAGTTTTGTTAAGTTAAAATACTTGGCTAAGAGCTTAGTGGGATTTTTGGCTTAAAAGTCCCTTTCTGGTGCATGTGCATGCCCGTGCTCATTAGCCAGCACGCCCATGCTTAAAAGGCTGAAGCGTGTTTCAGTTTTTAAGTTGAGCACGCCCGTGCTCAATGTGTTGACTGCGTTTCGCTGACGCTAAGTCTAGCACGACCGTGCTCAAGGGGGAGCACGACCGTGCTCAGGTCCAGCCTATATAAGTTTGGCATGGAACCCGAGGGTTAACATGAAACCCTATTTTGTTAGTTACAGCAGCCACTGTTGCGACCTAGTGTGCCTCCTTCCCTATTTCCTCTTCATCCATTGCTATAGTGGAGTTTTGGAAGCCAGTTGGGAAGCTTGTTTGATCTATTTCAGTTTAGAGGTAAGGTTCCCTTCCCTTGTGGTTTCCTTTCATAATTTTTGAATGGGAAACTAATGGGTTTGTGTTTGGTTTGGCTAAGGTTGAGTTTGTGTTAGCCGCTTTGGGAATCGAGGGCAATTTTCTGTTTGGTGCTTACGTTGGAGCGACCTTCAATCCAGGTATGGGGAAAAGGGTAATGTATATCATAGGCATTGGGGGTAGTGTAAGGTAAAAGGGGTTCCCATGACCCCGGTTTGTTGTGTATGTGTATATGATTAATATGATGGTTTGTTTGATTATGATAACATGATCTTGGTTGTTAATATGCTGTTTATATGCCTATATTCATACTACGTTCTTGATGTTTATGTTGGTTATATGAACATGATGATATGTTGATGGTTGCTATTGGCATAATGTTGTTGGTTGAATGGTTGATACAGTGATTGTGATGATAGTGTTGTTACTATGTTGATAATGACGTTTAGTCCTAGAATATGTTGTTGTTGGTGGATGTTCGACATAGGGGAGGTCGTCCTAGAGTATGGCGATTTGGCCATCCACGGTAGGTTACCCAAGGTTTGGTAACCGTGTGCCCCTGTGACGAGGCATTCTTTGGTTTGATGCGTTGGCTATCCAAGGAGTAGATTCTACGACGTTGAGTAGATTCTCAATGAGGATATTTAACTCTGAAGTCGTTCATCCTTAGTTAGTTTGGATCCACATACATAATGGAGTAGCAGAGTAGTGCTGCATTGCACCGCACAGCATGCTTGTTTTGATGATGTTGATGTATGATGTTATATATATATATATATATATATATATATATATATATATGTTGATGTATGCTTGTTTGTTTACCTTGCTTCCTATCTCTATGCCGTATATGTTTACATGATTCTTACTCCCCTCTTTCATTGTTTGTTTTTTTGGCCTGATTGGAACCTTGCAGAGAATGGTGAGCAGTCAGGAGATGAGTGACTCTAAGGAGCCACCACTCATAGTTAGGACTTTTCCTTATGTTTTAGTTAGTTCAGTTATATTCCGAGGATTTCATTCCATAACGGTTATACCAACTCTGTTGTGACGTCGGGTTGGGTTATGTTGTTTATCTTTTGATTTAGTTGTTCTAAACTTATTTTATTTTTCGTGTTTTGAGAACTCGTTCATGTGAGACCTACCAATGGACAAATGTTTTATTTTATCCAGTAAATGCATGTTTTGTCTTATATCTTTATCTTTAATTTGCTTTATAACATGGGGGTAGCACGGTGTCACACTTGGGGGTAGCGTAAGACGAAGGGTTACCCACGACCCTTTCCTTTGATAACATGTCTATATGCTTTTATGTCTGTTTGTTATATGATTCTTAACTGTTATGATGTTTGTTGGAGAATCAGGAAATATTCCCTGATTTTATCCTCTTTGATTCTATTTGATTTTATCTTTATTATTTTGATTTTATTTTGTTTTATTTCCTTCCTTAATTATAGGAAGAGATTTGATTTGATTTGTTTTGCCTTTATTGTAATCTCTCTATAAAAGAGACCCTTACTAAGAATGAAATCGCAACAATTATTCCACTGCCTTCTATATGGTATCTGCAGCTTTAGGTTAGAGTTCTTTTCTCCCCTCCATGGCGGCACGCCCAAACTCCAGGAAGCACGCCCTTACAGGCGCTGTTGAAGACAGTCGCAGCGTGACAGGAGGCGGCGCAGGCAGTGGCGGTGGCGGCCCAGGCAGCAGCGGCGTAGGCACAGGTAGTGAGAATCGTGTATTCCAAGCTAGTACCTCTGATCAAGAGAAGCAGTCTTCTTCAAGCTCGATTCCTTTCACTAAAGAATAAATAGATCAACTATACAAACTTCTTGAGTCTCAAACTCATTCCTGCTCCATAGCCCAGAAAGGTAACTTTGTTAAAATTGCCCTTCTAAGTGTCAACCATACTTGGATTGTTGATTCAGGTGCTACTGATCATATGACAGAGAGTCCAGTTTCTTTTCTTCATATAGTCCTTGTGCAGGTAACAAGAAAATTAAAATTGCAGATGGTTCTCTATCAGCCATTGCAGGGAAAGGGTCCATTGTCCTGTCTCCAACGATAACTCTCCAAGATGTCCTTCACGTCCCAAATTTGTCATGTAGTCTTTTATCGGTCAGTAAATTAGCCCGGGATAAAAACTGTCACAATAATTTCTTTCCTTCTCATTGTGTGTTTTAGGATTTGAACTCGAGGAGGATGATTGGCAGTGCTAAGGAGAATGGAGGACTCTATTACTTTGATGATGGACTTGGATCAAAACAACAATCCCAACCAATAGGTTCCTGCTTTGAATCTAGTTTTATTTCTGATAACAGTAATGATATTATGTTATGGCATTTACGATTAGGTCACCCGAGTTTTAGGTACCTAAAATATTTATTTCCAAATTTGTTTTGTAATAAAGACCCTTCGTTATTTCATTGTGAAACTTGCGAATTTGCAAAACATCATCGTTCTTTTTTCCTATGCAATCTTATAAGCCAACAAAACCTTTTTCTATTATTCACAGTGATGTTTGGGGTCCTAATAAGACAAGTAAACTCTTCCATAAAAAATGGTTCATTACTTTTATCGATGATCACATTAGACTTTGTTGGGTGTACTTGTTAAAGAAAAAATCTGAGGCTGGTCAAACTGTAAGAAATTTCTTTAAAATGGTGCATAATCAATTCCAAGAAAATATTCAAGTCTTCGTAAGTGATAATGGAAAGGAATATTTTAATTAATATGATTTTGGGGAATTTCTTTCTTGAAAATGGGGTTGTGCATCAAAGTTCTTGTGCTAATACACCCCAACAGAATGGGATTGCGGAGAGAAAGAATAGACATCTCCTAGAGGTTTCTAGAGCCTTACTCTTCGAAACAAAAGTTCCAAAATACTTGTGGGTGAAGCTATTTTAACTGCAGCACATTTGATTAATCGTATGTCGTCCAAAGTTTTACAATTTCAAACTCCCCTTCATATTTTTAAAGAGTGTTTTCCTATGGCTCGTCTTTCAGCCAATTTACCTTTGAAGATATTTGGTTCTACTCTCTGTTTGTTCATGAACATAAGCATCTTGGGAAGCTAGTACCACGTGCTATAAAATGTGTTTTTATTGGATACTCTCCAACCCAGAAGGGGTACAAGTGTTTTGATCCAAAATCAAATAGAACCAAAGAGGATAAAATCAGGGATATTTTCCTGGTTCTCCAACCCCCCCCCCCCCCCCCTCAAGTTGGTGCATAGATATCTATCATGCCCAGCTTGCTTATCAAGTGCTGAAAATTCTATAGACTGCCTCAAGATGTTCTTCATATGGGGAGCGTATAAACTGGCTTACAACACTCACAGAAAAGGCAATATCATGTCTGGTATGAGACAAGTAGATTAACTTGCCAACTAATCTCTGATATCTCCCAATATCAACAGGAACATCTCCTTTCTCCCAAATTTTCACATTTGGGTCCATGGGGCTATCAACTGGTCTGCAATCACTCATTCCAGTTTTCTTTAAAATGTCCACAATGTACTTTCGTTGGAAAACTGATGAGTGTGATTACACCTCATATTTCTTTATCATATTGCATGCATTTTCATGTAGTTTGGGCATTTTTAATTTGATTTTTGTTAGTTTTTACCTTGGAACGGGTCAGGCGGTTTTGTGGTGTTTATGTGTAGGAATTGAAGATTAAAATGTTCAGGATCAACCATGATGGAGCTTGCATGAAGACGGAGCTTGAAAAGTATGAAAAATGAGCCAAACATAGCCCATCATGGCCTAGCCGTGACAGCAATCACGGCCATGATCGAGCAAGGCTGAAAAGAAAAGAATGAAAAAGTCAGAACCTGTCACGGCCAGGCCGTGATAGCCATCACGGTCGTGACAGGCCATCAGTGCCAAGTTTTCCAAGACATAATCTGTCACGGCTTGGCCGTGATAGCCATCACGACCGTGACGCTCAATATCTGGAATTTTAAATGCTGATTTGATCTGATTTTGTAATTGTTTGGGATGCAAGTTACCCTACATTATAAATAGGACCTAGAGGCTCAAAAATAGGAACCCTTGGGCTGCTACCTTAGGCAAATACTAGGATTTCTCCTCTTCTCAATTTCTTATCTTCTCTTAGGTTTTCTTTTTATGCTTTTGTTAATCAAGCTTGCTACGAACATGGCAATGCTTGAGTAGTCTTTTTATTTCTAGGAATTGGGGCTATGCCCAAGACTTGTTTTATGTTATGAATTGATGTTTTCCCTTTGTTAATTCCAGTTTACTTTCGATTTGATTCATATTTCATGAATGACTTGTGAATTTGGTGCGCACTTATTTGCATGTCATAGATACTCTAAGGAGGAACCTAGCAGTGAACTTAGGTATTGGATCTATAGGAATCAAACTTAGGACTTAAATCACGAGAGTTAGAAGCGGTCCTTCGAGGGTTCACTGAATTGTCACAAAGCTTAAAGGGTTCGATTTAAATTCAATTACCACTAGAGTAGGGGTTGGTTTAATTGGGCACGGTTCTTGTATCCCGAGAGGGAACATTAACTTATTTAGGATAAATTCACCTTCAAATCAAATTTCGATAATTAACAAGAGGGGTATTCAATTTAGTAACATGAGCAGTCTTGTTGGTAACCCAATTCCTGGGAATCTCTTTTGATATTGAAAAATCTCAGATTTGATTTACTTTCCTATTTCGTTCTTGATTTCGTTTTAATTGCAACTTTAAATTTGATTTGCTACTTGATTCAAAAAATCAAATCTTTTCCAAATCTTTTTCTAGTTTAGTTTAATTGATTTTAATAATTGATTGTTATTTAAGAGCATGGTCCCTGTGGATTCGATCTTTTTATTACTTGACGACGAAGCCGTTCACTTGCGGATTCGAGAACCATCAAGTTTTTGGCGCCGTTGCTGGGGACTGTGCTTTCTTGAATTTCAATTTAATTTTTAAATTGATTTTTTTTGGACCTTTTTTTATATATTAAATTTTATTTTATTTTATTTTATTTTATTTTTTCTGGTATCTACCTCTCTCTTTGCAGGAATTTGTCTCTCTTATACAAAGATCCCAAAGTCTCGGAAATCTTATTGAAGTTGACCCCGAGATCGAAAGGACCTTTCATAGACGTGGAAGACTACAAAGGCAAAGAATGAGAGAAAGGTTGATTCCCATTCCACTCATGGCGAATCTACCGGATACCAAACTACTGAAGGACTACGCAACCCCAAATGCTAGGGATTTGCGAACTGGGATTGCTAGACCAGAAATTGAGGTGGAGAACTACACTATACCGCCTCTATTAATTGGCATGATTAGGCAACATCGATTTGGAGGATTACCCTCGGAGGATCCGACTGATCATATGGAGACATTCTTGGAGAAATTCTTCCCTCCATCAAAGACTGCTTACCTACGAACTCAAATCACCGGCTTCTTCCAAAAGGATGGAGAATGCTTATCCGAAGCTTGGGATCGTTACAAAGGATTTCTAGAGTCTTGCCCACATCATGGGCTCGAGAGGTGGTTGTTAGTGTATACCTTCTACAACGGATTGGATTACTCTTCGAAGGTGTCACTTGACTCTGCAGTTGATGGAGCCTTTATGAATAGACCTCTGACTAAAGCGTTCAATATCATTGAAAACGTAGCCACCAACTATCACCAATAGGGTTCGGAAAGAGGTAATCACCCGAGAAAGCTTTCGGGGGGTAAGTTTGAAATGAATAGCACTGATCTAATTATGTCTAAATTTGACTCATTAAATAAACGCTTTGATAAGCTTGAAAAGGTTAATGTGAGTTCAATAGGTGCTACTAATGTTGTTTGTGAGATTTGTGGAATGCAGGGACATGACATAATGGAGTTCCCACATGGTATTGCTCCTGGATCCGGTGCTTCAGGGGAACAAGTGAACTCTTGTCACAACTTCTATGACACGAACCTGAAGTTGTCAAATTATGCTCCCCCAAATCCTTACAACCAAGTGAGGAATAATAGCCCTTATCTATCCTACGAGAACTACAACAACACGTTGAACCACGAATTCCAGGAAGGCCAAGGTAATAGGAAACCCACATCGGGGTATCCTCAGATACAAAAGTCTAAACTTGAGTCTCTTTTGGAAAATTTTGTTGAAACTCAAACAACGCAAAATGATGAGTTTAGGCAACAAGGTAGGGCAGTCAATGAGGCAATAAAAGAGTTAACATCTAAGGTAGACAACTTGGCCATCCATAATAAGATGTTAGAAACTCAGATTGCCTAACAAGCTAGTACATATTCTAGAACTAAGGGTACGTTTGCAGGACAACCCAAAGTTAATCCCAATGAGCACTGTAATGCTATATACTTAAGGGATGATAAGCTTGGGGTAGTTGAAAATGATGTGGAATGTGAGGAGGACATGAGTGAACATGAAGAGGTAGAGCCAAAGTATGTCCCTCCACCACCTTACCAACCCCCAATACCTTTCCCACAAAGGTTGGTCAAGAAAACGCAAGTAGACAAAGAAACTAAGAGCTTAATTGAGGAGCATGATGCCATGATAAAAACTAATATGCCACCTAAACTAAAAGATCTAGGAAGTTTCTCTATTGCTTGCTCAATTGGAGAATTAAAAATAGACCAAGCCTTATGTGACTTAGGGGCTAGTGTGAGTTTGATGCCGCTTACTATCTTTGAGAGGTTAGGAACCAAGGAATTGAGGCCATCCAAGTCCTCTTTACAATTTGCGGATGGATCAACTAAAACCCCTCTAGGAATACTAGAGAATGTCCCCATAAAGGTAGCAAAATTTTTCATTCCTACTGATTTCATGGTGTTGGACATGAACGGGAATTCTAAATTCCCTATCATTCTAGGAAGGCCATTCTTGGCCACAGCTGGAGCAATAATAAATGTGAAAAATGGTAAGCTCTCTTTGAATATAGAGGAAGGTAGGGTGGATTTTGATTTGACTAACTCATATAACAACCCCCCTTTTGAGAGTCATGTGTGCAGGATTGAGATAATGCCTCCAAAGGTGAAGGAAGAGCTTAATATGGAAGCAACTCACAAACTTTGCATGACGAATGATGCACCAAATAATGATGAAGTTGGAGTTGCTCAACATGTGGAGTTAAAACTTCCGCCGGAAGGACGTAAGGCCATGAAACTTAGAGTGAAAAGAGCAAAGCGAAAGCGTAATTGGCCATACGAACAAAATAGGGTCTTTGAAGGACTTCCATGGAAGAGAGGTGTTCTTTCACTTCCAAGCCCAGCGGATCCCGGTTGATTAAAGGGAGTGTGGTCAAGCTTAAGACCGTAAATAAGCGCTTCTTGGGAGGCAACCCAAGTTTTTTTTCCCTTTTAAATTTGTTTTTGAATTTTGTTTTTGAATAATTTGAGAAGATCAAGAGAAGAAAGATCACTAATTGATGTTTTTGCCAAGTATTTTCAGGTTATGAAGGCATGAAGAGCAAAAAGGCATGGAAAAACGAAGTAAGAGGAGATCATGGCCTGCCCCTGATATCCATCATGGCCATGATGTGAGATCAGAATTGATCACGCCCAGGCCGTGACAGGGGTCACGGCCGTGATTAGCTAACAGTTGAAGATCAGAAAGTAACACGGCCCAGCCGTGATAGTCCTCACGGGCGTGATGAGAAGGACTCAAGATCAGAATGTATCACGGCCTAGCCGTGATGGAAGTCACGACCGTGAAAGGCCAGCTCCTATATATACCCGAATTGATCACGGCCCAACCGTGATGTATATCACACCCGTGATGGGGACTCGCTTGACACCAGAACTGGTCACGGCCTAGACATGATGAACGTCACGGCCATGACACGTCCTCCAGCAGCTCTATGACTGGCATGTGAGCCAGCACCCTTCACCACCTTGGTGAGTTGTTCCATTTTTCTCCTCTCTCCGACTTGAATATTTACATTAGGGACAATGTAAGTTTTTAAGCTTGGGGTAGGGATATTTTTGCATTTTTTTGTATTTTTGCATTTTTCATATTGCATTCATATAGGTGTAGTTTTGCATAATCACATGATTAAATTTCCCCTTGCTTAGAGTATGCATCCAATTGTGAGAACTTTATGCCAAATGAATTGAGATAGTGAATTTTTGAACCCAATTTTTGTATTATTGTGATAGGCTAAAAATGAAAATGCTTGAGATAATCTTCTGATAGTTGATAATTTGCATGTGGTTCCTTAGTTTTGTGTTTCTCAATGATTTTAAACTACTAAATGTGAGATTTTTTTTTTTGATCCTAAAAGGGGTACTCACTAAATCTACCCCATTCTTTGTGATTGAGTGTTTTATTCCTCTTGGATTGTGTTCTCTAGAACTTGACTTGAAACCGTTTTGAAACTTAAAAATTTTTGAAAACATATTTGAAAATGATTGAGGCACTAGGTATTTTTTTTGCCTTCTGAGCTTTGACTGATTAAATGCTACCCCTTAGTTGCCCAATTTTGAGCCTAATAGAATGAAATACTTTTCTTGGTACCTTGATTTATTTTAATGAATGATGCTTGGTATGACACCTTTTAAAGTATTGCAAAAAGGTCAAACATGTAGTTTGAAAAATAAATTGTGGGATGAAAAAGTTAGAAAAATATTTCTCTTAAGTGAAAATCTCCCCTTCTCAAAAAAAAAACAAAAAAATGGAGAAGGGGATGAGAAAAAGAAAATGAGAAATAAATAAAAAAAAGGAAGAAAGAAAGAAAGGTGGAAAAGTGAACTAAAGCCCAAAAAGGTGTTTTAGAAGGTTGTCATGCTTTGCATTGTTTGATATTTTGTTTAGCCTTCTTAAATTTTCCCTTTCTTGATTTCCCCACCTAACAATTAATCCCATGACCCCATTACAACCAAAATAAAAGACCTCTTGATTCTTATGTGTTTTCATTAATAAAGTAGAGATTTGGTTAATAGTCAAGCTTATGGTAGGGTACCTTCCTTGAGGAAATTGAGTGAATTGTCAAATGTCCTTAAACACTCGAGTGAGGTGAGAAGAGTGCCTGAATTAGTGAGAGGTATGAATTTAGGGAACCTAAGCCTCTAATTGGACTTGAAATTGATTGTCTCTTGGCTTCTTATTGGATATTCCTGTTACTTGGATTTGTTACTCGGGTTCTTGGTTCACTGCCCATGCTCTGATTGTTTATCTTGTCTGGCCTTGGTTATTGCTTAAGGACAAGCAAAATCTTAAGCTTGGGGTAGTTTGATGAGTGTGATTACACATCATATTTCTTTATCATATTGCATGCATTTTCATGTAGTTTAGGCATTTTTAATTTGATTTTTGTTAGTTTTTACCTTGGAACGGGTAAGGCGGTTTTCTGGTGTTTATGTGAAGGAATTGAAGATTCAAATGTTCAGGATCAACCATGATGGAGCTTGCATGAAGACGGAGCTTGAAAAGTATGAAAAATGAGCCAAACATAGCCCATCACGGCCTAGCTGTGACAGTCATCATGGCCATGATCGAGCAAGGCTGAAAAGAAAATAACGAAAAAGTCAGAACCTGTCACGGCCAGGCCATGATGGCCATCACGACCATGACAGGCCATCAGTGCCAAGTTTTCCAAGACAGAATCTATCACGGCCTGGTCGTGACAGCCATCACGGTCTGGCCGTGACAGCCATCACGGTCGTGACGCGCAATATCTGGAATTTTAAAAGCTGGTTTGATCTGATTTTATAATTGCTTGGGATGCAAGTTACCCTACATTATAAATAGGACTTAGAGGCTTGAAAATAGGAACCCTTGGGCTGCTACCTTAGGCAAAAACTAGGATTTCTCTTCTTCTCAATTTCTTCTCTTCTCTTAGGTTTTCTTTTTATGCTTTTGTTAATCAAGCTTGCTATGAACATGGCAATGCTTGAGTAGTCTTTTTATTTCTAGGAATTGGGGCTATGCCCAATACTTGTTTTATCTTATGAATTGATGTTTTCCCTTTGTTAATTCCAATTTGCTTTCGATTTGATTCCTATTGCATGAATTACTTGTGAATTTGGTGCACACTTATTTACATGTCATAGATTCTCTAAGGAGGAACCTAGCGGTGAACTTAGGTATTGGATCTATAGGAATCAAACTTAGACTTAAATCACGAGAGTTAGAAGCGGTCCTTCTAGGGTTCACTGAATTATCACAAAGCTTAAAGGGTTCGATTTAAATTCAATTACCACGAGAGTATGGGTTGGTTTAATTGGGCACGGTTCTTGTATCCCGAGAGGGAACATTAACTTATTTAGGATAAATTCACCTTCAAAGTAAATTTCGATAATTAACAAGAGGGGTAGTCAATTTAGTAACATGAGCAGTCTTGTTGGTAACCCAATTCCTGGGAATCTCTTTTGATATTGAAAAATCTCAGATTTGATTTACTTTCCTATTTTGTTCTTGATTTCGTTTTAATTGCAACTTTAAATTTGATTTGCTACTTGATTCAAAAAATCAAATCTTTTCCAACTCTTTTTCTAGTTCAGTTTAATTGATTTTAATAATTGATTGTTATTTAAGATCACGGTCCCTGTGGATTCGATCTTTTTATTACTTGACGACGAAGCCGTTCACTTGAGGATTCGAGCACCATCAGAAACCACAATTCCCATTTTGGATCGAGCAACCTCCATGCCAAGAAAATATCTCAATGCTCCCAAATCCTTGATCTCAAATTCTGCTGCCAAATTTTTCTTTAGTCTTCTGATCTCTATTACATCATTCCCAGTAAGAACAATGTCATCGACATAGATAATTAGTGTAGCAATCTTCCCATCAGAAGAAAATTTTGTGAATAGAGTGTGATCAGCTTGTCTTTGATTGTATCCCTATTTCTTCATGGACTGGGTGAATCTTTCGAATCATGCTCTCGGGGATTGTTTGAGCCCATAGAGTGACTTCTTCAATTTACACACATTTGACCCAGATTTTTCTTCAAATCCAGGAGGCCCATCCATGTATACCTCTTCTTATAGGTCACCATTGAGGAATTCATTCTTCACATCCAGTTGGTGCAAAGGCCAATCTAAGTTGGCAGCAAGGGATAAGAGAATCTGACAGTGTTCAATTTTACCACAGGAGCAAAAGTTTCCGAGTAGTCTATGCCATAAGTTTGAGTGAATCCCTTGGCCACCAAGCGTGCCTTGTACCTTTCTACGGATCCATCTGAATTATACTTCACAGTGAAGACCCATTTGCAACCCATTGTGTTTTTCCCAGCTGGTAAGGTCATAACAATCCAAGTGTTGTTCTTCTCAAGAGCTCTCATCTCCTCAAGAACAGCTTCCTTCCACTTTGGAATTTTTAGAGCTTCCTGTAAATTTTTTGGAGCTTCTGTACTAGACAACTGTGAGGTAAATGCAGCAAAAGAGGAAGACAAATCTGAATATGACATAAATTTAGACCAAGGATGCTTAGTACAAGATCTAATACCTTTTCTAAGCGCTATAGGGATGTCTAATTCAACTGATTCATTGTGACAATTAGGTTCGGACGGGGAGTTACCTGTATCAGGTTGACTGATTGGATTTTCCCTCGGTTCGGATTCATGACTGTGCTGGAGAGTTGATTCTTCATTCCTTTTCTAATGGTTTTTTGAAACAAAGAACTTTCCACACCTTCGGTCATCATCCTTGAACCTGTCAATTTCTTCTTCACAAGAATCATCATGTTGTGGCATTTCGATTAGTTCATCATTATTATCAATTTCCAAGGATTGTTTGTCAGAGTTTTGATTTAGAGATGTAGACCCAGATTCCACATGAGCCTTACTCATGATGGGAGTAGATCCAGATAACGAATCTTGGTCATTTGCTATTGGTGCAGTAGTATAAGTCTCAGAATTGTGTGAATTTTCATATAAAATAATGGTTTCAAAAGAATCTTCATGTGAATTCCCCCCTGAAGATGAATGTCCTTAAAAAAAGGTTGTTTTTCAAAGAAAGTGGCATCCATTGTTACAAAAATTCTTTACTAAGAGGAATGTTGAAATCTTTACAGATGCAGATTGGGCAGGATCAGTCACCGACATAAAATCAACTTCGGGATATTATACCTATGTGTAGGGAAATCTAGTAACTTGGAGAAGCAAGAAACAAGGTGTGGTTGCTAGAAGTAGTGCTGAGGCTAAATTTAGAGCAATGGCCCAATGAATTTGCGAAGGGTTGTGGATCTATAGAGTCTTGGAGGAACTCAAGATGAAGGTTGATCTTCCATTGAAGCTGTATTGTGACAACAAAGTAGCAATAAGCATAGCTCACAATCTCGTCCAACATGACAGAACCAAACACATTGAGATTGATCGCCACTTCATAAAAGAAAAATTAGATGCTGGCGTTATCTGTCTTCCTTTTGTGACCTCCAACCAACAAACAGCTGATATTTTGACCAAGAGTCTAGCAAGACCAAATTTTGAGTACTTGATAAGCAAGTTGGGCATGATAGATATCTATGCACCAACTTAAGGGTGACTGGCATGACTATCATTATTGATTGATGTTTTTTGTTATAAATATGTTAATGTTGTGATGCCATGATTATGATGAGTATGATGTTATTGGTTGTTGTTGTGTTGTGCTCTTTACGAGTGTTGATTTTTGAGGATACTAATGCCAACAATGATGTTAAATACATTAAAATATGTTAACGATGATAAATGAGATTTAAGGGATGTTTATCCCAGTTGTTCATAAGACATGAATATAGTGTGAGAGGTAAGGTTATGTTCATAGGGATTAGTTAAAGACTCTAGGATTGATTAGTGAGTGTTATTGGAACATTAATAACGAAGCTATGATTAAAGGATTAATTCCCCATGATGATAAGAAATGAATATTAATGAAGAGCAGTTAAGATTAATGAAGCTATGGTCAATGGATTAGTGAGAAACCTTAGGTTTGAATCTGAGATGTCCCAAAACAAGGGGTAATAGGGTCTGTGATCCTTCTGCCTAGAACAGCAGGGCCCGCACTTGAGAACGCCCGTGCTCCCATTCAAACCCAGAACTAGGCACGCTGCTTAAGCACGTCCATGCTCAACAGTCAGCACGATCATTTTTGACCATGAGCTCAGCACGACAGTGCTGAGGGTTGAGCACGACCGTGCTCACCTATTCAGAACAGAATGCAGAACAGAACCTGAAGCAGGGGTTGTCACCCCAAATGCTCTAAAAGACTTAACAAAATATCAATGGAACAAGAAGACCAAATACAAGTGATATGATGTTGTACCTTGGTAGCCTAGTGTCCGCTCCAAGTGTTAAGATGTCGTACCTTGGTAGCCTAGTGTTTGCTCCAAGTGATAAGATGATGTACCTTGGTAGCTTAGTGTTTGCTCCAATGGGGCCTTGATGCTTAATGGTCAAGTTGGTAATCTCTAGTGTAGAACAACTAGAGTGATTAATTGATGAATACGAAATGTTAACGATAATCCTCGATAGCCGAGTGGTCGAGGTGTTGATGGTGTTAAAACTTGGGTAGCCTATGGGCTCAAGCGGAGGTGGTGGTTGTGGTTGTGTGTTGTTTGCCATGCATTCATGCATCGTAGATGTTGATTGGAGGTTGTTCAATTTAGGGGAGGTTGTCCGTGTGTACGACGATCTGGCCGTCCGCGGGATTCTTCCGAAAGGGAATCAAGTATACACCGTGGTGGCGCATCCGAGAATAAGACTTGTCGGCTGTCTTAGGGGTCCACCCATGGTTTGGTGGATTACCCCGACGTTGGTGCATATTGACCAATGTGGAAATGTAAGCCCAAAGTTGTGGCATCCTGAGTTAGTTTGGATCCAAGTGCATAGTAGAGGAGTGGAGCAGAACTGCATTACATAGCATACACGTTATATGATGATGATTGTTATGATATTCCTGTTTGATATAATACGCTTGTTTGATGTATGCTCGTCTTGCTAACTGCTTCCTTGCCGTTATATTCATATATCTGTTTCTTACTCCCTATCTCTATGCTTCTTGTTTGTGGCATGTATCATTTATGCAGAGGTCGACGTGAAGCCAGTTGAGGAGTGACTTTGAGGAGCCGCGACTCATAGATAGGATTTCCGTTTTCAGTAGTTGTTTAGTTGTTTCCAGTTGTATCCGAGTTATTTTATGGGATTGGTTATACCAGCTCTGTAGTGTGACATCGGGGTTGGGTTTGTTTATGGTTTTTTTTTATGTTATGTTTTCTATATAAATGTAACAGCCTGATTTTATAATATGTTTAAGATAAAGACTTGAAATTTGTGGTTAAGCTATTTGTCTTCTAGGAAATTTTGCATAAGAAGTAAGCAATTATCGGGAATGAGTTTAAATTTGAGCAAAACTTAGGATTTTCCCAATTATTGTCTTTAGGATGTTTGAACGAGAAATAAGAAACTTGGAGTTAGGATTTAGGTTAGTCATTTTTAATAGTTGGAGGTTGTTCATTAGGTCTCAGTGAGCCTACGTCTCAATTTTGGGATTAATCGGACTTCGAACGAGCTCAGAACGCAAATAAACGCACGAAATCTGTGTGGCTGCCAGAAGACCAGCTCTAAGCGCTGGAGGGTGGCGCTGAGCGCCCAGCCACTGATCAGCACTGACACGTGTCACGCAAGAAAGGCCCTCGGTTGCATGCCCAGCACTGGGTGCTGGTGAATGGCGCTGAGCGCCCATGATCATCCTTGGAAAATAAAATAAAAGAGGTTCAACACCTCATTTGAACCTCTTCAGATGGAAAATACATAGCAAAACTAAATATAGATAGAGAGGAAAAGATATAGAGAAAGGAAGAGAGAAAACTAGAGAGATAAATAGAGAAAAGAGGAGGATAGCTACCAAAACCCAAAGCTTCCATTGTTGAGAGCTTCAAGTTTGAAGCTGAGCAGCCTCTGTAAATCCCTTACAACACCTTCTTCCACTGTTAGATCGTGTTGAAATTTCATAGAGAGGTTCTGGGTTGACAGTATTGCATATCCAACGGTTGAAACTTCTGAGTAATCTATAGAGTCTGAGTTATTTAACTTAGAAGAGGGAAATAAACTCAACCCGTGTAGCTCCTGACCAGTCACCTTGGAAGGTTCATCTTAGGCTCGTTCATCGTCGGATCGAGCTGATATTTTTGGAGAAGGTAAGGAAAGGTAGTTCTTTATTCTCAACGGTCAAAGTTTTTAACAAAGGTCTAGATTGTGATATATAGAGCCAAAACAGTGACGGATCTTGTGGTGTTTACTACAGATTTTGAGTTTCTTATTTTGTGTCTTTCAAAATGTGATGTTTAGGTGGGATACCGGAGATTCCGGGACTTCGTTCAGTGTGAGGCAGATTCGAGAGGAGTCGAGTAGGAGTGATCTCGTAGCGTTTCTGAAGTCGTACGTTCTTCATGTGGGGGAAAGAAACCATTTAACATTGGAAACGACGTGATTACATTTAATTCGATAATGGCGTAGGGCAACCAAAACCATACAATGAGAGCGAGTAACAAAATATCCATATCACATTGGGGACTACCTAGTGGTACCAATGATGATATGGAAATTGTGCATTTATCGGCGTTACGTCTAAAATATATTATTTTACTATATAATGATTGTCTGCTTTGACTGATTTGACTGGTTGGTTTGATATTGGTAATTGATGGATGATGATGTTATGAGTGTGTAATTATGTTATGAACATGTTATATTATTATTTTTTTATTATTATTATTGGTAATGATGATTATTTTGGAAATGATGATATGAATGAAATGATGATTTCATGACATGATGGTATTGATGATGATTTTGATGATATGATGGTATGTTGTGATGAGTGTTATGATTATGCTTAGAGGTTGAGTAAGGGATAAGTTATGTTGAGATATGATGATGTATTGGGGAATTCATACTATATGTACTAGCAATGCCTAACCGAGATAATTATTGTGATATGATGATGATGAGATTAATGAGATGAGATTATTATTGAGCTTATCTATGAGATTATGATGAGCGGTTAGGGCACTAGGGGGTGACCTGAAACATGGTCCGTAATATGGTTGACCTGAAACATGGTCTTTGGGGCCTAGTCCTTGGAAGGAGAATTCTCGAGGTTAGGCTCACGGCGGACCGTCCCAAACATTATTTCAATTTAGTTGCAGCTATAGTTCATACTTTGCATGAGCACCCTGACCGTGGTTCAGAGGTACGCACCAGATTGTGTAGCTATAGTGAAATTTCTTTGTATGGGTATCCTCCATCCGCGGACGAGGGTGTGCATCGGGTCCTCTGGGACGTGTCATTGTTGGATATCCGGATATGGCTGATACTTGATGATGAAACATCTTAGACGTGGATTGGGGATGATTTGTGTTATATATATATATATATATATATATATATATATATATATATATATATGTATATGTATATATATATATATGTATATATATATATATGTATATGTATATATAACTTGTACCTCAGACCCAGCTAGTACAGATGAGTGCGTTGATCGAAATGGGTGGCTAGTGGACCCAGTCACTCGTTTTGCACTATATACGGGTTCGATGTCCATCACTTCAGGACTGGGGCAGGGAGCGCCCATTGGTTTTGTCGACACGTTCCGTTTTGGCGCGACCTTTCCCTTCCCGTTAGGACAGCCTGATGGATATATACCGTCGATGTTGCCGATGCCAGGCATGGATCCCGTACCCTTCATGGTACCCTACGATGTACTTGTACCAGGGCTTGCACCGGCACCTGCACCCGCACCAGTACTAGAGCCAGAGTTGGCACCCATGCAGGAGGATGACCCGATTGCTCCAGCCCAAGACCTGTTGCCCCTTCCAGAGGTACCAGCACCTCCAGAGGTCCGGGCAACTGTTTCAGAGTCTTCTTGGGTGTCTTCCAGACTGCTGCATCCCAGAGATAGTTGGCCATACAGACAGATGTTCCAGAGGCAGTCGGATCGGAGCTCTTCTTGTGGGAGCGGAGGAGTATCTGGACCTGCCGGACCACGGGATGCTGGCGAGGGTAGTAGCATATGATGGCTTGGGCCAGTGCCGTCAGTTAGGCATGAGTGAGGATTTTGTTGTATTTTGAGAGGGGACTGGGTGTGGAGAGAACTGGCGAGGCATCTTTCCTTTGTTCTTTGATGTATTTTGCTGATGTCACCAGTTTGTACCTATTGGGATCCCACTGATGGGATTCCCTCTATTGTATTGTATTAGGATATGATGTATATATATATGGTTATGTTTCTGCATGTATGTTTACTATTTTATATTTTAAGGTTTAATTTTTCACCGTTTTTAATATATCCGGTTAACGATAATAACGAAATTAGGTCTTAATATTTTGGGTTTTCTTTAATGGGGCGTCGAGGCGTCTCAATGAAAAGTTTTGGTTATTTTTACGTTATGTTACAACCCACTGAGCTTCAGAGATTGGACAAGTTCCAGTGAAACAACCCTCCATCTTTTAAGGGAGACTGAGAAGATCTTCCGAGCTATGGGATGCAACGAACAACAGAAGGTCATCTTTAGGACCTTTATGCTGACAGAGGAGGCTGAACATTGGTGGGAGAACTGTCATCAACATATCAAGGCAGAAGGTACTATGATCACATGGACGGTATTTAAGGATTTGTTTCTCGAGAAGTACTTTCCGGCGGACATCAAGGACAAAAATGAGATGGAGTTTCTGATGCTGAAGCTGGGCAACATGTCAGTAGGAGAGTATGCGGCTAAGTTTGAGGAGCTCTACCGTTACTATACATTGTACCAGTATATGTCAGACGACCGCTCCAAGTGCATAAAGTTTGAGGCCAGTCTGCGTCCAGAAATCAATCAGGCTATTATCTACCAGGAGATCTGAGTCTTTTCCACCTTGGTGAACAAGTACCGAATCTTCGAGGATTCTTACAAGTCCAGGATCGCAAGTCTTAAGAGTTCATATGTATAGAGCAGTAAGGATGACGATCAGAAGGATGAAGAAAGACAGTGTCTGGCTCCGATCGGTCGCGACTTCAAGAGGAATGGAAAGGAGTAGCGATTCTCAGTAGGTAAGCTTAAGGACTTGGATTCATCTAGGTCTATCAAGTGTGCTAAATGTGGAGAAGGTCACTATACCCATCAATTGCAAGGAGCCGTAAATCATCTGTTTCAAGTGTGGCAAGTATGGCCACTTCCGTCGGAACTGCGAAGAAGAGAAGTCAGAGCCACAGAATGTTATCAGGAATCAGAAGCCTCAAGTCAATCTACTGAAGACCACTGGGAGGGTCTACTCTCTTAGTGGAGCTGGAGTCTCCGAGTCCAAGGACTCAACCCAAGGTACGATCTTAATTGGTGAAAGTTAACCAGTTGAGGTGATACAAATTTCGAGGACGGAATTTTTATAAGGGGGTGGAATTGTAACACCCCATTTTTCGTAAATAAGCTTAGTACTTTCATATATGGTATATATATGTTTGTTTATGCTTGTTATGTTTGTTTTTGATGCCTAAGTTCATGTTTGGGGAAGTTTAGCCTTAGAAAGGTTCAATACATTTAGAGTCCAAGTAATATGTTTCACCGTTTTGGCCATATCTTGAGTTCTAGATGTTCGATTGATAGTGTGATTACACATCATAATTCATGTACATTTTTGCATGCATTTTTCATATAGTTTAGGCATATTTGATTTGATTTTATTAGTTTTTACCTTGGAACGGGTAAGGTGGTTTCTTGGTGTTGTTTTGCAAGAATTTAAGGAAAAATGCTCAAGATTAGCCATGATGGAGCTTGGATGAAGACAGAGCTTGAAAATTGAAGAAAATGACCCAAGCAGAGCCCATCACGGCCTGGCCGTGATGACCATCACGGTCGTAATCGAGCAATAATTGAGAAGAAAGAAGGCAAAAGTAAGAAGCTGTCACGGCCTAGCCGTGATGCCCATCACGGTCGTGACATGTTAATGGAGCCAGACCCCGTCTTAGCAGAATCTGTCACGGCCAAGCCGTGATGCCCATCACGGCCGTGACAGATCATTTGGTGAAGGTAGAAGCTATTATGGCATGCCCGTGATGAGCATCACGGCCGTGATACTCCAAAATTTGAAAGCGCGCCAAGGCAAAAAACGTCACGGCCTGGCCGTGATGGCCATCACGGCCGTGACGCGAATCCTGATCTATAAAGAGGCACGGCCAGAACAGAAGAAAATAGTTTTT
This sequence comes from Sophora flavescens, assembly GCA_030762895.1. NCBI lineage: Eukaryota > Viridiplantae > Streptophyta > Magnoliopsida > Fabales > Fabaceae > Sophora > Sophora flavescens. Next base: position 83,234,110 of record CM061068.1, read on the forward strand.
GAAACCCTCAAACACTCTCTCTGAACCAGGGGCAGCTGCACAAGGATTCCATGGAGTTTCTTCTCCTCTTCATCTTTATTTCTTTGATTTTGGCTATGATCATGAGTAGCTAAACTCCCATTGTTGGGATTAGGATGTAGCTATTTCTGAATTCTCCATGTATTTGATTTGACCTTGTAATATAGTTTTTGCTTCCTTATGAGTGATTGATTTCTATGCCTAATGCTTGTTGTGGCTAGCACCCCCATGACTTGATTATTTTTTTGGTATGCAATTGGAAAAATCGTATTAGAACGAGAACTGAAATCAACCACCTAGTAAACCTTGTATCTTGGAATGGATTTAGGTTTATTAGAAATCGTGTAATCCCTCATCATCATGCAAATTCATTAATCTAGGCCACCTAAGGAATTAGGGTCTATTAGTGGATTTAGGCTCTTGTCATCCGAGGAATCGAGGCTTGAGTAATCTAGTGGATTGATTGTCATAATTGAAGTAGAAACTGTTTATTAGTCATTTCATTGCATGGGGATGAAGTTTAGTGAACCTAATCCCAACATCGTTCATATATTTGAAGAATCCTTTTAACTGCCTTCCAAGTGTTCGACAGAAATTCTCAAAGAACTTTTTCTCTTATTTTGTTTCTTTTAACTTTTTTTAGGCTTGGTAATTAGTATAGAACTTCCTTCAATCCAAATATCCGCTTAGATAGTAATTGATTCGGTACGTGCTAGTACTTGTCACAGCCCTCGTGGGAACGATAAATGGTATCACCACCGTATTACTTGCACGACTGGGTATACTTGCCCAGATTCGTAAACAAGTTTTTGGTGCCATTGCCGGGGACTGTGTTTCAATATTAGCATATCCATTTCGGTTACTAATTTAAGCAAAAAAAAATCTGTTATAATCTATTTGCTGTCATATTTTTCTGTTTTGTTTTGCTGGTTTGTTTGTTGTTTCTGTTTGATGACATTTACTACTAACACTCTTGGTTGCTAGACTGTTTGTGCATGCGAGGTACTACCCTGGCTGACCAACTCCTCTACGATCCTGAAATAGAAAGAACAGCTAGGGAGAAACGGAGGCAAGCAAGAGAGCAGAAACTGTTAGAACAACAAGAAGAAGAACAAGAGACTTCCACCTCTCAAGTTCATCAGGAAAAACTCAAGATGGCAGGCAATGGTGAAGGTGCTCCACCACGGAGGACACTTGGTGACTATGCCAATACAAATGTCAATCGACATGTCACTAGCATAGTTAGGCCTCCAGTGAACTGCGCAAATTTTGAAATCAAGCCAGCTTTCATCAATATGGTTTCACAAGATCAATTTGCCGGGTTGGAGAAAGAAGATCCTAATAGCCATGTCTCCAACTTCCTGGAGTTGTGTGATACGGTAAAGATAAATGGTGCTTACGATGATGCAATTCGCCTAAGGTTGTTTCCTTTCTCTCTAAGAGATAGAGCCAAGTCTTGGATCCAATCTCATCCAAGGGGGAGCATCACTACATGGGGTGACTTAGAGGCAAAATTTCTGGCAAGATTCTTTCCCATCTTAAGATTTGTGAAGACAAGGGGTGAAATCATAAGCTTTGCTCAACAAGAAGGTGAGACTCTTCATGACACATGGGAGAGGTTCAAAGACTTGCTCCGAAAATGTCCAAATCATGGGTTTGATGATCTTACTCAAATGCAAACATTTTTCAATGGATTGAGGCCGTCAACCAGGTATATGTTGGATGCCTCAGCTGGAGGTTCCATGAACACAAAGACAGCGGAGGAAGCACTGGTTTTGATAGAAGCGATGGCATCTAATGACTATTTGATGCATCATGATCGAGGTCCCACATCAAGAAGGGGAGTGTTGGAGTTAGATTCACAAACTGCACTTTTGGCTCAAAATAAGCTCATGACACAGAAACTGGAGTCCATCACCAAGCAACTAGCTCAACTCCCACAACAACTCCAAACTGTTCAAGGGACAACCGTGCCACCTCAACAGGTAATGAGATGTGATTTTTGTGGAGGAGATCATGATAATGGAAATTGTGAGGCCCCACCTAGTTCCCATGAGGAAGCTAATTATATGGGGAACTATGGGTGGCAATGTAACAACCAATTTTCCAGCAATTACAACCAAGGGTGGAGGAATCAAACAAATTTTGGTTGGAAACAAGATGCCGGACAAGCAATCAAGCCTCATCCCACACAACAGCCCCTTCCTACACAACCGCCTCAAGACCAGATTTCTATCTTGGAGAACACCCTCAATCAATTCATGCAAATATCCATGTCAAACCAGAAAAACACCGATGCTTCTTTAAAAAACTTGGAGGTTCAAGTTGGACAAATTGCAAAGCACCTAGCGGAGCAATCTAACAGCAGTTTTTCAGGTAATACTCAAACCAATCCTAAAGAGCATTGCAATGCTGTTGTTTTGAGGAGTGGTAAAAGTCTTAAGAATGTGAGTGGTGAGCCTTTGTTGAAAAATGAGGAAGTTGCTGAAAAAACAGAGGTGATTGCTGAAAAAACTTATTTGAATAAAGAAAAAGGCAAAGAGGTTGTAATGGAGGAAGAAGACAAGAGGGAAAAGTTAGTGGATGAAAATTCAATTTTGAGGAGGAGTAAAAGTCAGATTTTGAAAGATGGAGACAAGCCTCAAGAGATCCCCTCTTTTGTGAAGTTGCCATATCCTCATTTGAGCAAGAAAAAGGAGAAGGAAGAACAGTTTACCAAGTTTCTTGACATCTTCAAGAGGCTACAAATCAACATACCCTTTGTAGAAGCACTAGAGCAAATGCCCACCTATGCAAAGTTCATGAAGGAGTTGCTCATGAAGAAAAGAAAGTTTAAAGAAGGTGAGACTGTTGCCTTGACTGAAGAGTGCAGTGCAATACTTCAAAGGAAGCTACCTCCAAAGCTTAAAGATCCTGGTAGTTTTACAATCCTTTGCACTATTGGGAGTGTTGCTATTGGGAAGGCCTTGTGTGACTTGGGAGCGAGTATCAATTTGATGTCGCTTTCAATTTTGAACAAGCTTGGAGGTGGTGAGGTGAAACCAACAAGGATGGCATTGCAACTAAACGATAGATCAATCAAGCGTCCTTATGGTATTTTGGAAGATGTATTGGTTAAAGTGGATAAGTTTATCTTCCCAGCGGATTTTGTGATATTAGACATGGAGGAGGATGCATAAGTTCCACTTATATTGGGGAGACCTTTTCTAGCGACTGGTCGTGCTTTGATAGATGTACAAAAAGGCCAACTTCGATTCAGAGTGCATGATGAAGAGGTTACTTTCAATGTATTTGAAGCTATGCATCACCCGAGTGATGAAGAGAATTGTTTCCGCATGGACATTGTGGATGTAGTGGCTAAAGAAGTCTTTGCACATCAGCACCACTCCTCTACTCTTGAGAAGGTAATTATGAATTCTATTGAAAATCTTGATGGGAAAGAGGAAAAGGAAAAAGAGGAGTGTTTGTGTGATTTGGAAGCTCAACCCAATCAACTTGCTGTCAATACTAAGAAGGAAGATCTCAACATGAGAGAAACTCCGAAGCTCTGCAAGACAAATGATGCATCAAATGGTGATGAAGTTGGATTTGCTCATCATGTGGAAACAGAACTTCCGTCGAGAGGGAGTAAGGATAAGGCCACGAGGCTTAGAGTGAAAAGGGCAAAGCGGAAGCGCAATTATTGGCCTTATAAGCAAAATCAGCTCTTTGGAGAAGTTCCATGGAAGAGAAGTGTTCTTGCACTTCTACGGCAAGTCGACCCCGGTTAATTGAAAGAAGCACGTCAAGCTAGTGACGTTAAAGAAGCGCTTATTGGGAGGCAACCCAAGTTCTCTTTCCCTTTTCTTTTCGTTTTCGAATTTGACTCTTGAATAATTTGAGAAGATCAAGAGGAAAAATATCATAGATTAATAGGTTGTTAAGCGTTTTCAGGGTAAGAAGGAAGGAGATGCAAAAAGGGCAACGACAAGCACGATCCAGACCATCACGCCCGGCCGTGACCATCGGTCACCGCTGTGATGAGCTACCCTGAAGATCAGAGAGCATCACAGCCTAGCCGTGAAGGAGGTCACGGCCGTGACAGGCTACCCCTATGGACCAGAATACATCACGGCCTGCCCGTGATAAGCATCACGTCCGTGACCCAATTTTCATGCAATTCCTTCTGACTAGGCATGTGAGCCAGCACCCGCTACCACCTCGGTAAGTCGTTCCAATTTTTCTTTCCTCTCTCCAACTTGATTGTTTACATTGGGGACAATGTAAGTTTTTAAACTTGGGGTAGGGGTACTTTTTCATACTTGTGCATTTTGCATGTTGCATTCATATACGCATAGTTTGCATGATCACACAATTAGATTGCCCTTGCTTAGATTTTGCATCCAATTGTGAGAACTAAGTGCCAAATAAATTGTGATAGTGAATTTTTGAACCCAATTTTTTTTATTCTTGTGATAAGGCTACAAATAAAAATTTTTGAATTTATCTTTTGATAGTTGATAATTAGCATGTGGTTCCGTAGATTCGTGTTTCTCACTGATTTTTGAACTACTAAATGTGAGATTTTGAGCCAAAAAGGGGTACTCACTAAGTCTACCCCATTCCTTGTGTTAGAGTGTTATTCCTCTTGGATTGTATTTCTCTAGAACTTGACTTGAAACCGTTTTGAAGCTTAAATATTTTTTAAAACATTTTTGAAAATGATTGAGGCACTAGGTATTTTTCCGGCCTTCTGAGCTTTGATTGATGAAATGCTACCCCTTAGTTACCCGATTTTGAGCCTTCAAGAATAAAATACTTTTCTTGGTCCCTTGAAAAATTTTGATGAATGATGCTTGATGAGAGACCTTCTAAAGTATTACACAAAGGGTAAAAAGGTAGTTGAAAAAGTATGGGATGAGAAAATCAGAAAATTGTTTCTCTTGAGCTGAAAAATCTCCCCTTCTCCAAATAAAAGAAAAAGAATATATAGAGAAGGGGATGACAAAAAGAAAAAGTGAGAAATAAAAGGAAAAGAAAGAAAGAAAGGTGGCAAAAGTGAATCGAAACCCACAAAGGTATTTTAGAAGGTGTCATGATTTGCAATGCTTGATGTTTTATGTAGCCTTTTGAAATGTCCTTTTCTTGATTTCCCCACCTAACGATTAATCCCATGGCCCCGTTACAACCAAAGCAAAAGACCTCTTGATTCTTAATTGTTTTCATTAATAAAGTAGAGATTTGGTTGATAGTCAAGCCTATGGTAGAATTCATTCCTTGAGGAAAATGGAGTGAATTGTCATATATCCCTAAACACTTCAGTGAGGTGAGAAAGACTGCCCTAATCAATGAGAATATGAGTCTAAGAAACCTAAGCCTCTAATTGGGCTTGAAACTGATTGTCTCTTACTGAATTATTTGAGATGCCTGTTACTTGGATTATTTACTCGGGTTCTTAGTTCACTATCCATGTTCTGATCATTTATCTCTTCTGGCCCTAGTGATTGCTTGAGGACAAGCAAATGAATAAGCTTTGGGTGATTTGATAGTGTGCTTTCACATCATAATTCATGTACATTTTTGCATGCATTTTTCATATAGTTTAGGCATATTTGATTTGATTTTATTAGTTTTTACCTTGGAACGGGTAAGGTGGTTTCTTGGTGTTGTTTTGCAGGAATTTAAGGAGAAATGCTCAAGATTAGCCATGATGGAGCTTGGATGAAGACAGAGCTTGAAAAGTGAAGAAAATAACCCAAGCAGAGCCCATCACGGCCTGGCCGTGATGACCATCACGGCCGTGATCGAGCAATAACTGAAAATAAAGAAGGCACAAGTCAGAAGCTGTCACGGCCTAGCCGTGATACCCATCACGGTCGTGACATGTTAATGGAGCCAGACCCCTTCTTGGCAGAATCTGTCATGGCCAAGACGTGATGCCCATCACGGCCGTGAAAGATCATTTGGTGAAGGCAGAAGCTATTACGGCCTGCCCGTGATGAGCATCGTGGCCGTGATGCTCCAAAATTTGAAAGCGTGCCAAGGCAGAAAGCGTCATGGCCTGGCCGTGATGGCCATCACGGCCATGAAGCGAATCCTGATCTATAAAGAGACATGGCCAGAACAGAAGAAAACAGTTTTTGAAACCCTCAAACACTCTCTCTGAACCAGGGGCAGCTGCACAAGGATTCCGTGGAGTTTCTTCTTCTCTTCATCTCTATTTCTTTGATTTTGGCTATGATCATGAGTAGCTAAACTCCCATTGTTGGGATTAGGATGTAGCTATTTCCGAATTCTCCATGTATTTGATTTGACCTTGTAATATAGTTTTTGATTCCTTATGGTGATTGATTTCTATGCCTAATGCTTGTTGTGGCTAGCACCCCCATGACTTGATTATTGTTTTGGTATGCAATTGGAAAATTCGTATTAGAACGAAAACTGAAATCAACCACCTAGTAAACTTTGTATCTAGGAATGGATTTAGGTTTATTAGCAATCGTGTAATCCCTCATCATCATGCAAATTCATTAATCTAGGCCACCTAAGGAATTAGGGTCTATTAGTGGATTTAGGCTCTTGTCATCCGAGGAATCGAGGCTTGAGTAATCTAGTGGATTGATTGTCATAATTGAAGTAGAAACTGTTTATTAGTCATTTCATTGCATGGGGATGAAGTTTAGTGAACCTAATCCCAACATCGTTCATATATTTGAAGAATCCTTTTAACTGCCTTCCAAGTGTTCGACAGAAATTCTCAAAGAAATTTTTCTCTTATTTTGTTTCTTTTAACTTTTGTTAGGCTTGGTAATTAGTATAGAACTTCCTTCAATCCAAATATCCGCTTAGATAGTAATTGATTCGGTACGTGCTAGTACTTGTCGCAGTCCTCGTGGGAACGATAAACGGTATCACCACCGTATTACTTGCACGACTGGGTATACTTGCCCAGATTCGTCAACATCGATCGATGTGATATTTGTGGCGTTAGATAGCTAAGAGAATTATCTACAAGTATTATTTTATATTTTTGGCAAATTCGATCATTTAGTTGGTCTCACAGTACAATCTTTGAGTGCCCCATGCTCAGGAATTGAGCTTGGCCGTGCTCAACAGGGAACAAGGTCGTGCTCAGGTCTTAGAGTCTATAAATAGAGCAGTTCCGTGAGGGTTGCAACCTAAACCCTCCTTTTGGAACTTTGGACAATCCTAGTGCGATAGAAACCTCTTTCCTTCCCTCCCCTTGAGCCCCTTGAAGTTCTTGGTGTACTTGCTCTAGTTGTGGGAGAGAAGTAGCGCGATAGTAGAGTTTGAGGTAACGTTGTCTTCCCCCTCTCTCTCTTAGTCTCTTTTATATTTATTAGATCTAGAGACTAATTGGTTGTCTTCTTCTTGTTTGGCCAAGGCTTTGGGAACTCGTCAGCCGCTCGAGGGAACGTGTCTAGTTTACCAACATTATCGAGTGTTGGTATGAGTCTGTTGTTGTGTTGTGCTCTTTATGAGTGTTGATTGTTGAGAATGCTGATGCCAACAATGATGTTAAAGACGTTAAAATACGTTAATGATGATAAATGAGATTTAAGGGATGTTTATCCCAGTTGTTCATAAGACATGAATATAGTGTGAGAGGTAAGGTTATGTTCATAGGGCTTAGTTAAAGACTCTAGGATTGATTAGTAAGTATTCTAGGAACATTAATAACGAATCTATGATTAAAGGAATAATTCCCCATGATGATAAGACATGAATATTAATGAAGAGCAGTTAAGATGAATGAAGCTATGATCAATGGATTAGTGAGTTCCCTTTGATTTGAATCTGAGATGTCCCAAAACAAGTGCCAATAGGGTATGTGACCCTTCTGCCCAGAATAGCAGCGCGCGCACTTGAGCACGCCCGTGCTCAATAGGGAGCACACCCGTGCTCCCATTCAAACCCAGAAATGGGCGCGCTACTTAAGCACGCCCATGCTCAACAATCAGCACGATCGAGCTTGACTGTAAGCTCGGCACGACCGTGCTGAGGGGTGAGCACGACCGTGCTCACCTATTCAGAACATAACGCAGAACAAAACCTGAAGCAGGGGTTGTCACCCCAAATGCTCTACAAAGGACTTAATAAAATACCAACAGAACATGAAGACCAAATACAAGTGATAAGATGTTGTACCTTGGTAGCCTAGTGTCTGCTCCAAGCGTTAAGATGTTGTACCTTGGTAGCCTAGTGTTCGCTCCAAGTGATAAGATGATGTACCTTGGTAACCTAGTGTTCATTCCAAGGGGGCCTTGATGCTTAACGGTCAAGGTGGTAATCTCTAGTGTAGAACGACTAGAGTGATTAATTAATGAATACGAAATGTTAACGATAATCCTCGATAGTCGAGTGGTCGAGGTGTTGATGGTGTTAAAACTTGGGTAGCCTATGGGCCCAAGCGGAGGTGGTGGTTGTGGTTGTGTTGTTTGCCATGCATTCATGCATCGGAGATGTTGATTGGAGGTTGTACAACATAGGGGAGGTTGTTCGTGTGTAAGACGATCCGACCGTCGGTGGGATTCGTCCGAAAGGGAATCAAGTATACATCGTGGTGGCACATCCGAGAATAAGATGTGTCGGCTGTACTAGGGGTCTACCCATGGTTTGGTGGATTGCCCCAGCGTTGGTGCTTATTGGCCTATGTGGAAATGTATCCCTAAAGTTGGCATCCCGAGTTAGTTTGGATCCAAGTGCATAGTAGAGGAGTGGAGCAGAACTGCGTTGCATAGCATACACGTTATATGATGATGATTGTTATGATATTGCTGTTTGATATAATATGCTTGTTTGATGTATGCTCGTCTTGCTAACTGCTTCCTTGCCGTTATATTCATATATATGTTTTTACTCCCTATCTATATGTTTCTTGTTTGTCGCATGTATCGTTTATGCAAAGGTCGATGTGCAGCCAGTTGAGGAGTGACTTTGAGGAGCCGCGACTCGTAGATAGGATTTTCGTTTTCAGTGGTTGTTTAGTTGTTTCCAGTCATATCCGAGTTGTTTTATCGGATTGGTTATACCAGCTCTATAGTGTGACATTGGGGTTGGGTTCCTTTATGGTTTTGTTTTATGTTATGTTTTCTTTAAAAACATGTTTTGGTTATTTCCGCGTTATGTTACAATGCGTCAGTCTCTATCCGGTTTTGATAATTATATAGATTTGCATGTGTTCTCTCTATTTTATATATGTGTTATTGCTTTTGAATGCATGCGGGGTAGAGGGAGTCACAGGCCGAACCCTAACTCTAGATGGGTTATCTGGTTTTGTTTCAATTTTTGACTCATGGCAATTGTTTTAAGTCTTTCTAATACTCTAGGATCGTTGATCCAAAAGCTTGAGAATTTTTGAAATGCCTAGCCTATTTATCTCATGAAGTCCAAATCCTAATCATAGTTAGTTAGATGAATTTTTGTTCAATGTTTAACTTGTTGTGTTGTTTGTTGTGAAGGATAATTGTTAGTTGTTATAATTGAGTTGTGAGGAGGAACAGAGAGTCAAAGAGACACTTGGAGGAGGAAACTGAAAACTTCAAGAGGTAAAGGTAGTTTACCTGAGGGGGTTTTGATAGCTACATGCTATCTGTGGGTTGTCGGTATAATTAATTGTAGTGATATCATGTTGTTTGATTTATTTATTACGTGTTGATTATGTAGTTTATATGGTTTATGTGATGTATGTTGTAACTGAGACGTGTGTTATAACTGCGATATCTGTTATGACTGTGATGCATGGATTAACTGTTGTTTGAATGATTGACTGAAAGCTTGACAGTGGTCAGTGCTCAAGTATATTGAGGTTAAAAACTTTAAGGGAAAACTTAAGTGTCTAATTTATGGAAATGGAAGGAAATGTGAAAAATAATGTTTTAATGATATTTTGATGAAAGAATAAGTCAATGAGTGACAGTGAGAACGAAACCATGAAAAAATTTCACTTACGCTGATTTTTTCAAACTAAATTCAAAAATAAAATATTTAGTAATTTCGATAAATTTCGTTCCAAAAATAATTTTAATGTGGATAGGAAAAACTTTTGTCAAATAGAAAGTCATTTTGATTTTACAAGAAGATTTGTTCCAAAACGTATTATAATTTAGAAAAAGTGATTTACAGCGGAACTATGAGGGATGTTTGATCCTTTTGGATAAAATCGTGCTAGGAAATAAATTTTCAAGGAACTGATGTGTTATCAGAAAAGGGATTTCAAAAGAAAATGAGTTAAGAAAAATTGAACTACGTTGTGATTTAACTTTTTATAAACGTATTTTAGCGGAAACGAATTTCCTGCAAAAGAGTTTTAAGTCAGCGAAAACCTTTCCGGTAAACTTGGATAAGTTTTTCGGAGTTTTGTTTTGATAAGTTGTTTCTCACAGAACGAAAACTGTGTTAAAAGTGGAAGTTGTGAGGACCTAGATGACTGAAACGTCGGGCTAGTGTTCCTATGAGTAAGTACGTGGACTATGTGTCCTGTGTGTCGTGGGTTAGAGTCCCAGTTGGCACATTTGAATCCATATCCTGTGTGTCATGGGTTAGAGTCCCAATTGACACATTTGAATCCATGTCTTGTGTACCGTGGGTTAGAGTCCCGGTTGGTACATTTGAATCTCTATCTTGTGTGTCGTGGGTTAGAGTCCCAGTTGGCAAATTTTGAATTTGTGTCCAGTGTGTCGTGGGTTAATGTCCCGATTGACACACTTGACTATGTGTTATGTGTGTTACGAGCTAAAGTCCCAGTTGCCACATTTGACTGTGGATCTTGTGTTAAGAATGAATGAACTCGATGTCAAAGTAAGTACAGTCGTGAGCTGTGAGCCTCGACAAAGAAAGAACGAAACGAAAAAGAAAAGTAACGAGAATAAATATCAAAGTTAGATGATGATTGTTGAAGTGTCTTGCATTCTTATAAGTTACAATGACTTTCGGGTATGAATCCCATTGTTTTAAGCTTCATGTTTATTCTGTGGATTCATGTGTTATATATATAGGTGTATATTCTGTTTTTGTGTGTCGCGCATGTAGTTATCATGATAAAACTCATTTGTCGTTATCTCACCTTTGCAATATATCTGTTTTCTTGGTTCTTGTTGTTGTACCGTGGGACACGAATACAGACGTTGCAGAGGAGTTCCCTGTTTTACTTGAGGACATTAGTCCCGATAACTGAGAAGAGACCATTGATCATAGGTATGACCTCAGGGGTCTTCCCTATCGGTTGGAGTAACCAGCTCAACTAGGACATTAGGCTGTGTTATACTCTCTTGAGAATAGTCTGTATATCTGGTTGCTAAGAGCCATCGTTTTTGAGTTGTGGTGCCAGACTATCGCTAAGTTATAGTTATATTTTTATTTCCTGATGTTATGACTTTGGAAATGACCTGTTTTTATGAAGGTCTTGATGTATAAGTATGATGATGTATATATTTATGACGTTTGTTTATATGGAGAAAGGAATAAAAGAAAAAAAAATCATAACCATTTTCGAGTAAGGTTAAGGATACCAGAAAATTTTATTTTCCGAAAGCAACCAGCATTTCTTTTTATTTAATATGTTTTTACGAATTTGAGTTAGTCATGTAATGCCCAAGGGGGTGTTACAAATTTTTTTAATTATTATTATTATGATGTGATCATTATTATTTTATTATTATTATGGTGTTATTATTATTGTATTTTGATTATGGTTGTTAACACGTTGTCTTGGGTGATAATATGTTTGATCTGCAATGACATGCTTAGTTGGTATCTAGGTGATGATATATGATATTTTAAAGTGATGCCCATGTTGGGGGAGAGTATGATATGTGATTTAGACGTGCCTAACCTAATTAATTAATATTTTATTATGATGAGATTGATGATGTGATATTATTTGAGATATATTATGAGATAGTGATGAGAGGTTAAGGCACTAGGGTATGACTCGATATACGTCAGCGACACCCATATAGATCATGTTGTTGATCACAGCCATGTGTTTGGACCACACGAGGTCTGAAGTCCTTGCGGGACAGTCCCAACTTAGATTTAGGCAGTGCAGCTATAGTGTCATTGCTATGCATGAGCACCCTCAAGAGAGAACCAAGGTGTGCACCGGAGCGAGACGTGCAGCTATAGTGTCATTACTTTGCACGAGCATTCTCACCGCGGATGAGAGTTTACACCGGGATTTGGGGACGCGTCGCTTGGACGACTGACTAACATCCCTAATCAGACGAGGGATGTGTGACAGCATTGGTGGTGGCCACGTCAGCAAAAGTTGCATGAGTGTGAAGGGTAGATGATGATAATGTATCTCGAGGATGATTGTGTGTGTGTGTGTGTGTGTGTGTGTGATGCATGTTTGTGTGCCTTTATTGATTACATGTTACGTACCCTTTCTTGGAACATACATCAAAGTATGAATAATAATTTTTTCGTCTACTCTTATAGCTTTAGCAGGAGGTGACACAATATGTTGCTCAAGAACATTTTCAACATTACTCTATCAATTCAAAATTGGAGCACTAGACTGTATTTCATCTTTATTCAATTTTTTTTTGAAAAATGAGTCAATAGCTTTATTTTTAAACATCACTTTGACTCAGTTGGTGGACCTAAAGATAGATTTTGTAAGAATTTAAAAAAAAATTAAAATAATTGAAAACAAACTCATTAAAATAAAATCAAGGAAAAGACAAAAACATGAAAAGGAGCAAACATAAAAAAAATATAAGGAGAATGCTAGTAAGTGCCTTATGATACTTGTTAAGGAATAAAAAAGAGAATCTTTTTATGGATAAATTATATATTTATATTTAATATTGTAAAATATTTTACACTTATCTTTTCAATGTAAAATTTCTTTTTATTGATTATTTAACCATTATCCTTAAAACAATGGTTAGCAAGACTCAAACAATAAATGAATAAAACATCACCTCACTAAAATCAACGTACACTGATAAAGCAAAGAAACAATTCAATTAAAAAAAACAAAGGAGCAAACAACCAAATATTCAGTTGCTGTAGTTGCAGATTAAACACTTCCTCAGTTTTTTTAAGGAGAAAATTAATTATAGCTATATTATAAAAAGCATTTTTGAAAAGTTGGGGAGGCCATGGCAGCCATAGGCCTCCCCATACATACAAACATATATACATACATACATACATATATATATATAGGCGTTGTTTCTAGTGATGTGACATTTTTTATAATAAAGTAAAATGAGTTAATCTGAGCTATACAATCATATATGGATGGTAAGATTAAAATATATTTAATAGTTTTAAAATGTCACATGATTACTTAGAAAGTCACCTGACTTTTTGTTTTAATCATTGACCATTTAAAATTGGATACAATGGGTACGATCTAATCATCTCACTCTCACGTAAAAAATACCCTCACAACCAAAAGAGAAAAGTCTGTTTTATTTCTCGAAAAAAGGCTCATGAATAATTGCAAGAATCTATAATAAATTCCCTTCAATCGTCAGTTTTTGTTTACTTTTCAAGGCTATTGAAGTTACCATTTTAATAGGTCAAGAAAAAAATCATTAAAAGCAATAAAGAGTAATAAAAGGAAATCCATTCTTTCAGGCGAAAAGATGGAAACAAATTACTATAATAATAAGCAATGAATGAGGAAAAAGATACGTTTAAATATATCAAATTTAATTTTTAGAATAAATTATTTTGGAATAAAATTTTCAACAAATCCCTCATATTTCAAAATAATTTGTGAATAAAAAATATAATTAAAATCCAGAGTTTATGACATGGATGTTATAATGCTTATTTGCTGCATTGTAATTATGAACCAGGCTTGTATTGATAGAACCAATAACCTACCACCCTGAATTCGTAAAGTTTAAAACTTCACCGAACTTATTTTTTGGTTAAATGTTTAATGTACAACCATCATATTAGTCATTAGCAGATTTTAAAACTAAAAATAGATAAATCTTTATTCCATATATTGAATTGTCAAGACATACATAACTTGAAACTGTTCTTAAACAAGTATTTGCAACTCATGCACTTAATTGTACTATACTATTGATTGTTCCTCATGCTTTTTATCTTTATTCCAACCTAGCTTTTGAAAGGATCATGGAATCCTGCACATAATGAAGCCAAGTTTAAAAAACATATTGCAATCAAAATTTAATGCGTTTGTGTGCGAAATAGTTTTTAAAGAGAGACTTACGAGTTGCAATCAATACTGGGGTCAAGAGGAAATGGTAGATTGATATGACACAATTGGGGTAGTTGTTTGGATCTGTCAGGTTTGATACCAAATTGTTTAGCGGCTTGTACGAAACATTCACATAGATCCTTGCGATTTTGAGGAGTATCGGCCCTGTGAAAAACCGTTGATGCTCCAGAGCAACAAGCTACAGATGGTTGTCCAGGGTCAGAGCCCTCCAAATATCCAACACAGGGTATCAAGTATGGTATAGCCTCGATGCATGTTATCTCTTCGACTTGGCTTGCACTAGATGTTGTAACCAGTAGGCCTAAAGCCATCACAATCACGAAAGGAGGCACCACTTTCTTCTCCTGCATCATACTTTGAATATGTATGTTTCTTTCTTTTTGTTGATATGAAGTTGTGATTAGCCATTAGATGCGTTGAATTTATAGCAAAGTCCCCTCCTCATTTTATGGCTACATATTAATTGCTTTCAAGACAATTTTACTTTTAAAATATAAATATATAAAAATTATATACATTAATTATTCTCATTCAAAATATTATCTATTATTTTCTATCTTAATTTTCATTAAATAATGAATATTTACTCAAAACCAAAGACATAAGTATAATTAAAAATAATTACACACACACACACTACAAGAAAAGGGTGGATTACCGACGGAAAGGATTTCCGTCGGCAGTGAGAAGATTTCCGACGGACTAAGCCGTCGGTAAGCATGAACACATTCTAAATTTACCGACAGAAAGTCCATCGGTAATGGTAACGTGGGCTTTTCCGTCGGTAAATCCGTCGGTATTCAATGCAGGAATGCTAACTTTTTGGCGCCAGAGTGTACCGACCAAATAAGTTGTCGGTAATTACCTATGGAATAGCTGTCGGAAATAAATTACAATAGTATTGACGGACATTTCCGTCGGAAATTCGAATTTTGGATTTACCGACGGATAAGACCGTCGGTAATTTGAAAAGACCATCTGTAAATTCACATTATACACCAGTGACATCCCCTTCCCCCCTCAGTTTTCGTTTCCCTCTCTCTCTCTATTCTCTCTGCCTTCTCTCTTCCCCTCTGCACCGCGTCTCCGGCGAGTCTCCAAGCCTCCACCGTACCTCCTCCTTCCCCCCTCTGCCTTTGATCGTGACCCACCTTCCATTTTCTCCTCCACCGCGCCAAAAACCCTCCCCCACCCTTCTTCTCTGCCTCCTTCCATCGTGCCTCAGTCCGGCCACCGCGTGCCTCCACCAGGTATGTTGAGTTGTTAAGTTGTTGAGTTTAATGGTTTTTCCCTTCCCATTGTTGAGTTGCTGAGTTTTGATTTCCCTCTTTGACTTTCCAGGCCACCACCACAACAACCACCACTGCTAGGAGAAGCCACCACTGTCAGGTATTTTTTGACTGGTTGAGCAATATTTTATTTTTATGAAAATGTCAATTTTAATTTAGGAAATTGTTTTCGAACTTTTCTGATTTAGGAATATTTATGTTTTGTATTTTTTGATTTGTTTGTTTTGAGTTTGGGATGCTGTTGGAATTAAATATTGTATAACTTTTTTGGTGGGTTATTATCCTTATACATTATTGATGCAATTTAATTTCAAGAATAAAATTATGTAGTTAAAATAATGAATGAATTAGCTATTTAATTAATTGAGGAGTAAGTAAGCACACTTTAAGTATGTTAGTAAGTGATAAAGGAATTTCATCGATCCCGAATACCTGTAGCGCGACGAAATCATTGGTGCAGCAATTCCTCGTGGTTATGGTGAAATGTGATAGGAAGCAATGCCTAAGTAAGTATCGATGTGCGGAAGAGTGAAAAAATTGCGTGGTACGTATAACGAATTTAGAAAAAATTATCACAGTAAAGTAATAAATATATTTAAATCAATTTGAATAAGTAAATACAAATTTACTTACTAATACTTTTACATAAAAAATAATATATATCAAAATTTTCGTCCCATATACCTAGGACAATGTGATAGTGGTTCCGGCACAAGCTTGTGATGATTCATAATTAATGGTTGAAAAGGAAAATAAATACTAATTAAATAATTAAATAAATTATTTGATACTTAAAATTATATAATACTATGATCAAATAAATCATAAGTCTCACAAGTGTCAATTTGTAGTTGGCACTTATATAATAGGTGTGGGAGAAGTGATAAGGTGGTCAAGGTGGTTTGTGGGAGGGATATAGGGTTTGGAGTGATAAGGAGGTCATGGGTTCAGCTCCCTCCACTAGCATAACACACTAATTACTAATATTTGTCTATAAAAAAAAAACCTTATATAATAGGTGTTAAGTCTCACAAGACATAAAGACAATATAATTAAATGGGAAGATTTAAATAAATAATATTTAAGAAATTAATTAAGTAAGTCAACACTTATAACACGTGTTAAAAATCATAATACAAAAAAGTTAATTTTCAATGAATTTTTAAAATAGATAGTGTAAAATAGTTTAATATCTTATTCAAATTAATTTTATATAATAATAAAAAAGGAATAAAAAAATTAATAATAAAATTAGATATATGTAAATAACTAAATACTTACGTAATATTTAATATAAAATGAAATAAATAATAAATAAAGATTTAATAGAGATTTATTTTTTAGACGAATACTTTGTATGATAGTTGCTTATGTGTTTTAATTGTTTGCCAACAGTGTCAAACTATATAATTAAGATGTCTCTGTTACTTATAGTATTATTTTATTTTAGAGTATAATTAAAACGTACTTGAGAATGATGGTTGCTTAATTGTGTGTTTGAATTTTTTTTTTTTCTAATAATGTGAATGTTTATGCAAAATATCCCTATTACTTAAAGTATTATTTTCTTAGAGTATAATTAATACGTAATTGAGAAAAACCGTAGTTTCCCGTTTAAGGTTCAATATTATTGAGCATGTGTACTCGTGGTCATGGTATCACTCATTTTATCGAATCTTGAATTGTCCAATTGGGACAGTTTGGGAAGAAACTTTTTCTCCACTGATATCCTAATTACTCGATGATTCTCATTTGTGAAATAATTGATTAAATTTCGGGTCGAAGCACTTACTTTTGTTCTTCGGGTCCATACTTGATTATGGTAGCTTACCGCGGTCAAGTCGTGTACTTGGAGACCGATGGGAGATGCTGTCGAAATTTCGTCAGCTATAAGACATGAGAAGTGATGAGAAACTAGTATAATACAGTGATGAAAAAGTTTTTCCTCGAATGGGATAGGGCCACACCTTTTAAGGAAAGGGAGCGATTCGGGGTCATAGTATCATGTTTAAAAATACTTCAATTTATCTGAAAATGCAGAAGGATGGAATATTATCCCTCGAACCGTAGTAGGGTGTATGATAGGAACGAGTCTGGGAGACGACTTCTGAAACAATCATTTGTAGCTGGAGTTGAGGAGTTTATATCCAAAACAAAGCAACATTGTGATTATGCCGAAGAGGGGGGGATTAGATGTGCGTGCACAAAGTGCAATTGTATGGCGGTTTTGAGTGATGATGACGTGAAGTTACACCTATACCAATGTGGGTTCAAGCCTAATTATTGGATATGGACCGATCATGGTGAGGAGTTACCGGATATTGATTTGAATGAAGTCGGTGGTGACGATCTTGAAATGGGTGTGTAACACCCCGATTTTCGCTGCTTCGTAATATCGGTAATAAATATATAACTATATATATTTATACGAGACTTAGAAAATTGTTTTGGAAAAAATACTATTATTTTCTTGTCATGTTTTATATCTTAGGGTTACGATGAAGTTTTGGGTTGAAAATTTAGACGGAACCCGGTCTGCGTTTTCACTGACAGTAAAAGTTTACTGCTCAGAAGACCTAATTTTGAGTCGTGAACGAGACGAAAAATGTTTTTATCGTATTTACTACGATACTGGAAGTTTTGAAAATTTTGGTAAAAAAAATTAAAATATCATATTTGTTGCGGGCGTATACGTCGAGATTATCTCTAGGAAAAGCCTGCACCAGATGAATCGAGGAGTCGGCAACATAGCAGAGATGATGGATTTGACCGACTTGACGAGCATTTATGACGAGTTTATCCGAGTCATAATGGCCATAATGGCACATTTATTATAAAGTGAAATTTTGCTATGAAATGACCATTTTGCCCTTGTCTTTTTATGACAATTGCAAGCAAATGCCATTGGAAAAGTTGACCAAAATCTTACCCAAAACTCACGGCTCAATCTTGCCTTCTTCATTAAGTGTGTTGTCTTTTTCATTAAGGCACTTTTTCTTTCATTTCCATGTTTATCTTCTTGAAAACCTAAGCTTCTTCAAAGTGTTCATAATTCGTCAGATTTTGGCTAGCAATTCTGACAAGTTTATATTTTGAATATAGAAAAACATTCAACATGAAAGTTGTTCATATTTCTCTCTTATTTACAACGACATAAAGATCATCCAAAACGGACAAGTATGTTGAGAGATCTACCCAAAATACTAAAACTGTTCTAAACCCTAACTATGTTCATCTTCTTCCTTAAGTTTCTCAAGAACACCATGAGACATTTGTGAAGAACATCATCCAAATATTTCTTTTCTTGGATCATCAAGAGGTAACAACCTCTTCTCTTGTCATTTAAATCATTTCTCTTCACAACTTTTGTAGATTCATGGCTTAGATTAACATGTTCTTCATTTACTTCAAAGTTCATGGAACTAGATTCAAAAATTCATAACTAATTCTAGAAAAATCCTTTTGACATGAAACCAATTGCTATGATCTTATAATCATCTCTATTTTCATCATCTAGAAGCATAAGATCATGAGAAATTTCTTTCCTTGATTTCTGGTCATGGCCGAACCTAGGTCAAAGTTGTGTTCATAGGTTTTGTTTCAATTTCATGTCTTGATTCATGATTATATCTTGATAGTTCTTGTATTCAAGTGTGTAGAAGATCAAAAATCAAACTTAAGACTATTTGATCTCATCAAAACCGAAACCCTAGGTATGAGCACTTAATGGTTTTGTGATTCAAAAGTTGTTTGTGACACTTGAATCCAACTCTAGGTTTTGTATGTTGATTAAATCCAAGAGTTTAGAAATATTAGAGATTTCTAACTCCAAACTCAGCCCTTGGCCGAAACCCTAGTTCTTGGAACTAGATGAGTTTTAGTTCATGTTCTTGGTTCATAATCTTGGTTTAAGTGCTTAATCATGTTTAAGTTACTTATGGATCATAAATCCCTAAGTTAACAAAATTTTAACTTTCCTAACCTAGAAAAGTTGTTGAGGCCGAACCTTAACCTCCATGAATCAAGTATGTTTTTGTTTGATTTGATTTATTTTGGTTGCAATTTGTTATGAAGGAATCGATCGGGTTGGTTTGACCTAAAGCCGACGGAGGAAGCCGGATCAAATCGGGGGATTATTTGAAACCATTAGTTCGAGTCTTCAAGAGGTAAGGGGAGATTACCTGAGGGATTTTTCTCAATAACCATTTTCTTGTAGTGTAGTTTGTATAATTTATGTGGTTGTGGTTATCTGTTTATGTGGTATGTTGTGTTGTTTATATGTGTATCGGTGTTTGATCTGCTTTTAAACTATTTGATTATCTGCAGTTGTATATTATAATGCTATGATGCATGATCTACCTGGTGATATTATTCTGATAATTGTTGTTGAATGTTGTTTGTGAGTGTTGTTTGAGAAGCCTGACAGTGGTCAGTGCACAACCGATTAATCAGATAAAAGCTTTAATAAGCTGTGAACATTATATTCAATGTTTTATAGGAAATGTTGAAATGTAATAATTGTGGAAAATATTATTTTGGGAAAATAAGGATTTTTGAGAAATATTATAATTTTAATGATTTGTTAGTGTAAAAGTAATTCCTGAGTCACAATGAGCGCGAAACCGTGAAAATATTTTAGCACCGCTAATTTTTACGTAAGAAATTCCGGAATATTACAAAATATTCTTTTATGAAATTAATTGTTGAAAATAAGTTAATTATGATTTTAGAAAATTATTTAAGTGGAAAAAGCTAAGTTTTGGCTTAAAAAGCTTTAAAAGTGATAATTGACGGCAAATTTGGAAAAGTGTCGACGGCAAGTATCTTGAAACGGCAAGTCGTATTTTAAGTAAGTTCAAAATCTCAAGTGACTCACCTTGTGAAAACTAAGTTTTAGTATTTAAAGACTTTATTGAAGAATTTTCCATGTGAAAAGATTCTCCGAAAATAAAAATAAATTCAACCGTGTTTAAAGTGTTGTTGAACTTAGTAACCGAGACGTCGGGGTACTAAGGTTCTGTGTTGTTATGGACATGGGGTCCTTTGGACTTTGAGGTCCTGTAGACTTGGTGTCTACCGTATACGTTGTGTATACTGTGTTTAAACATTTAAAATGTTTTCTACTACCACGAACCTAAGACTGATTGCAAGGTCGAGAGGTGTCGTGATTGAGCACTCGGACTGTGAGGTCCTGTGTTGTAATAAAAGTTTTAAGGGTGTTTTAAAACTATGTGGGTCGTAAGCCATTTTGAGCTTTGGCAAAGAAAGATTGAACACAAAGAAAAGAATGAAACAAAAGTGTTTTGCATGCATTGGCAGACGTGCCTGTGTTCTGGCTGCGTGCCTGGTATTCTGTTCTGGCTGCGTGCCTGGTATTCTGTTCTGGCTGCGTGCCTGGTATTCTGGCTGCGTGCTTGGTGTTCTGGCTGCGTGCCTGGTATTCTGTTCTGGCTGCGTGCTTGGTATTATGTTCTGGCTGCGTGCCTGGTGTTCTGGCTGCGTGCCTGGGAGTCTGATCAACTCATTACTTGTTGGGATATCTCATGAGATTAGGTGTGAATGTTTAGATGATATATAGAAGTGTTCATGCATAGTTTTCCAATGTTGATGTTTAGGGTGTGAAACCCACTGATAAACTGTATGCTATAATTGAGATGTTTATGTATATATGTATGTGTCTTCTTTTGTGCGAGCATTTAGTTATTTTGTTAAATCCATATATTGGTGTCTCACCCTTACAACACATATCAGAGACGTACAAGGGGTAGGATTTCTACAAGAAGGAGAAGGCTGTCTAGTTCAAGGCATGTTGTGCTGCTCCAGTTGGCGGTAGTGTCTGTTAGTTATGACCAGCTTAGGTCCTATTTTGATATATGGTGTTTAGGAGAATAAATCTGATAATGATCTAGGTGTGAAAACATATGAGGCAGTATAGTTGTATAACTTATATACAATATGTAATTATGTGTGGTTTGATTTCGTTGTTGTTGTCTTGAGGATTAAAAGAAAAAAAATTCATCACCATATTTTGAAAAGATGAACGTTGAGAAAACATTATTTCCCAAAAGTAACCAACAAATTAAGTTTTATTCCGCAAATGGGTAACGATGTGATGACCTGGGTTAGGGTGTCACATTAGTGGTATCAGAGCTGGTCGAGTCTTTCGGGAATGTTGGGAAATAGGTCTATTAGGTTTTTGTTGTGTGATCTCTGGTTGAACCTTGTTTGAATTGTTTCTTGGTTGAAACAATGTGTGTTGACACACAAGTAAGTATGTTTTGGTGGGTTCTGATTGGGTTGAGACCTTGTGAGAACTCATGTTTACTAAAGGGTACTTATGTTCATGTTGATACATTCGTTTATCCCTTAGGACGGTATCAAACATTTGAATAAGGTACCTGTCATTGAAAGTTTTTGGGGAAAATTTTCTGAGAATGTCCCAAGTTTGTAAGGACGGATGGATGTTAAGTTTCTGATTGATCTAGTTTCTAGATTTAGCCAGATCTTAACCGCTTTGTGTAGCATATCGCCAACGAAGTTAGTTGGGTTAGACTTCAAGAAATGGAATTTTGGTCCGTTTCTCGATAAGTTAGTCATCATCTTCATCGATGATGTTCTCGTTTACTCTAAGAGTCATGAGGAGTATGAGAGACCTCTGTACCAAGTGTTACAGATCCCTCACAAGGAGTTGTTATATATTCAAGGATCGACTTGAGAACAAGTTACCACCATATTGGAGTTAGAATTTATTAAAGATTTTGTTCTGTAAACTCAGCTTATGAGGAAAGATCAACTGTTCGTGTGTCTGAGTGATTGACCAAGTTATCAGGAATCGTGCCGATTCAGGATGACCATACTAAGTGCGTCATAAAAGACCATTGTGCTTGTGAGAAACCAAGGTGAATAGATTTAAATCTTCAACCTTAGATGAGGGTCTCAGGATTCAGAAAAATTGTTCCTTATGGACAAATTGCTTTTCAAATTCCTATGGTTGTATTAGACAATCATAGTGGTACATTTTGTACATGCCAAATTCATTTTTCTGACCTTGATTTAAAATCTATCCTGACTTTGGTTCTGACAGTCTGGATATTTTCATACTTCTTTGGGAATGTATTATGAGTATTTTTTTAGTTATGTGACATATATGAATTCTTGATGATAGAAGTTTCTTGATGAGACTTAGTCAATTCACTTTTACTTTTGATGGAAGTGATCCAGTCTAAATTTTGTCGGACTGATGTTCTTTTAAATCGTTGTGTAGTAAAGTTCTTGTGAAGGAAGAAACTTTATTAGACTCATGTTTGTAAACTTGTATTAGCTATGCATTTTTACACTCACGAACCTATTGAAGAATCTTTTTACATATTGGACACTTGTATCTTTCAGATTGGTCAAATTATTATTTGTGCTTTCTTGTGAAAGCGAAATCAAGAAATTTATTTTCTTGAAAATCTCTTTTCAAATTATTGTGAGTAGATTGACGAAGTCGACATCTTTTTACTGCTTAGGTCCACGGTGTAATGGAAAAACTAACAGAGGTATGTATCAGAGGACTGATCCAACATGATAAGGAATTGATCCTTGGAAGGTTAGTTGAGAGTAAGTGTAATATCTAAGCACGACAGGAGGTGAGTGGATTTTTATGGAGGTGTAGATGTGACTAGTAAGCTTAGAATTTCTAGAATTAACATCAGTAAATAAGATGATTTTGGCAGATTTTGTTATGATCGAGGTAGAGTTTGCTAAAGGAACCAGGATAACGATAAAATGATCATCGTTAAAATTTAATCGTATGATTGGAAGGAATTATAGAAAGATGTCTATGGTAGTTTTACCTAAGTTGAATGTAAGCGGAAAAGAGAAGTTCTTGAGTAAAATTAAGTTGTTAGAAAAGTTTGAAAGTTAAGGATTAGATAATTCTATTCTATAATCCCTTTTGGTTTAATTGAATTAAGATATGCAATGAAGTTATTTTGAGGATGAGATGTGTTAGGTGATATTAAATTAGAGTAGTGAATTATAATCAAGAAGAACTAAGACTAGGATTAAATATTTTGAGTAGGGAGTTGATGCGTGGTGCTGTGAAGACATTGTTAGTATTAATGATAGTATTCAGAGTTAGATGATTGGAATAAGGTTTCTGGTGGAATCATGTTGATAAGAGAAGTAATTAAGTTTTGATTTTGTTTTTTTTAAGTGTGGCAGACTCTGATGAAATTCTGAGGATAGTAAGGATAAGTAGAAATGACATAAGAATGAATTGTGTTATGAAATAAGAGGAATGGAGTGATGTGAAGGGAAATTTAAAATATTAAGGTTAAGATGAGGTTACAAAATCCTGTTTAGCTTCGAGTCTCGAAATTTCGAGGACGAAATTTTTTTTAAGAGGGGTAGTAATGTAACACCCCGATTTTCGCTGCTTCGTAATATCGATAATAAATATATAACTATATATATATTTATCCGAGACTTAGAAAATTGTTTTGGACGAAACACTATTATTTTCCTGTCATGTTTTATATCTTAGGGTTACGATGAAGTTTTGGGTTGAAAATTCAGACGGAACCCGGTCTGCGTTTTCACTGACAGTAAAAGTTTACTGCTCAGAAGACCTAATTTTGAGTCGTGAACGAGATGAAAAATGTTTTTATCGTATTTACTACGATACTGGAAGTTTTGAAAATTTTGTTAAAAAAATTAAAATATCATATTTGTTGCGCGCGTATACGTCGAGATTATTTCTAGGAAAAGCCTGCGCCAGATGAATCGAGGAGTCGGCAACGTAGTAGAGATGATGGATTTGACCGACTTGACGAGCATTTATGACGATTTTATCCGAGTCATAATGGCCATAATGGCACATTTATGATAAAGTGAAATTTTGCTATGAAATGACAATTTTGCCCTTGTCTTTTTATGACAATTGCAAGCAAATGCCATTGGAAAAGTTGACCAAAATCTTACCCAAAACTCACGGCTCACTCTTGCCTTCTTCATTAAGTGTGTTGTCTTTTTCATTAAGGCACTTTTTCTTTCATTTCCATGTTTATCTTCTTGAAAACCTAAGCTTCTTCAAAGTGTTCATAATTCGTCAGATTTTGCCTAGCAATTCTGACCATTTTATATTTTTAATCTAGAAAAACTTTCAACATGAAAGTTGTTCATCTTTCTCTCTTCTTTCCAACGACATAAAGATCATCCAAAACGGACAAGCATGTTGAGATATCTACCCAAAATACTAAAACTGTTCTAAACCCTAACTATGTTCATCTTCTTCCTTAAGTTTCTCAAGAACACCATGAGAAATTTGTGAAGAACATCATCCAAATCTTTCTTTTCTTGTATCATAAAGAGGTAACAACCTCTTATCTTGTCATTTAAATCATTTCTCTTCACAACTTTTGTAGATTCATGGCTTAGATTAACATGTTCTTCATTTACTTCAAAGTTCATGGAACTAGATTCAAAAATTCATAACTAAATCTAGAAAAATCCTTTTGACATGAGAAATTTCTTTCCTTGATTTCTGGTCATGGCCGAACCTAGGTCAAAGTTGTGTTCATAGGTTTTGTTTCAATTTCATGTCTTGATTCATGATTATATCTTGATAGTTCTTGTATTCAAGTGTGTAGAAGATCAAAAATCAAACTTAAGCCTATTTTATCTCATCAAAACCGAAACCCTAGGTATGAGCACTTAATGGTTTTGTGATTCAAAAGTTGTTTGTGACACTTGAATCCAACTCTAGGTTTTGTATGTTGATTAAATCCAAGAGTTTAGAAATTTTAGAGATTTCTAACTCCAAACTCAGCCCTTGGACGAAACCCTAGTTCTTGGAACTAGATGAGTTTTAGTTCATGTTCTTGGTTCATAATCTTGGTTTAAGTGCTTAATCATGTTTAAGTTACTTATGGATCATAAATCCCTAAGTTAACAAAATTTTAACTTTCCTAACCTAGAAAAGTTGTTGAGGCCGAATCTTAACCTCCATGAGTCAAGTATGTTTTTGTTTGATTTGATTTCTTTTGGTTGCAATTCGTTATCAAGGAATCGATCAGGTTGGTTTGACCTAAAGCCGACGGAGGAAGCCGGATCAAATCGGGGGATTATTTGAAACCGTTAGTTCGAGTCTTCAAGAGGTAAGGGGAGCTTACCTGAGGGATTTTTCTCAATAACCATTTGCTTGTAGTGTAGTTTTTATAATTTATGTGGTTGTGGTTATCTGTTTATGTGGTATGTTGTGTTGTTTATCTGTGTATCGGTGTTTGATCTGCTTTTAAACTATTTGATTATCTGCAGTTGTATATTATAATGCTATGATGCATGATCTACCTGGTGATATTATTCTGATAATTGTTGTTGAATGTTGTTTGTGAGTGTTGTTTGAGAAGCCTGACAGTGGTCAGTATACAACCGATTAATCAGATAAAAGCTTTAATAAGCTGTGAACATTATATTCAATGTTTTATGGGAAATGTTGAAATATAATAGTGGTGGAAAATATTATTTTGGGAAAATAAGGAGTTTTGAGAAATATTATAATTTTAATGATTTGTTAGTGTAAAGTAATTCCTGAGTCACAATGAGCGCGAAACCGTGAAAATATTTTAGCACTGCTAATTTTTACGTAAGAAATTCCGGAATATTACAAAATATTCTTTTATGAAATTAATTGTTGAAAATAAGTTAATTATGATTTTAGAAAATTATTTAAGTGGAAAAAGCTAAGTTTTGGCTTAAAAAGCTTTAAAAGTGATAATTGACGGCAAATTTGAAAAAGTGTCGACGGCAAGTATCTTGAAACGGCAAGTCGTATTTTAAGTAAGTTCAAAATCTCAAGTGACTCACCTTGTGAAAACTAAGTTTTAGTATTTAAAGACTTTATTGAAGAATTTTCCATGTGAAAAGATTCTCCGAAAATAAAAATAAATTCAACTGTGTTTAAAGTGTTGTTGAACTTAGTAACCGAGACGTCGGGGTACTAAGGTTCTGTGTTGTTATGGACATGAGGTCCTTTGGACTTTGAGGTCCTATAGACTTGGTGTCTACCGTATACGTTGCGTATACTGTGTTTAAACATTTAAAATGTTTTCTACTACCACGAACCTAAGACTGATTGCAAGGTCGAGAGGTGTCGTGATTGAGCACTCGGACTGTGAGGTCCTGTGTTGTAATAAAAGTTTTAAGGGTGTTTTAAAACTATGTGGGTCATAAGCCATTTTGAGCTTTGGCAAAGAAAGATTGAACACAAAGAAAAGAATGAAACAAAAGTGTTTTGCATGCATTGGCAGACGTGCCTGTGTTCTGGCTGCGTGCCTGGTATTCTGTTCTGACTGCGTGCCTGGTATTCTGTTCTGGCTGCGTGCCTGGTATTCTGGCTGCGTGCCTGGTGTTCTGGCTGCGTGCCTGGTATTCTGTTCTGGCTGCGTGCCTGGTATTCTGTTCTGGCTGCGTGCCTTGTATTCTAGCTGCGTGCCTAGTGTTCTGGCTGCGTGCCTGGTATTCTGTTCTGGCTGCGTGCCTGGTGTTCTGGCTGCGTGCCTGGGAGTCTGATCAACTCATTACTTGTTGGGATATCTCATGAGATTAGGTGTGAATGTTTAGATGATGTATAGAAGTGTTCATGCATAGTTTTCCAATGTTGATGTTTGGGGTGTGAAACCCACTGATAAATTGTATGCTATAATTGAGATGTTTATGTATATATGTATGTGTCTTCTTTTGTGCGAGCATTTAGTTATTTTGTTAAATCCATATATTGGTGTCTCACCCTTACAACACATATCAGAGACGTACAAGGGGTAGGATTTCTACAAGAAGGAGATGGTTGTCTAGTTCAAGGAATGCTGTGCTGCTCCAATTGGCGGTAGTGTCTGTTAGTTATGACCAGCTTAGGTCCTATTTTGATATATGGTGTTTAGGAGAATAAATCTGATAATGAGCTAGGTGTGAAAACATATGAGGCAGTATAGTTGTATAACTTATATACAATATGTAATTATGTGTGGTTTGATTTCGTTGTTGTTGTCTTGAGGATTAAAAGAAAAAAAATTTATCACCATATTTTGAAAAGATGAACGTTGAGAAAACATTATTTTCCGAAAGTAACCATCAAATTAAGTTTTATTTCCGCAAACGGGTAACCATGTGATGACCTGGGTTAGGGTGTCACAGGGTGCATCAGGTAGTGGCTACCACGATGAATATGTCGAACAACTCCAGTCAATGCATATGATGGTCGATGATTGTCTTGGGCAACATGAGAATTTTGAGGCGGATGAGTATGATGACATGGAAGAGCCTCCGAATGAATCGACACAGAGATTCTACAATCTATTGTTAGAGACAAATAAGCCATTGTTTGAAGGGGCATCAGATTCAAAATTATCAATTTGTGTTAGGCTTCTAGCTTGCAAGTCCAATTGGAATGTCCCAGAGTAGTGTTTGGAGTTCTTTGGTAAAATGCTTCAAGATGTGACACCTTTCAAAGAGTTGTTGCCAAAAAGTTATTATGATGCGAAGCGGTTGGTGTCGAAACTAGGCTTGGGGGCTAAGAGGATTGATTGTTGTCCAAATGGTGGACCGGTACAATATAGGTGGATGTATCCGTTTGAAAGGTAATTTTATTATATTTTGACATTTAAATAATTAGCGACCATTGAATAATGCCTTGTCAACGATGTTTTTTATTACTTAGATTCATGGGCGACTCTAAACGATCAGTTAAAAACAAGGCTAGGGTGGAAGGATCAATCTGTGCGTCTTACTTACAGCGTGGGACAACCTATTTCTGTCGTACAGGGTGAAGGTACCGGTGATTTTTTTGGGGTCATAAAACACATATACGAGTTACAATAAAATACTACTACTTATCCTAAAAAGTAGTCTTATTTTATTGTAACTAGTTTGATCCATCAAGGACAGGCACAAAAGTGGATCCCAAGTATGGAACTGTGGACATTCGCATGGCTAGAAGATATTAACAGTTTGATCCGTTTATAATTGCTCATAATGCAAAACAAGTTTATTATGTCCCTTATCCAGCAATGAGAACAGACAAACGAGGTTGGTGTGTTGCAGTCACTAACAAGCCTAGGGGTCGCATAGAAATCGATGATGTAGAGGATGAGACGCCATTCCAGGCGGATGAATCGTCACATGTCAATGAAGTAATTGAGGTCGAGCGTATTACTGGCATGTTGGGATCTGCAAATGAAGGGGAAGAAGTGGTCATTGGTAATCAGGCATCCATGCATGCATCATCAGAGGAAGAAATCCAAAGTGATGACTCAATGTAAAAAGAAGAAGAGTCGGACTTACAATCAGATGACGATACTGAGTCTGAATAGGAAGTTTACTATTTTGTTATTTTTATTGTATTTTAAATATTTACTTATGAAATATAATGTAAGACTTGACAACTATTGTTCTATAAAAATAGTTGCTTAGATTAGACTGTTAAATGTCGATTACATATTGTTTTTACACTAATTTGTTATTGTGCTATAAAAATAGATATGTTAGCATCATGAGGATAGCCGCCCCGCCCCCCACCGCCTAGCGGTGATAAGGGGAAGGGGAAGGCTAAGCGGGGACGATACACCGTGAAGTCCCAGGTGCTTGCTCGCATTCCTGGAGGTCCCTCCGTACCCACCCCCATCCCTACCACACCTACCCTATCGCCACCTACAGGAGCCTCCCCCACCCATTCTATACCCTCACTGATCCATACTACATCATCCCCTACCCATACTACACTAACCCCGACCCACACTACCCCACCCTCTACCCTTGTCCAGACCTCCACTCGCTTCGCACCACGACGTGCACTATCCGACTACTCTTTGCCCCCTACTGGACCCACACCACACCCACACCCTGCACCACCATCATCATCGACTACGCCAGCCACACACCCAGCAGGATTATCATTTATGCCAACTCCTGGGATGATTCCACAGTCGGACACGACCATTCAATACTCATCATTTGCGGCCGCATACGGTCACGACACGGCCATACCATTATCATCGTCTGTGCAGTAGTCGGCAACGGCTGAGGACTTGCCTGAGTGGGTCAGGGTTCCCGCACCTGAGGATCGACCATGGATCCGTCCTATTTCTGGATCGTAAGTTTAATTTAATTTAATGTTGTTTAAAAATAATTACAATTTAATAAGCATATATTTGTTGGTTGTCATATTGTTGATTTAATAAAATTATGAATTTTTCAGCTTCATCCCATCGAAAGTGGGATCGAAGCACGTTACCTTCGCCATCAAGGCACAGTATCATCGCTTCTGGCCATCATGGGGGGTGATCCCCGGGGAGGATCGGGATCGTATCTTCAGACGATTCAGGGTAAGTTCTTGTTTATTAGTTCATGTAATTTTCCCTTAATTTTATATATTCTTTTGTATAATGTTATTAATATTTTTTCTTTGTTAACAGGAGCTTGTGCGCTGGTTACCGGAGCATACCTCAGAGATACGTGCTATCTTTGACGACCGAGCAGCTGTTCGACTGAGGGACATGCTCCGGGAACGTAGGGAGAGCTAGATACGTCCGGATTACATCGGGCCCAACATCTTGGCCCAACTGTATGCATACTGGGACACTCCAGCTTACAGGCTAAAGTGTGGACAGGCAAAGAGAAATCGGGCTTCTGAGAAGGGTGGGAGCATGCACACTGGTGGTTCTATTAGCCACATGCAGCATGCCATTTACATGGTATGCATATATAAATAACATTATTTATAAACTGTATATTTTTATTAAATTTTTTTTATAACTAATTGATTTTATTGGTGTGTCGGTTGCAGGCAAGACAGCTAGCTCGGTCTGTTGATGTCCCTAGGGTCTTTGAGCATACACATATTCGCTCGGACACCGGCGAGTTTGTTGATGAGAGGTCGAGGCAGACAGTGGTGAGCTAAAGTGTTTTTTTTTAATATTTAAACTATTGGTAATTATTATTATTATTATTATTATTATTATTATTATTATTATATAGTTTAATACATATTGATTGTAATGTATTGATCACAGGCGGAGTACAACGCCAGGTTTAGTCAGGTAGCATCTGAGGATGCCTCCTGCTCTGGTGCCCTAGATCCTTCTCAGCCCGACCCCGCCGAGGTTGAGCGACTATAGACCCAGGCCTGGGTGGATGTGGCGGGAGGGAAGAACAAAGGACGAATTTACGGTACTGCGACCCTAGCTAGGTCGATCCGTCGGGGGTCGACGCCGAGCTTGACCATCAGGGAGCCTACATCCTCCGACTCACAGGAGAGGAGCTGCAGCGGCTGAGGCCGGAGGTGCAGCAGCAGATGGAGACGAACGAGTGCATCATGCAGTAGATGGAGACATTCTCTACGGTCATGACCAATGTGCTCGATTTCCTTCCACCAGACAGGCGCAGCGCTCTACAGGTGGTCCTCCATGCCACCCTGCCCCAGCCCCAGCCCTCCACTACTACTACTGATCCTCCACCGCAGCCGCATGATGACGGTCTGTCAACTGAGCCGCAGCTTGATGGTCATGTAACGCCGGCAGACTCCCCCCAACCGGATGACGATGACAGATATTATGGTGATGGGCATTAGGATAGTTATAGGTGTAGTAGAGATTTGTAGATAGACAGATATTTTATTTATGGATTATATGTTGAGTTTGTTTTTATTTTAAATTAATTTTAATTTAATTGCATTTTAAATTTTATTTTTAATTTCAATTTTGTTTTGTAATTGATAATATAATAATATTTAATTAAAATTAAATATAATAATTAAATTATAATTAATTTATTAAAATACAAATTGATAAATAAATTATAATAATAATTAATAAATAATATATAATTAATTAAAATAAAATATAACAATAATTATTAAATAAAATATAATATTTAATATTGAATATATAAATTTTAATAAAATAATTAATAATTAATAATTAATTATTAATATAAAAAAATAAATAAAAAATAATTTAAAAATAGAAAAAATCTTGTTTCCAACGGATATTTCCGTCGGTAACTGTTGGTTACATTTTACGACATAAAATTTCGTCGGTAACTTTCACAGAGAGTTACCGACGTAATTTCCGTCGATAATTAGGGATTTTGCATGGCAAGCTTTTACCACGGTTAAAGCCATCGGAAATTTCCGACGGACGAACTAGATCCGTCGGAAAGGCATTCCTACGTGCCTATTATCGACAGATCTGTGTCCGTCGGAAATTATGTCGGTAATGTAGTTTTCCGACGGAATTTCTTCATTTCCGACGGGTTTTTACCGTCGGTAAGTCGTGTTTTTTTTTTGTATTAACACACACACACACACACACACACACACACACACACACACAAACACACACACACACACACACACACACACACATATATATATATATATATATATAGGGGAGGAGCCATGAATTTTCTATGTGGGGGGCCAAGGAAGTGGATACACATCCATAATAAATTGATATGATCCAAACTCTATATATTTCCTACGAATTTCATTATGTTTATTGATAAGATAATCCCAAATTTGTGGACGTTTTCTGGGATCACACATCAAAGTATGAATATTAATTTTTCCTTCAACTCTTATAGCTTTAGCAGGAGGTGACACAATATGTTGCTCAAGAACATTTTCAACATTATGAACTCAAAATTGGTGCACTAGATTGTATTTCATCATTTATTCAATTTTTTTTTTTGAAAAATGAGTCTATAGTTTTATTTTTTAAACATCACTTTGACTTAATTGGGAAAAAATGGTGGACCTAAAGATAGATATTGTAAGAATTTTTTTATTTGAAAAATTAAAATAATTGAAAACAAACTCTACAAAAAAATCAAGGAAAAGACAAAAACATGAAAAGGAGCGAACATTACAAAATAAGGAGAATGTTTGTGATTGCCCTTAAGATACTTGTTAAGGAATCAAAAGGAGAATCTTTTTATGGATAAATTATATATTTATATTTAATATTGTAAAATATTTTACATTTATCTTTCCAATGTGAAATTTCTTTTTATTGATTCTTTAACCAGTCTCCTTAAAAAAATGGTTAGCAAGACTCAAACAATAAATGAATAAAACATCACCTCACCAAAATCAACGTACACTGAGAAAGCAAAGAAAAAATTCAGTTAAAAAGAAGAAGGGAGCAAACAACCAAATATTCAGTTGCTGCAGTTGCAGCTTACACACTTCCTCAGTTTTTTTAAGGAGAAAATTAATTAAAGGTAAATTATAAAAAAAAAATTTGAAAAGTTGGGGGAGGACATGGCAGCCATAAGTCCCCCCTCCCTCCACCTATATATATATATATATATATATATATATATATATATATATATATATATATATATATATATATATAAGGGTTGTATCTAGTGATGGGACATTTTTTTATATGAAAGTAGGAGGAGTAAATCTGGGCTATACAATCATACATGGATGGTAAGATTAAAAGATGTTTAAAAGTTTTAAAATGTCACATGACCACTTATAAAGTTACACGACTTTTTATTTTAATCTTTGACCATTTAATGTTGGATACAATGGATATGATCTATGTAACACCCCGATTTTCGCTGCTTCCTAATATCCGTAATAAATATATAAATATATATTTTTATCCGAGACTCAGAAAATGATTTTGGGTAAACCACTATCATTTCTATATCATGCTTTACATTATAAGGTTACGATAAAATTTTGGGTTGAAAATTCAGATGGAACCCGGTCTGCGTTTCACTGACAGTAAAAGTTTACTGCTCAGAAAACCTAATTTTAATCCGTGAACGAGATGAAAAATGTTTTTATCGTATTTACTACGATACTGGAAGTTTTGAAAAATTTAGCGTAAAAATTAAAATATTATATTTGCTGCAGGCAAATCCCGGCTCGCGAATTTCATTAACAATATAATTAAACTGCTCAAAAGACCTAATGTTTACTCGTGAACGAAAAACTTAAGGTTTTTATTTAATTTCCTACGATTTTGGTTATTTTGAAATATTTCACTAAAAAGTGAAATATTATATTTTATCCGGGCATCATATTGAATCAGGGAAACAACGGAGCAGATTACGGGATTTCCGGGAGCCGCTAACGGATGATACCAATGAGTCAAATATGGTGAGTCACCCATGTGAACACATTAATGGTGCACATGGCCTCATGATGACAATTTCTATGGAAATTGCATTTTGGTCCTTAAACTTATTCTTAATTACATTTTGGTCCCTAAGTTAGCTTCTATGTTTTTCCAAGTTAATTGGGCCAGAATATTTGCTCCAAACCCATTAGAGGACAGTGGCTTTGAGGCCCAAATTCCTTGTCCATGGATTAAATTTCATGAAGCCCATTTGAAATCATATAAGTTTCCTAGCTTATGTTTATGCCTTAAGCATTTTGGTGGGCCAAAATAATTGAAC
Organism: Sophora flavescens; assembly: GCA_030762895.1. Lineage (NCBI taxonomy): Eukaryota > Viridiplantae > Streptophyta > Magnoliopsida > Fabales > Fabaceae > Sophora > Sophora flavescens. The sequence continues at coordinate 83,268,085 of CM061068.1, forward strand.
CCAAGCCCAAATTTCCATGGCCCATGCGCAATCCCAAGGAAGAATGGTGGCTTCCCTTAACTTGGATGATCCAAGTTTATTCTTGAATCTTCTACAATGTTCTCCAATATTCTCCAATGTTCCAAACTATTCTCCAAAGTTCTCAAGTGTTCTCAATTATTCCAAAGCATTCTAGATTCTTCCCAAAAAGCTTCAAGAAAATTCAACAAGATGAGTCACAATGTGAACACATTAAGTGTTGCACATGGTCATCATTTCAAACTATTGGAAATTTGCAAAATAGTCCTTATACTTTTGGAATCTTTGCAAAATGGTCCCTAGGAATTAATTGCACTTAAATCCTTTGAGAAGCCACCTCCTTTCCACTTAATCCCTCAAAAGTGGCGCAGCCACATCCCTATAAATACCCTCCCTCACATTTCATTTTCTTCCTATTGCCTTTTTGTTTCATAAACTCATAAGTTCATAAGCTTTTCTAGCATCATTTTGTGAAGCAAGTCTTTGGATCTTCACTTATTTTTTATCTTCAAATTCTAGAAAAATCCAAAAAATGTGAAACCACTTCCTATGTTCTTATAATCATCCCTACTATCATAATCCAAGAGATTGTTTCAAACAAAATCTTCCTCCTCATGTTTTTGAACATGGCCGAAACCTATAGTGGGAGGTGGAGGAACCTTGTTGTTTTCTACTTGAAAATGATCATAGATCTCATGCTTCTAGGGTATGTACTTGCTAAATCCAAGTTCTTGTATCAAGTTGAAATTTCTAACCATGTCTTTCGTGTCTTGGCCGAAATTCATTAGTGAGGAACTTGAATGATTTTGTTAAGTTTTATCAAAGTGATCATGTAATCATCTAGTTAATAAATGATTATGTTAAATCTAAGTTGGTTTGTCAAAAATGAAAACCCTAACCCTATGTTCTTGTGTTGGCCGAATCTACCTATTAGAGGATTAGGATGGTTTTGATTCTTAACTTTGTTGTTTAGCCTTAATCCATTTCCTCAAGTATATTAGGATCATTAATCCATGACTTAAGCAAATTTGGAGATTTTGAGCCACAAAACCCTAAGAGGCCGTGACCTATTAGAGAGGATTAGATGTTTGTTTAGCTTGATTTGATTGGTTGTTTGGATGTGTTGTTGAAGGTTAATTGTTTTACGGCGTACGAGGGTTTCCGACAATCGACAGAGTTCTTTTAATTTCACTGTGGAGCTTCAAGAGGTAAGGGGAGCTTACCTGAGGGATTTTCTCAATAACTAATTTCTTTTAGTGTGGTTGATATGATTTATATGTGGTTGTGGTTATTTGTTTATGTTGTTTACGTTGTGTTGTTTATCTGTGTATTGGTGATTGATCTGCTTTTAATTTATTTAATTATCTGCAGTAGTATATTATATTGCTATGATGCATGATCTGCCTGGTGATATAATTTTGATGATGTTGTTGAATGTTGTTTGAGAGTACTGACAGTGGTCAGTGCACAACCGATTAATCAGATAAAAGCTTTAATAAGTTGTGAAAAATTATATTCAACGTTTTATAGGGAATGTTGGAATATAATAGTGGTGGAAAATATTGTTTTGGAAAATAATGAGTTTTGAGAAATATTATTATTTTAATGATTTATTGGTGTAAAAGTAATTTATGAGTCATGGTGAGAGCGTAACCGTGAAATTTTGTTGGTACTGCTAATTTTTACGCAAGAAATTCCGAAATATTATAAAAAGTTATTTTGTGAAATTAATATTCGAAAATACCTTATGAAAAAAATATAATGATAATAATAATAAAATAATTAATTAATTTTTAAAAAAAGTTAAAGTTTGACTTAAAAACATTTTCTTGGAAAATGATAAAAGACGGCAAGTTTCGAAATTATTTACGAGGAAAGTTTAAAAACAGCAGTACTTTAATTTAAGAAGAGATTTAATCTTTAATGATTTAATTTTTTTAGAGTTGAAGTTTCAGTAAAAGAGTTCTTGATGATTTGATGTTTTATAAACGAATTTCAAATAGAAAGGATTTTCGGTAAATGAGTTTTACTTAATGACGTAAACGGCGATACAAAACTTAGTAACCGAGATGTCGGGGGTACTAGTGTTCTTATGATGTTGTCTTATTTTGGATTTGTTTTTCACAGACAAAAACGATGTAAAACGATGATATGGAACTTAATAACCGAGACGTCGGGGTATTAAGGTTCGTTGTGTTGTAGACTGGGTATCTACTTAAAGAAGTTAAAACGTTTTAAGATGTTTTCTATTACCACGAACCTAAGACTGATTGCAACGGTCTTGGGGATTCGTGATTGAGCACTCGGACTTTGAGGTCCTATGTTGTTAATAAAAGTGGTAAAGATGTTAAAACGATGATGCTTTTGAGAGCATTCGATGTTTAAAACGATGATGCTTTTGAGAGCATTCGATGTTTGAAACGATGATGGGTACGGTTGTAAGATTTTGAGAGCTTTGACAAAGAAAAGTGTTGAGAACAAAATGTTTTTCTTGCATGCATTTGGCAGACGTGCCATGATCAAATGAGTGATTACCTTGCGGCGTCAGGGTAGATCATACCAACGATGTTCTTATTGTGTCGGGTGGACAATGAGGCCCCATCAACGTTGTAATCACCTGTGCCTTGAGGTTGGACAGTGTGAGATGGGTTTTGGCTGTGTGCCTGTGGCTGTGTGCCTGTTTGCCTAGTGTGGCAATTGAGCCTGATCAACTCATCACGAGGTTGGAAATATCTCATGAGATTAGGTGTGAATGTTTAGATGATGTATTTAAGTGTTCATGCATATTTTCCAACGTTGATGTTTGGGGTGTGAAACCCATTGATAAACGATGTGATATAATATGAATGAGTACGTTGTTATAGACATGTATATGTGTATGTGCCTTCTTTGTGTTGCGCTTTTAGTTATGGTGATAAATCCATATATTGGCGTCTCACCCTTACAAACATATCAGAGTCGTACAAGGAGTATGATCCCTACAAGAATACGAAGGCTGTCTAGTTCGAGGCATGCTGTCCTGCTCCTATTGACTGTAGTGTCTGTTAGTTACGACCAGCTTAGGTCCTATTATGTTATATTATATTTTGAGGATAAAACTGATTATGATTTAGGTATGAAAACATATGAGGCAGTATAGTTCTATGACTTATATACATTGTGTATTTAAGTGTGGTTTGATTACGTTGTTGTTGTTATGAAGTTAAAAGAAAAAAAATATTTATCACCATATTTTGAAAAGATAAACATTGAGAAAACATTATTTTCCGAAAGCAACCAGCAAATTAAGTTTTATTTCCGCAAACGGGTGACCATGTGATGACCCGAGTTAGGGTGTCACATTAGTGGTATCAGAGCTGGTCGAGTCTTTCGGGATCTTTGGGGAATTGGTCTGTTGTGTTGACGTTGTGTTTTCTGTGAGTTAAGTTTTGTTTGAATTACTTCTTAGAAGTAATGTGTGTTAATACACCAATGCACGTTTCATTTTCTGGTTGCGGTCTAACTGATTTGGTTCTGCAGGTCAGTTATGGAATCGGCACCAGAAGGTGGACGTGGATGAGGACGTGGACGCGGTCGTGGACGTGGTCACAGAGGTGGTCCTATTGGTGGTCGTGCCAACATGAATGAGAACTATAATGATGGAATGGGCTATGCCGCTCAGGCTATGGAACATGTGGCAGATGCAATTGACAATCAAACTGCATCTATGAATGCCCATAATCTGCAAGCTGCGGAAGGCAAAGCTCTGATTGCATTTCGAAGCCAAAATCCTTCACAATTTGGTGGGGATGCTGATCATGAGAAAGCTGATTTATGGATTCAGGAGCTGGAGAAAATCTTTGAACTGGTGGTTACTCCTGCAGAAGTAAGGGTTATTTATTCTACTTTCCTGCTGATAGGAGATGCGGAGTATTGGTGGAAGTGTGTTCAACAACTGCTTGAAGCTGATCATCAGGAGATTACTTGGAACGTTTTCCGAACTGCATTCTTGGATAAGTATTTTCCGGAGAGTGTTAGGATCGAGAAAGAGATGGAATTTCTGGGATTACAACAACAAGACATGTCTGTGGGAGAGTATGCGGCTAAGTTTGAATCGCTTGCCAAATACTTCCGTTTCTTTCAACCACAACCCAATGAGAGCTGGAAGTGTGAGAGGTTCGAGGAGGGACTGAGATTTGAGATTAAGGAATCTGTCTTACCTATGCAACTTTGAACTTTTCAAGCGTTGGTTGAGATGAGTTGGTAGATTGAACAGATGAGGAAAGGAAAAGATAATAAGGGGAATGATGGAGGACCCTCTCATTCCAAGAACCAGAACCAGAATCGGAAAGAGGAACGAAATCAGCAAAAGCCTTATTTCCGTCCACCAGGAAAAGACCAGAATCGACAACAACATCATTCGAATTTTGTTGCATCGGGGAGTGGTAGCCAAACGAACTAAAGTCAAGGCCAACTTAGAAAGTGCTACAGATGTGGGGATCCAAATCACATGAGGAATACTTGCCCTGAAAAGGGGACTAAGTGTTTCAATTGTAATCAAGTGGAACATTTGGCGAGAGATTTCAATGCACCAAGGTGTGGATCGACTGTCAATAACACCAATGCTGTCAAGCCAAAGACTGCAGGTAGAGTATATAATGTGTGGGGAGCTGAGACTTCAAACCATGACGGTAACCTCTTAACTATACTATTTTAATTCAAGTACAATTCGTACTTATTTCGATGAATTGTGTGTGGATATGTTGAAATTATCTATTTCTTTTAAACTTCATGGTGGAATTCTATATGTTTAGACTATCCTATTGTTGATCAGGATAGACACTTTCTAGACAAAACTAGTTTCTCAAATGAGACTTGCTCCAGTCACTTTTACGTTTGGTAGAAAGTGATTCTGTCCGAATTCTTGACGGACCACAGTTCTTTTAATTTGTTGGCAAGGATATTCTTGTGAGGGAAGAAACTTTCATAGATTCATGTTTGTAAAAGTGTACGAATCATACATTTTTACTTCCCTGAATTTGTTAAGGAATCTTTATGTACAAAATATTCTTGTATTCTTATCAGATTGATAAAATTCTTTTATATACTTTCTTGTGAGAGTATGACCTTGGGATTAAGAGATCCTGTTGAGTTTCGAGTCACGAAATTTCGAGGATGAATTTTTTTTAATTGGGGTAGTAATGTAACACCCCGATTTTCGCTGCTTCCTAATATCGGTAATAAATATATAAATATATACTTTTATCCGAGACTCAGAAAATGATTTTGGGTAAACCACTATCATTCTATATCATGCTTTATATTATAAGGTTACGATGAAATTTTGGGTTGAAAATTCAGACGGAACCCGGTCTGGGTTTTCACTGACAGTAAAAGTTTACTGCTTAGAAAACCTAATTTTAATTCGTGAACGAGATGAAAAATGTTTTTATCGTATTTACTACGATACTTGAAGTTTTGAAAATTTTACGTAAAAATTAAAATATTATATTTGCTACAAGCGAATCCCGGCTCGCGAATTTTATTGACAGTATAAATATACTGCTCAAAAGACCTAATTTTTACTTGTGAACGAAAAACTTAAGGTTTTTATTTAATTTCCTACGATTTTGGTTATTTTGATATATTTCACTAAAAAGTGAAATATTATATTTTATCCGGGCATCATATTGAATCAGGGAAACAACGGAGCAGATTACGGGATTTCCGGGAGCCGCTAACGGATGATACCAATGAGTCAAATATGGTGAGTCACCCATGTGAACACATTAATGGTGCACATGGCCTCATGATGACAATTTCTATGGAAATTGCATTTTGGTCCTTAAACTTATTCTTAATTACACTTTGGTCCCTAAGTTAGCTTCTATGTTTTTCCAAGTTAATTGGGCCAAAATCTTTGCTCCAAACCCATTAGAGGACCATGGCTTTGAGGCCCAAATTCCTTGCCCATGGATTAAATTTCATGAAGCCCATTTGAAATCATACAAGTTTCCTAGCTTATGTTTATGCCTTAAGCATTTTGGTGGGCCAAAATAATTGATCCCAAGCCCAAATTTCCATGGCCCATGCTCAAGCCCAAGGAAGAATGGTGGCTGCCCTTAACTTGGCTGAGCAAAGTTTATTCTTGAATCTTCTACAATGTTCTCCAATATTCTCCAATGTTCCAAACTATTCTCCAAAGTTCTCAAGCGTTCTCAATTATTCCAAAGCATTCTAGATTCTTCCCAAAAAGCTTCAAGAAAATTCAACAAGATGAGTCACAATGTGAACACATTAAGTGTTGCACATGGTCATCATTTCAAACTATTGGAAATTTGCAAAATAGTCCTTATACTTTTGGATTCTTTGCAAAATGGTCCCTAGGAATTAAGTGCACTTAAATCCTTTAAGAAGCCACCTCCTTTCCACTTAATCCCTCAAAAGTGGCGAAGCCACATCCCTATAAATACCCTCCCTCACATTTCATTTTCTTCCTATTGCCTTTTTGTTTCATAAACTCATAAATTCATAAGCTTTTCTAGCATCATTTTGTGAAGCAAGTCTTTGGATCTTCACTTGTTTTTGATCTTCAAGAGGCAAGTCATATTCTTCTTCCTTAATCATGTCTATGTTCTTCAATAAGTTTCATGATTCAAAGTCTATTTCATCTATGTTCATCACTTTTAAGTTTCTAGATCTAGAACTTTGAAAATTCATAACAAATTCTAGAAAAATCCTAAAAATGTGAAACCACTTCCTATGTTCTTATAATAATCCCTACTATCATAATCCAAGAGAGTGTTTCAAACAAAATCTTCCTCCTCATGTTTTTGAACATGGCCGAAACCTATAGTGGGAGGTGGAGGAACCTTGTTGTTTTCTACTTGAAAATGATCATAGATCTCATGCTTCTAGGGTATGTACTTGCTAAATCCAAGTTCTTGTATCAATTTGAAATTTCTAACCATGTCTTTCATGTCTTGGCCGAAATTCATTAGTGAGGAACTTGAATGATTTTATTAAGTTTTATCAAAGTGATCATGTAATCATCTAGTTAATAAATGATTATTTTAAATCTTAGTTGGTTTGTCAAAAATGAAAACCCTAACCCTATGTTCTTGTGTTGGCCGAATCTACCTATTAGAGGATTAGGATGGTTTTGATTCTTAACTTTGTTGTTTAGCCTTAATCCATTTCCTCAAGTATATCAGGATCATTAATCCATGACTTAAGCAAATTTGGAGATTTTGAGCCACAAAACCCTAAGAGGCCTTGACCTATTAGAGAGGATTAGATGTTTGTTTAGCTTGATTTGATTGGTTGTTTGGATGTGTTGTTGAAGGTTAATTGTTTTACGGCGTACGAGGGTTTCCGACAATCGACAGAGTTCTTTTAATTTCACTGAGGAGCTTCAAGAGGTAAGGGGAGCTTACCTGAGGGATTTTCTCAATAACTAATTGCTTTTAGTGTGGTTGATATGATTTATATATGGTTGTGGTTATTAGTTTATGTTGTTTACGTTGTGTTGTTTATCTGTGTATCGGTGATTGATCTGCTTTTAGTTTATTTAATTATCTGCAGTAGTATATTATATTGCTATGATGCATGATCTGCCTGGTGATATAATTTTGATGATGTTGTTGAATGTTGTTTGAGAGGCTTGACAGTGGTCAGTGCACAACCGATTAATCAGATAAAAGATTTAATAAGTTGTGAAAAATTATATTCAACGTTTTATGGGGAATGTTGGAATATAATAGTGGTGGAAAATATTATTTTGGAAAAATAATGAGTTTTGAGAAATATTATTTTTTTAATGATTTATTAGTGTAAACGTAATTTATGAGTCGCGGTGAGAGGGGAACCGTGAAATTTTTTTGGTACTGCTAATTTTTACGCAAGAAATTCCGAAATATTATAAAAAGTTATTTTGTGAAATCAATATTCGAAAATACCTTATAAAAAAATATATAATAATAATAATAAAAAAATAATTAATTAATTTTAAAAAAAATAAATCAAAGTTTTACTGAAAAATATTTTCTTGGAAAATGATAAACGACGGCAAGTTTCAAAATTATTTACGAGGAAAGTTTAAAAACAGCAGTACTTTAATTTAAGAAGAGATTTAATCTTTAATGATTTAATTTTTTTAGAGTTGAAGTTTCAGTAAAAGAGTTCTTGATGATTTGATGTTTTATAAACGAATTTCAAATAGAAAGGATTTTCGGTAAATGAGTTTTACTTAACGACGTAAACGGCGATACAGAACTTAGTAACCGAGATGTCGGGGTACTAGTGTTCTTATGACGTTGTCTTATTTTGGATTTATTTTTCACAGACAAAAACGATGTAAAACGATGATATGGAACTTAATAACCGAGACGTCGGGGTATTAAGGTTCGTTGTGTTGTAGACTGGGTATCTACTTAAAGAAGTTAAAACGTTTTAAGATGTTTTCTATTACCACGAATCTAAGACTGATTACAACGGTCCAGGGGATTCATGATTGAGCACTCGGACTTTGAGGTCCTATGTTGTTAATAAAAGTTGTAAAGATGTTAAAACGATGATGCTTTTGAGAGCATTCGATGTTTAAAACGATGATGCTTTTGAGAGCATTTGATGTTTGAAACGATGATGGGTTGTAAGCTTTTGAGAGCTTTGACAAAGAAAAGTGTTGAGAACAAAATGTTTTTCTTGCATGCATTTGGCAGACGTGCCATGATCAAACGAGTGATTACCTTGCGGCGTCAGGGTAGATCATACCAACGATGTTCTTATTGTGCCCGGTGGACAATGAGGCCCCATCAACGTTGTATTCACCTGTGCCTTGAGGTTGGACAGTGTGAGATAGGTTTTGGCTGTGTGCCTGTGGCTGTGTGCCTGTTTACCTAGTGTGGCAATTGAGCCTGATCAACTCATCACGAGGTTGGAGATATCTCATGAGATTAGGTGTGAATGTTTAGATGATGTATTTAAGTGTTCATGCATATTTTCCAACGTTGATGTTTGGGGTGTGAAACCCATTGATAAACGATGTGATATAATATGAATGAGTACGTTGTTATAGACATGTATATGTGTATGTGCCTTCTTTGTGTTGCGCTTTTAGTTATGGTGATAAATCCATATATTGGCGTCTCACCCTTACAAACATATCAGAGTCGTACAAGGAGTATGATCCCTACAAGAAGACGAAGGCTGTCTAGTTCGAGGCATGCTGTGCTGCTCCTATTGGTTGTAGTGTCTGTTAGTTACGACCAGCTTAGGTCCTATTATGTTATATTATATTTTGAGGATAAAACTGATTATGATTTAGGTATGAAAACAAATGAGGCAGTATAGTTGTATGAGTTATATACATTGTGTATTTAAGTGTGTTTTGATTACGTTGTTGTTGTTATGAAGTTAAAAGAAAAAAAATATTTATCAACATATTTTGAAAAGATAAACGTTGAGAAAACATTATTTTCCGAAAGCAACCAGCAAATTAAGTTTTATTTCTGCAAACGAGTGACCATGTGATGACCCGAGTTAGGGTGTCACAATCTAATCCTCTCACTCTTACATAAAAAATGCCCTCACAACCAAAAGGGAAAAGTCTGTTTTGTTTCTCGAAAAAAGGCTCATGAATAATTGCAAGAATCTCTAATAAATTCCCTTTAATCGTCTGTTTTTGTTTACTTTTCAAATTTAATTTTTTAGAAAAAAGTTATTTTGGAATAAAATTTTCAACAACTCCCACATATTTCAAAATAATTTGTGAATAAAAATTATAATTAAAATCCAAAGTTTATGACATGGATGTTATAATGCTTATTTACTGCCTTGTATGTAACATCCATGTTTTACAACATTGTTTATATGTTTGATGACTAGGTTTAAGACCTTGATTTAAGGTCTAATACGCATGTTTAGATATTGGGAATCTTGCATGGAAAGTATGAGATTAATCTGCGTTGAATTGAATGAGAACATGTTCTAGGATTTTCTTTATACCATTTAGAATGCTTCAGACTGCATAATTGGAAATTTATTTTTGAGGAAGAGATTAGGTATGTTTGAGGACTTAATATTACTCCTTAGGTATAGAGGAATCTATGTTCAAATTTAAGGTCAATTGGACTTCAAACGAGCTCAGAACGTAATAAAACGTATGAATCAGGAATGCTGGACAGGTGGGGTGTTGAGCGCTGGCCCTGGTGACACGTGTCATGCTGTGATTGGTGGAGACAGGCGGTGCAGCCTCACCAACACTGAACATTGGCTCACGGGCGCTGAGCGCTCAACATGAAAAAAAATTTAAATTGAGTCATCACATGGAGAAAATTTTAGAATGTGCAAAATCAAAAAATAGAGAGAGAGAGGGGACGAAGTGAGGAAGAGAGAGAAATTTCTAGAGGAGTTTTTGAGCAATCTGTTCGTCTTATCGAGAAATCGATTATACCATTGTGATCCTCGCGACATCTACTTCATCATCCTATCTTTTTTTCTTGATTAGGCTAAGGTGAATTTTTGGAGGTCCGAAGACTCTTGTTATAAGCATGGCAGATTTGTGAGGGGTAGAGGAGTGGTGGTTTCATTGTCCCAGAGCTAGCTATACTTGTAACACCCCGATTTTTACTGTTCTTCAATAACAGTAAATATATATATATATATATATATATATATATATATATAATTTTTTTTTATCCGAGACTTAGAAAATGATTTTAGGAAAACTAAATTCATATTCATATTATACTTATTTTTATAAGGTTACTGTTAAATTTTGGGTTGAAAATTCAGACGGAAACCGGTCTACGTTTTCGCTGACAATAAAATTTTACTGATCAGAAAACCTAATTTTGACTCGAGAAAGAAATGGTTAGAATTCATATCCCATTTCCAACGATATTGGTTATCTTGAAAATTTTCAAAATAAATAAGTTATTATACTTTATTCGGGCGTAAAAACCTAAATCGGGTAATCGACGTAGTCGAGAACGGATGTGCAGAGACAAAACCCGACACCAGACAGATGAAGACAATGAGTCATCCATGATGACTCATGGGGGGTGACTCACCTAGCATTTAATGCATGTAATGATGAGTTTAAATGTGAAAATACTAAAATACCCTTAACCTAACCTATCCTAGTTAAATAATTACCATGGTTAAGGCAAGACAACTTCAAATTTGCTTCTTCATCTTTCTTGTGGTGCAAAATCATCCACATCTCCTTCAACCATGACCACTCATTTGTCATGATTACTTTAGATGTGAAATGTCCTAAATGTCCTTGGACTTTAAAGGAATTACAAGTTTGTACCTATGTATTTTTACCATTTTGTCCCTAAGGCAATTTTTGATGGACAAAACTACCCGTCACTCCCCCTTATGTGCGCTGACCACCTCCATAACCACACTTAGGCAATTTCCTCTTTCATTTTGTGTCATCTTCCTTAACTTAACAACATTTTCTTTCAAAAAAAGTCAAGAACACTTAGGTTGATTTGTGAAGGACTTCATCTTTTCTACCAATTTCTTCAAGCTTCAAGAGGTAAAACCTCATCTCCTTGCATCACTAAGTCTTCTTCTTCATTCATTTTATGAGTTCATGCCATGAATCATAATCATCCAAGTTCATGAAGCTTTCTTCAAAACTCTCTAGAAAATTGTAGAAAAATCCATTTGATTTGAAACCAATTGCTATGAACTAATCATGATGCATATGTTCATCATCTAGAAGTATGAACCCAAAAGAAATTTTCTCCTTATTCCTCCATGAATGGCAGAAACCCTAGGTTTTGGTATAATTGGGTTTTGCTTCAATTTTTGTTAAATGATACTTGATTTCATCTCTTTAATCCATATATATGATTATTGAATCCAAGTGATTAGGAAATCAAATCAAATTCTAACCTTTTTACCTTAAGAGGGTCGAAACCCTAACCTTGCTGATTTGATGAGTTTTGATTCAAATCTTTATCAAATGATCATTGATTATATTTTTATCATGCTTAAGGATCATTATTCCAAGAGTTTGTAAAATTTTAACATCCCTAGCCTAATTAATTAGTGAGGGCCAAATCCTAGTTCACATGAACTAGATGAGTTTTGTTTCATTTGTTGATTCATTTGTTAATTTGTGACTTGATTTGTTGTGTAGGATAAATCTTTGTTTGATTATCCTGAATTGTGTGGAGGAAACCGGATACAAATCGAAAAACACTTTGTGAAAGGAAACTTGAAATCTTCAAGAGATAAGGGGAGTTTACCTGAGGGATTTTTCGATAGCTATATGCTATCAATGAGTAGTCTGTAAAATTTATTTGAGCTTCGTTGTGGTTGTTTAAGTTATTATTTTATCTGCTTTTAAGTATCTTTTTTTGAGTAATTATTTGTAGACATGTATTATAGCTTTGATGTATGTTATAAAATGTATTATATGCTTTAACGTGGACATGGAAATTTTATTGATGTTGATTAATTGATTGATGGAGAAGCTTGACAGTGGTCAGTGCTCAAGTAATTAATGAGATAAAAGTTTTGAAAAGCTTGATGAGGAATATCAATTATTTAATTGATGAAATATTGGAAAATAATATTATTTAAATATTTGATTTATTGAAAATGAGAGATAGTTTAAAATACTATTATTTTAATGATTTATTGGAGTAAGAGTGATCTATGAGTGATAGTGATGACGTAACCGTGAAAAATTTTTAGTGATGACAATTTTTATGAAAGAAATTCTAAAATAAAATAAAAAGTTATTAAAAAAAGTTAATTTTCAAAAATAACTTACTTATTATTTTGAGAAAATTATTTAAGGGAAAAAGTCAAATTTTGACTTAAAACATTTTTAAAATGCTAAACGACGGTTAATTCCGAAAATATTTACAGAAAGCATTTTTAAAAACAGCAATATTTATTTGGACAGAGAGTTAGCCTCAAATGACTTCTTTTTTCAAGAACTAAAGTTTTGGAAAAAGATTTTCAGAGGAAAATGAATTTCTTGGTAATTTGACGGTTTTATAAATGAATTTCAAACGTAAAGTATTTTCTGTAAATTAATTTTACTCAACGGTATTATTTTCGACAACTTGGATAAGTTTTGGATATTTTGTTTTGGATTTGTGTTTTACATAACGAAAACGGTGTAAACGCGTAAACGTAAATTTTACTCAACGTCGTGATACTAGTGTTCTATAATAAAAGCACATAGTTACAGAGTTATGGACTTTATGTCCTATTTACGGTGTGATGAACGTTGTTAAAGGTGAATGTTGTTTTCTATCACCATGAACTTAAGACTGGTGCATCAGTCTAGGGCTTCGTGATTGAGCACTTGGACTTGTGTCTTGTGTTGATGGTGAAAATCTTAAAACGTTGAAAATCACGAATGGTCGTAAGCCTTTGAGCTTCGACAAGGAAAGAATGAACAAAAAGAAAAGTGACGAGGAATAAAATGTTTTACATGCATTATTTGACAGACGTGCCTACGGTGTTAACCATGGTATCTTGATGGACAAGGTATTCATGTACGGTGTATCATTGTGCCTTGATGGACAATGAAAACCATATATAGTGTTCACTGTGCCTATTGTGGACAGTGCTATGGTAAATATGGTGTGCCTTATTTGGCAATCGAGCTTGATCAGCTCATTTACACGAAGTTGGTATCTCCGTATATTAAGTACAAAATTTTAGACGGTGAATATTGAAGTGTCATGCATTATTTTTAAATGACGATGATTGTCGAGTATGAGACCCCTTGATAAACTATCTTGTTTATTTCTGAGAGATTTATGTGGTTGTGAATATATATGTGTATATGCTATTTTGTGTGTGGCGCTTGTAGTTATCGTGATCAAATCCATATATTGGTATCTCACCCTTACATATATCTGTTTTTCTGGTTTTGTTGTTGTATCTTGGTACACGAGTATAGATGGTGCAGAGAAGTTCCTAGCTTCACTTGGGAATATTAATCCCGATCCTTGGAAAAGTTAGTGATAATGGTGAGAATTATGGAGGTCTTTCAAGTAGATATCTTGTAGAGTGACCAACTTAGGATTTTTCTTTGGGTGATGTGTAAAACCTTTATATGGTTTGAAATTCGGTTGTGAATAATGAACTATTTTAAGGAAAAACCTATACATTCTAGAAAATTTTTGAGTATGAATAAAATCAGTCTAAGTGTGTTGACGAGTATATTATAGTTTTTACTATTGTGATGTGCGCATCATTTTTTGAAGTATACCGAAAGAAATTTTTTTATACCCAAGTTTTTATGACCTAAAGTAAATAAATTTCCGAAAGTAACCGGCAAATTTCTTTTTAATTTATTTCCGCACGTATTCATAAGGTAAAGCCCAAGGGGGTGTTACAATACTCACCTCAGGTGAGGGAAAGAAGCCATCTAACGTCGGAAATGGCTAAGTAGCATTTTATTCAATAATGGCGTAGGGCGACCTAAACCTTACTAGTGGGCGAATAATTGACAATGTCAGTATCACATTGGCGACTATTTAGTGGTACCAATGATGATATGGAGATTGTAGGTTTATCGCCGTTAGGTTAATTTTATGATACTCGAGGTTGTCTGATTTTATCATATTTGAGTTGCTTGCTGTGTGCTGTTTGGATTAACATGTTAACTATAGTTATTATGTTTATTTGAATATGTTATTATTGTAACACCCCAGTTTTTACTATTTCTCAATATCGGAATATATATATATATATATATATATATATATATATATATATATATATATATATATATATATATATACACACACACATATATTGTAACACCCCAGTTTTTACTGTTTCTCAATATCGGTATATGTGTGTGTGTGTGTGTGTTTATATTTTTATCCGAAACCTAGAAAATGATTTTGGGTAAAACAAAATCATATTTAGACTCTACTTGATAGTAGAAAGTTACGATTAAATTTTGGGTTGAGAATTCAGACGAAAACCGGTCTGCGTTTTCACTGACAGTAAGATTTTACTGATAAAAAAACCTAATTTTGAATCGTGAACGAAACGGTTTAGGTTTATAGCATATTTGAAACGATATTGTTTTTTTTTGAAAATTTTCGCTTAAAAATAAAATATTATATTTTATACGGGTGAAATCTTCAAAATAAACGCACGTAAAACTAAGTCGGGTAAACGACAGAGCCGGATACAGAGCTGAGGTGACTGAAGTGATCGACATGACAAGCAATAAATGTAACCCTATCTAAGTCATAGTGAGCCTTAAAATATCTAGATTTTTTAAGGGTGAAAAGACCATTTTACCCTTAGTTTGTAAGTGAAATTACAAGCTTGTCCCTGAGTCATTTTTGACCAAAATACCCCTCACCCACACGACTCCCCCCTTTCAACCACACTTAGTCATTTTGTTCATTTTACAACTTCATCTCTTGCATTTTCTCTCCAAAAAACATAGAAACTCCATTGTTGATTCTTGAAGAACCTTGACTTTCTTCATTCCTTCATCATCCAAGAGGTAAACCCTCATCTATCATGATCACTGATGTCTTCTTCTTCATTTATTTCATGAGATTCATGTCAAGAACACCATGTTACAATTTCTTGGGATTTTCTTCAAAAAATTCTAGAAAATCATGGAAAAATCCTTTTAATGTGAAACCAATTTCTATGAACTCTCTATGACTCCTACATTGATTATCCAAAAACATGGAAGCAAAAGAAATTTCCTCCCTATTTTTCTTATGATGGCCGAATCGAGTCCTAGATGGATTGGATGAGTTTGTTTCGAATTTTTGTCACGTGACACTTGATTTAATCTCTCATGTACTTCTACTTACTAAATCCAAGATATTGAAATCAAATAAATTTCCTAGCCAAAAAAATTTGTGTTGGCCGTGTAACACCCCGTTTTTCGTAAATAAGCTTAGTGATTTCATATATGTTATATATATGTTTGTTTATGCTTGTTATGTTTTTTTGATGCATAAGTTCATGTTTGGGGAAGTTTAGCCTTAGAAAGGTTCAATCATTTGAGTCCAAGTAACCCGGTTCACCGTTTTGGCCATATCTTGAGTTCTAGATGTCCGATCGAGGTGATCTTTGTGGCATTGGAAAGCTAAGAGAATTATCTACAAGTTTTATATTTTGTATCTTGGCCAATTCGATCGTTTAGATGGTCTTACAGTACAATATTTGAGCGCCCCATGCTCAACAGGGAGCAAGACCGTGCTCGGGTCTCAAACTCTATAAATAGAGCAGTTCCGTGAGGGTTGCCACCCAAACCCTCTTTTTGGAACTTTGGGCAATCCTAGTGCGACAGAAACCTCTTCCCTTTCCTCCCCTTGAACCCCTTGAAGTTCTTGGTGTTCTTGCTCTAGTTGTGGTAGAGAAGTAGCACGATAGTATAGTTTGAGGTAACGTTGTCTTCCCTCTCTCTTAGTCTCTTTTCTCTTTATTAGATCTAGAGACTAATTTGTCGTCTTCTTCTTGTTTGGCCAAGGCTTGGGGAACTCGTCGAGCCGCTCGACGAGACGTGTCTAGTTTACCAACATTATCATTTGGGAATCTTCATACCAGGTATGGGGAGTGGTATAACACCCTACTTTTTCATTAAGCGCTTTTATAATCTTGTTTGGTTGTTTAAGTTAGTTTTGTTAAGTTAAAATAGTTGTCTAAGGGCTTAGTGGGATTTTTGGCTTAAAAGTCCCTTTCCGGTGCATGAGCACGCCCGTGCTCATTAGCCAGCACGTTCGTGCTTAAAAGACTGAAGCATGTTTCAGTTTTTAAGTTGAGCACGCCCGTGCTCAATGTGCGGACCACGTTTTGCTGATGCTTAGTCCAGCACGACCGTGCTCAAGGGGGAGCACGACCGTGCTCAGGTCCAGTCTATATAAGTTTGGCACGGAACCCAAGGGTTAACATGAAACCCTATTTTGTTGGTTACAACAGCCACTGTTGCGAGCTAGTGTGCCTCCTTCCCTATTTCCTCTTCTTCCATTTCTATAGTGGAGTTTTGGAAGCCGGTTGGGAAGCTTGTTTGATTTGTTTCAGTTTATAGGTAAGGTTCCCTTCCCTTGTGGTTTCCTTTAATAATTTTTGAATGAGAAACTTTGTGTTTGGTTTGGCTAAGGTTGAGTTTGTGTCGAGCAGCTTTGGGAACCGAGGGCAGTTTGTTGTTTGGAGCTTACGTTGGAGCGACCTTCAATCCAGGTATGGGGAGAAGGGTAGTGTATATCATAGGCATTGGGGGTAGTGTAAGGTAAAAGGGGTTCCCATGACCCCGGTTTGTTGTGTATGTGTATATGATTAATATGATGGTTTGTTTGATTATGATAACATGATCTTGGTTGTTAATATGTTGTTTATATGCCTATGTTCATACTACGTTCTTGATGTTTATGTTGGTTATATGAACATGATGATATGTTGATGGTTGCTATTGGCATAATGTTGTTGGTTGATTGGTTGATACCATGATTGTGATGATAGTGTTGTTTCTATGTTGATAATGACGTTTAGTCCTAGAATATGTTGTTACTGGCTTAGGATTAATAGAATTAATCCCTAAATTTAATCGGCTAAAATTGATGTTGATCTCTGCCCAGAACAGTACTGTCGTGCATTGAGCACAACCGTGCTAAACATGGAGCACGCCCGTGCTCCCAGTTTGAATTCTGGAAAATGGTGACGCATTTAGCATGGCCGTACAGCAGAGGAGCATGCCTGTGCAACTGAGCACGACCTTGATCAAAAGGAAGCACGAACTTAAGTGGCAGCACGCCCGTGCTGGGGTTAAGCACGACCGTGCTCACCCCTCTAGACAGAATCTGAGATTAAGGACTTAAACAGGGGTTTTTAACCCCAATCTCCCCCAACAATGATGATGACATAGTTAATCAATGATGTAGGTTAGATCACTTAATTAAAGACTAATTAAGATGGTTAAGTCAGTAACCGTTGGGTTACCGTATGTTGATGAGTTGTACCTTGGTGCTTTTGGCCAAGGGAACCTTGACCCCGCGGTTTAGGTATAAAGTGCTGTTGATGTTGTACCTTGGTGACCGAGAGTTTACTCCAAGGGGGCCTTGACCCGGTTGGGTCTAAGGTGTTACGTTTGATTCCGCTAAAGGTTTAAGTGTTACGGTAGATTCCGCTGTGGCCGATTCAGTCAAAGCAAAGGAGGTGGCGGTTACCCGTTGTTTTTTGTATGCTACATGCATCATTGGAGATGTTGTTGTTGGTGGATGTTCGACATTGGGGAGGTCGTCCTAGAGTACGGTGATCTGGTCATCCACGGTAGGTTACTTAGGGTTTGGTGACCGTGCGCCCCCGTGATGAGGCTTTCGTTGGTTTGATGCGTTGGCTATCCAAGGAGTAGATTCTTCGGCATTGAGTAGATTCTCAATTTGGATATTTAACTCCGAAGTCGTTCATCCTTAGTTAGTTTGGATCCACATGCATAATGGAGTAGCGGAGTAGTGTTGCATTGCACCGCATAACATGCTTGTTTTGATGATGTTGATGCATGATGTTATATATATATATATGTTGATGCATGCTATGATGTTGCCATGCTTGTTTGTTTACTTGCTTTCTATCTCCATGCCGTATATGTTTACATGATTCTTACTCCCTTCTTTGTTTGTTTGTTTGGCTTGATTGGCACCTTGCAGAGAATGGCGAGAAGTCAGGAGAGGAGTGACTCTGAGGAGCTACCACTCATAGTTAGAACTTTTCCTTATGTTTTAGTTAGTTCAGTTGTATTCCGAGGATTTCATTCCGGAACGGTTATACCAGTTCTGTTGTGACATCGGGTTGGGTTATGTTGTTTTTCTTTTGATTTAGTTGTTCTAATATTGTTTTATTTTTCGCATTTTGAGAACTCGTTCATGTGAGGCCTTTCTACCCATGGAGAAATGTTTTATTTTATCCAGTAAATGCATGTTTTGTCTTATATCTTTATCTTTAATTTGCTTTATAACATGCGGGGTAGCAGGGTGTCACATTTAGTGGTATCAGAGCAGTTCGACCCTGTCCAGACGTGGTATGAGTCTGTTGTATGCTCTAGTTAGAATTGTCTATACCTGTTATGGACAATGATGCTTTAAGTTAGTTTCCTGTAGCTTTTACCTGCTTAAGTTTCTGTATCTAAGAGTTGCATTGGACGTGTACAGGAACTCATGGCAGGTAGAGGACGCAACGATCAGGTAATTGCGGACGCGTTGGCACTTCTTGCCAATGCTATCGGACAGGTCAACCATTACAACAACAATGGTGGGCTAGCTGAGTTTCAAGGGTTGGACAAGTTTCAGAGGAACAATCCTCCGTCGTTCAAGGGAGCGTATGATCCGGAAGAAGCTTTACCGTGGTTGAGGGAGATTGAGAAGATCTTTCGAGCGATGGATTGTAATGATCAACGAAGCTTATCTTTGCTACCTTCATGTTGACTGAGGGGGCGGAGCATTGGTGGGACAACTGCAGGCAGAGGATGCAGGCTGAGGGCACAGCGGTTACATGGGCTGTGTTCAGGCAGAGGTTTCTAGAGAAGTACTTTCCAGTGGATATCAAGGACAAGAAAGAGATGGAGTTCTTGTCCTTACGGCAGGGTTCGTTGTCAGTTGGCGGGTATGCAGCCAAGTTAGAGGAGCTGGCGAGGTACTACACTCCTTATCAGAATGAGAAAGATGACCGCTCCAAGTGCGTCAAGTTTGAAGCTGGACTCCGACCTGAGATCAAGCAGGCCATCAGCTACCAGGAGATCAGGGCTTCCCGATTCTGGTCAACAAGTGCAGGATTTATGAGGATGATAGTCAGTTCAGAGTTTCCAAGGGATCATATAGTCAGAGTGGCAAGAAGACTGATCAGAAAGACAGGGGTACGCAACGGTATGCTCCAACCGGCAAAGACTTCAAGTAGAGTGGCGGGAAGCCATAGTATCAGCAGGATAGGTTTAGGGGCGGGTTCTCTAATGCCCCCAGGACTATGAAGTGTGGTAAGTGCGGGGCACCAGATCATTACTCATCCCAGTGTAAGGAGCCAGCTGTGGTTTGCTTCAGGTGTGGCAAGTCTGGTCATGTCAGCTGCGAGTGTGAAGGAGCCAAGGCCGAGCCTCCCAGTGCTAGCAGGAATCAGAAGTCCCAGGTCAATAAATCGAAGATCACTGGAAGAGTCTTTACTTTTAGTGGAGCTGAAGCCTCCGAGTCAGATGACTTGATCAAAGGTACATGTTTTATTGATGGAACTCAATTAGTTGTATTGTATGATTCGGGTGCTACTCACTCATTCATATCGCATGATAGGGTCAAGAGTCTTAAATTTCCTGTTACCTTTCTTGAGTTTGATTTGCTTGTGTCTACACCTACAAATAAACCTGTTTCCACATCTTATGCATGCAAGAATTGTCATATTGTCATTGATGGTAAAACCTTTGTTGTCGATCTTGTATGTTTGCCCCTGAAAGATCTTGATATCACTCTTGGCATGGACTGGTTATCTTCCAACCACGTCCTTCTGAACTGCTTTGATAAAACCTTGGTTTTCGTAACTCCAACGGAGTCTAAGAATCCAGACCTTCTCTCTGCCAGCCAAGTTCGAGCTTCGGCGAAGGACGAAGCCCAAGTGCACATGATGATAGCTTCTCTGGAAGTAGAGAGAAGCCCTCCTGATGTCGCCAGCTTGCCTATTGTGCGGGACTTTCCTTAAGTGTTCCCGGGGGATGTTTATAACTTACCCCCAGAGAGAGATGTTGAGTTCACCATAGACTTAGTGCCTGACACCGGGCCAATCTCCATAGTACCCTATAGAATGTCTCATCTAGAATTAGCTAAGTTGAAGGAACAGTTGGAGGACCTGATGAAGAAGCAGTTCATTAGACCGAATGTGTCTAAAGAAGAAGGATGATAGTATGAGGTTGTGTGTCGACTATCGGTAGCTCAACAAGGTGACCATAAAGAATCGGTATCTCCTCCCTAGGATTTATGATCTCATGGACTAGTTGATGGGCGCTTGCGTCTTTTCTAAGATAGATTTGAGGTCAGGGTACCATCAGATTCGAGTTAAGTTTGAGGACATCCCGAAGACAACGTTCAGGACGCGATATGGTCACTATGAGTACTTGGTTATGCCCTTTGGTGTGACCAATGCTCTTGCGGTGTTCATGGACTACATGAACAAGACCTTTCACCCTTACTTGGATAAGTTTGTGGTGGTGTTTATAGATGACATCTTAGTGTACTCCAAGAGCAAGGGGGATCATGAGGAACACCTGAGGGTTGTCTTGCAGAACCTTAAGGAAAAGTAGTTGTACGCTAAGTTGTCGAAGTGTGAGTTCTGGTTAGAGGAAGTGAGCTTCTTAGGACATGTCATATCAAATGGTGGCATAGTCGTAGACCCAGCTAAGGTAGAGACGGTGCTCTAGTGGGAAGTACCGAAGTCAGTAACCGAGATTAGGAGTTTCTTGGGGTTAGCCGGGTATTACAGGCGATTCACAGAAGGTTTCTCTAAGATAGCTTTACCTTTAACCCGTCTCACCAAGAAGGGACAGTTGTTTGTGTGGGATTCTAAGTGTGAAGAGAGTTTCCAAATCCTTATGGATAGGTTGACATCAGAACCAGTGTTAGTTTTGCCAGATCCTAGTGAACCCTTCATAGTTTACTGCGATGCTTCTAAGCAAGGTTTAGGTGGTGTGTTGATGCAGAATGGTAAGGTAGTTGCTTATGCTTCTAGGCAGTTGAAACCCCATGAGAAGAATTACCCTACCCATGACCTAGAGTTAGGAGTTATGGTTTTTGCCTTAAAGATATGGAGGCATTACCTTTACGAGGCGAGGTTTGAGGTCTTTAGTGATCACAAGAGTTTGAGGTATCTCTTTGATCAAAAGGAGTTGAATATGAGGCAGCGTAGGTGGATGGAGTTCTTAAAGGATTGTGACTTTGAGCTGACCTATCACCCAGGAAAGGCCAATGTGGTGGCCGATGCCTTGAGTGGGAAAACCTTGACGTCTTCGCTTTGATGGTTAGGGAGATGGATCTGATTGAAGAGTTTAGAGACCTTAGTCTAGCTTGTGAGTTTACCCCTAAGAGTATTAGGCTTGGTACCTTGAAGGTTACCAACAGTCTGATGGATCAAATTAGAGAGGGTCAGAAGTTAGACAAGTTTCTCTTGGACCAGCGAGAGTTGTTCGCTCAGGGTAAAGACCTTAGCTTTAAGGATGGAAATGATGGTGTCTTGAGGTTTAAGGATAGAGTCTGTGTGCCGGATGTTCCCGAGCTTAGGAAGATGATCCTTGAAGAGGGACATAGGAGTGGTGTGAGTGTGCACCCAGGTGTCACTAAGATGTATCAGGACCTTAAGAGGATGTTTTGGTGGCCTAGGATGAAAAAGGATGTAGCTGAGTTCGTGTATGTGTGGCTAGTTTGTCAGAAAGCCAAGATAGAAAACCAAAAACCTTCAGGTAAGTTGCAACCCTTGAGTATCCCAGAATGGAAATGGGATAGAATCTCCATGGATTTTGTGTCTGGACTCCCGATGAATATGGAATATCCATTGGAAAAGTTAGCTAAGCTGTACATCAAAGAGATAGTTAGGCTTCATGGTGTACCCTCTAGCATAGTATCAGATGGAGACCCAAGGTTTACCTCTAGGTTCTGGGAGAGTTTGCAGTATGCTCTAGGGACAAAGCTTAGGCTTAGTTCAGCTTACCACCCATAGACGGATGGGCAGTCTGAAAGGACGATCCAGTCTTTAGAGGACTTGTTGAGAGCTTGTGTGCTAGAACAGTCAGGTAGTTGGGACAAGTTCTTGTCCCTGATAGAATTCACCTACAACAACAGTTTCTATTCCAGCATTGGGATGACACCTTATGAGGCTCTGTATGGGAGGAGATGTAGGATACCTTTGTGTTGGAGTGAAGGCAAGGAAACTTACACCGAGGTTCATTGGTCCTTACCAAATCCTTAGAAGAGTTGGCGAAGTCGCCTACCAAATAGCCTTGCCGCCGTTCTTGTCAAACCTCCATGATGTTTTCCATGTGTCTCAACTCAAAGTATATCCATGACCCTATTCATGTGATGTTACCCCTTCGAGTCGAGGATAGGAGGGTGAAGCAGCTAAAAGGCAAGGAGATTCCTTTGGTCAATGTGGTTTGGAGTGGGGCAACTGAGGAAAGTGCTACCTAGGAGCTGGAAAACATGATGATGGAAGCGTACCCGCACCTTTTCATTTGAGGTACATAGAAATTTCGAGGACGAAATTTTTATAAAGGGGGTGGAATTGTAACACCCTGCTTTTTCATTAAGTGCTTTTATAAGCTTGTTTTGTTGTTTAAGTTAGTTTTGTTAAGATAAAATTGTTGGCTAAGGGCTTAGTGGGATTTTTGGCTTAAAAGTCCCTTTCTGGTGCATGTGCATGCCCGTGCTCATTAGCCAGCACGCCCGTGCTTAAAAGGCTGAAGCGTGTTTCAGTTTTTAAGTTGAGCATGCCCGTGCTCAATGTGCTGACCGCATTTCACTGACGCTAAATCCAGCATGACCGTGCTCAAGGGGGAGCATGATCGTGCTCAGGTCCGACCTATATAAGTTTGGCACCGAACCTGAGGGTTAACATGGTATGAATGAAATCACAACAATTATTCCACTGCCTTCTATATGGTATCTGCAGCTTTAGGTTAGAGTTATTTTCTCCCCTCCATGGCGACATGCCCAAACTCATGGAAGCACGCCCTTACAGGCGCTGTTGAAGACAGTCGCAGCGTGATAGGAGGCGGCTCAGGCAGTGGCGGTGGCGGCCCAGGTAGTGAGAATCGTGTATTCCAAGCTAGTACCTTTGATCAAGAGAAGCGGTCTTATTCAAGCTCTATTCCTTTCACTAAAGAACAAATAGATCAATTGTACAAACTTCTTGAGTCTCAAACTCCTTCCTGCTCCATAGCCCAAAAAGGTAACTTTGTTAAAATTTCCCTTCTAAGTGTCAGCCGTACTTGGATTGTTGATTCAGGTGCTACTGATCATATGACGGGTGAGTCTAGTTTCTTTTCTTCATATAGTCCTTGTGCATGTAACCAGAAAATTAAAATTGCAGATGGTTCTCTATCAACCATTGTCGGGAAAGGGTCCATTGTCCTGTCTCCAACGATAACTCTCTAAGATGTCCTTCATGTCCCAAATTTGTCATGTAGTCTTTTATCGGTCTGTAAATTAGCCCGAGATAAAAACTGTCACACTAATTTCTTTCCTTCTCATTGTGTGTTTCAGGATTTGAACTCGGGGAGGATGATTGGCAGTGCAAAGGATAATGGAAGACTCTATTACTTTGATGATGGACTTGGATCAAAACAACAATCCCAACCAATAGGTTCCTGCTTTGAATCTAGTTTTATTTCTAATAACAATAATGATATTATGTTATGACATTTACGATTAGGTCACCCGAGTTTTAGGTACCTAAAATATTTATTTCCAAATTTGTTTTGTAATAAAGACACTTCGTTATTTCATTGTGAAACTTGCGAATTTGCAAAACATCATCGTTCTTTTTTCCTATGCAATCTTATAAGCCAACAAAACCTTTTTCTATAATTCACAGTGATGTTTGGGGTCCTAATAAGATAAGTACACTCTCCAATAAAAAATGGTTCATTACTTTTATCGATGATCACACTAGACTTTGTTGGGTGTACTTGTTAAAGGAAAAATCTGAGGGTGGTCAAGCTGTAAGAAATTTCTTTAAAATGGTGCATAATCAATTCCAAGAAAATATTCAAGTCTTCATAAGTGATAATGGAAAGGAATATTTTAATATGATTTTGGGGAATTTCTTTTTGAAAATGGGGTTGTGCATCAAAGTTCTTGTGCTATTACACCCTAACAGAATGGGATTGCGGAGAGAAAGAATAGGCATCTCCTAGAGGTTGCTAGAGCCTTACTCTTCGAAACAAAAGTTCCAAAATACTTGTGGGTGAAGCTGTTTTAACTACAACATATTTGATTAATCGTATGACGTCCAAAGTTTTACAATTTCAATCTCCCCTTCATATTTTTAAAGAGTGTTTTCCTATGGCTCGTCTTTCAGGCAATTTACCTATGAAGATATTTGGTTCTACTCTATTTGTTCATGAACATAAGCATCTTGGGAAGCTAGTACCACGTGCTATAAAATGTGTTTTTATTGGATACTCTCCAGCCCAGAAGGGGTTCACGTGTTTTGATCCAAAATCAAATAGAACCAAAGAGCATAAAATCAGGGATAGTGCTGAGGGTTGAGCACGACCGTGCTCACCTATTCAGAACAGAATGCAGAATAGAACCTGAAGCAGGAGTTGTCACCCCAAATGCTCTAAAAGACTTAACAAAATACCAACGGAACCTGAAGACCAAATACAAGTGATAAGATGTTGTACCTTGGTAGCCTAGTGTCCGCTCCAAGCGTTAAGATGTCGTACCTTGGTAGCCTAGTGTTTGCTCCAAGTGATAAGATGATGTACCTTGGTAGCCTAGTGTTCGCTCCAAGGGGGCCTTGATGCTTAATGGTCAAGTTGGTAATCTCTAGTGTAGAACGACTAGAGTGATTAATTAATGAATACGAAATGTTAACGATAATCCTAGATAGCCGAGTGGTCGAGGTGTTGATGGTGTTAAAACTTGGGTAGCCTATGGGCTCAAGCGGAGGTGGTGGTTGTGGTTGTGTGTTGTTTGCTATGCATTCACGCATCGGAGATGTTGATTGGAGGTTGTTCAACATAGGGGAGGTTGTCCGTGTGTAAGACGATCTGGCCGTCCGCGGGATTTGTCCGAAAGGGAATCAAGTATACACTGTGGTGGCGCATCCGAGAATAAGACGTGTCGGCTGTCCTAGGGGTCCACCCATGGTTTGGTGGATTGCCCCGGCGTTGGTACTTATTGACCAATGTGGAAATGTAAGCCCAAAGTTGGCATCCTGAGTTAGTTTGGATCCAAGTGCATAGTAGAGGAGTGGAGCAGAACTGCATTGCATAGCACACACGTTATATGATGATGATTGTTATGATATTGCTGTTTGATATAATATGCTTGTTTGATGTATGCTCATCTTGCTAACTGCTTTCTTTCTGTTATATTCATATATATGTTTCTTACTCCCTATCTCTATGTTTCTTGTTTGTGGCATGTATCATTTATGCAGAGGTCGATGTGAAGCCAGTTGAGGAGTGACTCTGAGGAGCCGCGACTCATAGATAGGATTTCCGTTTTCAGCAGTTGTTTAGTTGTTTCCAGTTGTATCCGAGTTATTTTATCGGATTGGTTATACCAGCTCTGTAGTGTGACATCGGGGTTGGGTTCATTTATGGTTTTGTTTTATGTTATGTTTTCATTATAAATGTAACGGCCTGATTTTATATTGTTTAAGATAAAGACTTGAAATTTTTGTGGTTCAGATATTTGTCTTCTAGGAAATTTTGCATAAGAAGTAAGCAATTATCGGGAATGAGTTTAAATGTGAGCAAAACTTAGGATTTTCCCAATTATTGTCTTTAGGACGTTTGAACGAGAAAAAAGAAACTTGGAGTTAGGATTGAGGTTAGTCATTTTTAATTGTTGGAGGTTGTTCATTAGGTCTTAGTGAGCCTACGTCTCAATTTTGGGATCAATCGTACTTCGAACGAACTCAGAACGCGAATAAATGCACGAAATCTGTGTGGCTGCCAGAAGGCCAGCGCTGAGCGCTGGAGGGTGGCGCTGAGCGCCCAGTCACTGACCAGCACTGACACATGTCATGCATGAAAGGCCCTCGGTTGCATGCCCAGCACTGGGCGCTGGTGAATGGCGCTGAGTGCCGGTGATCAGCCTTGAAAAAAAACAAAAGAGGTTCAACACCTCATTCGAACCTCTTCAGATGGAAAATATAAAGCAGAACCAAATATAGATAGAGAGGAAAAGATATAGAGAAAGGAAGAGAGAAAACTAGAGAGAGAAATAGAGAAAATAGGAGGAGAGCTACCAAAACCCAAACCTTCCATTATTGAGAGCTTCAAGTTTGAAGCAGAGCAGCCTCTGTAAATCCCTCACAACACCTTCTTCCACCGTTAGATCGTGTTCAAATTTCATAGAGAGGTTCTGGGTTGATAGTATTGCATATCCAACGGTTGAAACTTCTGAGTAATCCACAGAGTGTGAGTTATTTAACTTAGAAGAGGGAGAGAAACTCAACCCGTGTAGCTCCTGACCAGTCACCTAGGAAGGTTCATCTTAGGCTCGTTCACCGTTGGATCGAGCTGAAATTTTTGGAGAAGGTAAAGGAAAGGTAGTTCTTTATTCTCAACGGTGAAAGGTTTTAACAAAGTTATAGATTGTGATATATAGAGCCAAAACAGTGGCGGATCTTGTGGTGTTTACTGCAGATTTTGGGTTTCTTATTTTGTGTCTTTCAAAATGTGATGTTTAGGTGGGATATCGGAGATTCGGGGACCTCGTTCGGTGTGAGGCAGATTCGAGAGGAGTCGAGTAGGAGTGATCTCGTAGCGTTTCCGAGGTCGTACGTTCTTCAGGTGGGGGAAAGAAACCATTTAACGTCGGAAACATCGCGATTACATTTAATTTGATAATGGCGTAGGGCGACCAAAACCCTACAACGGGAGCGAGTAACAGACAATATCCATATTACATTAGGGACTACCTAGTGGTACCAATGATGATATGGATATTGTGAGTTTATCGCCGTTACGTCTAAAATATATTATTTTACTATATAATGATTGTTTGCTTTAACTAATTTGACTGGTTGGTTTGATATTGGAATTTGATGAATGATGATGTTATGAGTGTGTAATTATGTTATGAACATGTTATATTATTATTATTTTTTATTATTATTGGTAATGATGATTATTTTGGAAATGATGATATGAATGAAATGATGATTTCATGACATGATGGTATTGAAGATGATTTTGATGATATGATGGTATGTTGTGATGAGTGTTATGATTATGCTTAGAGGTTGAGTAAGGGATAAGTTATGTTGAGATATGACGATGTATTGGGGAATTCATACTATATGCACTAGCAGTGCCTAACCGAGATAATTACTGTGATATGATGATGTTGAGATGAGATTATTATTGAGCTTATCTATGAGATTATGATGAGCGGTTAGGGCACTAGGGGGTGACCTGAAACATGGTCCGTGATATGGTTGACCTGAAATATGGTCTGGTGGACCTGAAACATGGTCTTTGGGGCCTAGTCCTTGGAAGGAGAATTCCCGGTGTTAGGCTAACGGCGGACCGTCCCAGACATTATTTCAATTTAGTTGTAGCTATAGTTCATGCTTTTCATGAGCACCCTGGTCGTGGTTCTGAGGTGTGCACCAGATTGTGTAGCTATAGTGCCATTGCTTTGCATGGGTATCCTCCATCCGCGGACGAGGGTGTGCGCCGGGGCCTCTGGGACGAATGTTTAGTGTGCTGTTATAGAATTAAATGTTGCTAAACCTTTTCCACGTTTGACATTATATTGCTTTTTATCCTTTTTCTTGTGTTGTGTGTTTTGTGCATATATATATATATATATATATATATATCTTGTACCTCAAACCCAGCTAGTACAGATGGAGCACTAGGACCATCCATGGATGATCCAGGATCCAGGGTTTCCCCTCTCGGGGACCTTTGAGGTGGAGTGCGTTCATCCAAATGGGTGGCTAGTGGACCCAGTCACCCGTTTTGATGTATATACGGGTCCGATGTCCATCACTTCAGGATTGGGACATGGAGCTCTCATTGGTTTTGTCGGCACATTCCGTTTTGGCACGACCTTTCCCTTCCCGTTAGGACAGCCTGATGGACATATATCGTCGATGTTGCCGATGCCAGGCATGGATCCCGTCCCCTTCATGGTACCCTTCGATGTACTTGTACCAGGTCTTGCACCGGCACCTGCACCGGCACCAGTACCAGAGCCAGAGTTGGCACCCATGCAGGAGGATGACCCGATTGCTTCAACCCAGGACCTGTTGCCCCTTCCAGAGGTACCAGCACCTCCAGAGGTCCGGACTACTGTTTCAGAGTCTTCTTGGGTGTCTTCCAAACGGCTGCATCCCAGAGATAGTCGGCCATACAAACAGATGTTCTAGAGGCAGTAGGATCGGAGCTCTTCCAGTAGGAGCGGAGGAGTATCTGGACCTGCCGGACCACGGGATGCCGGCGAGGTTGGTAGCATATGATGGCTTGGGCCAGTGCCGTCAGTTAGGCGTGAGTGAGGATTTTGTTGTATTTTGAGAGGGGACTGGGTGTGGAGAGAACCGGCGAGTCATCTTTCCTTTGTTCTTTGATGTATTTTACTGATGTCACCAGTTTGTACTTATTGGGATCCCACTGATGGGATTCCCTCTACTGTATTGGATTAGGATATGATGTATATATATATGGTTATGATTCTGCATGTATGTTTACTGTTTTATATTTTAAGTTTTAATTTTCCGACGTTTTTAATATATCCGCTTAACGATAATAACGAAATTAGGTCTTAATATTTTGGGTTTTCTTTAATGGGACGTCGGGGCATCTCAATAAAAATGTTTTGGTTATTTCCGCGTTATGTTACAACGCGGCAGTCTCTGCCCGGTTTTGATAATTATATATATTTGCATGTGTTCTCTCTCTTTTATATATGTGTTATCGCTTTTCAATGAATGCGGGGTAGAGGGTGTCACATTTAGTGGTATCAGAGCAGTTCAGCCCTATCCGGACGTGGTATGAGTCTGTTGCGAGTCTTTTGTGTGTTTTACTTGAATTATCTATACTTGTTATAGATAATGATGCTCTAGTATTAAGAACCGTTAGACCTTCTTGCTTGGTTCCCTGTGTTTAACTGTTGTCTTGGGTAAATGCAGGAACCAATGGCAGGAAGAGGTAGGAACGACCAAGCGATCGCCGATGCTTTGGCACTGCTCGTAAACACCATAGGCCAAAACCAGAACAACAACAATGATGGACTTGCTAAGTTTCAGAGATTGGACAAGTTCCAGCGAAACAACCCGCCATCTTTTAAGGGAGCTTACGACCCGAAGGGAGTTTTGTTGTGGCTGAGGGAGACTGAGAAGATCTTCCGAGCTATGGGATGCAACGAACAACAGAAGGTCATCTTTGGGACCTTTATGCTGACAAAGGAGGTTGAACATTGGGGGGACAACTGTCGTCAACATATCCAGGCAGAAGGTACTATGATCACATGGACGGTATTTAAGGACAGGTTTCTCGAGAAGTACTTTCCAGCGGACATCAAGGATAAAAATGAGATGGAGTTTATGACGCTGAAGCAGGGTAACATGTCAGTATGAGAGTTGCGGCTAAGTTTGAGGAGCTCACCCGTTACTATACATTGTACCAATATATGTCGGACGACCACTCCAAGTGCGTAAAGTTTGAGGCCGGTCTGCCTCCAGAAATCAAGCAGGCTATTATCTACCAGGAGATCTGAGTCTTTTCCACCTTGGTGAACAAGTATCGAATCTTTGAGGATTCTTACAAGTCCAGGATTGCAAGTCGTAAGAGTTCAGATGTACAGAGCAGTAAGGATGACGATTAGAAGGCCGAAGAAAGATAGTGTCTGGCTCCGATGGTCAGGACTTCAAGAGGAATGGAAAGGAGCAGCGATTCTCTGCAGGTAAGCTTAGGACTGGGATTCCTCTAGGTCTATCAAGTGTGGTAAATGTGGAGAATGTCACAATACCCATCAATTGCAAGGAGCCGGAAATCATCTGTTTCAAGTGTGGCAAGTATGGCCACTTCCGTCGGAACTGTGAAGAAGAGAAGTCAGAGCCACAGAATGTTATCAGGAATCAGAAGTCTCAAGTCAATCTATTGAAGACCACTGGGAGGGTCTACTCTCTTAGTGGAGATGGGGTCTCCGAGTCCAAGGACTCAATGATAAGCCTCTGGCTCATCTAGTTTTGTGGCTAGTATGACCATGGTTTTGTGCTAATTATATTTCGTTTTCGGCCAAATTAGACTTGTTTGTCCTCAAGCAACATTTTGAGTTGTTTAAGTAGTTTTAGGTTAATTTAGCCAGTATTGAGTCAAATAAAGCACTTATGGCTATTTCATTGTTTTCAGGTTAACTTAGAGTCAAGGGAATAAAGAATCAGTGGAAATTGCAATCCTGGAAGAATTCGCCCCGCGAGAGTCTACTCGCCTCGGGAACCTGAAAGCCAGTCTGAACAGCAGAATGTCATCCTCTCTGTCTCGCCCCATGAACCACACCTCGCCTCGCGAGCCTGAAGGCTGACTGTTCCAGGAAAATGCAAACCTTTCTGTGTCGCCTCGCGAACCATGTCTCGCCTCGCGAGCCGGAAGACTAGAAGCCATCACGCCCAGGCCCTGATACTCATCACGGGTGTAATAAGAAGACTCTTCCATTCCTCTCCTCGCGAGCCATTCTTCGCCACGCGAGAATTCCAAACGTTGCAGATTTCTTCATAAGATTCACCTCGCGAGTGAGTGTTCGTCTTGCGAGATGGCGCAGATCCTGAATGTTATAAATTGTTGTTCTGGGCAGATTAGGAGGCACTTTTCATTATCCATTGTTTTTACAGATTTTCTGGTTGTGATACGTTTTTATGGAGAACTAATTTTCTTGGATTAGTCTACTGTAATCGGTTTCCACCGCACTTGAGGTTTTGTAAATCCTGTTTTGTTTGCTTTTCCCTTTTCAATACTATGCTATATATTTCTGTTTGTTTAATTCAGGAGTGTATAGTGTTTGTGTTGATTTATTTCGGTGATGTTATGTTCCTATATTTAATCGCGTTTGCTTAATTCGCGTGTGTACAATCGTGTTTACTTAATTCACGAGTGCTTCACCCCGTTTGCTTAATTCGGGAATTAGGAACATATATCTCGTAGTAGCGATTTCGCTTGTTAATTGTTGCTACAACCGAAAGGGGATTAGAATCTGCTTAGGGCTTGGAATCTATATGAACTGATGATTGTTGGGAAATCGAGAACAGTAGATTAATCGTCTTCAACTTATTTGATAATCTCTTAAATTGCTCTGTTTTTATTGCTCTGTTTTGCTTTGTTTTCCAATTAAATTTCAACCCAAACCTCCCCCCAAAAACTGATTTTTGTGGTGAATAAGAATTCAAGAGTCCTTGTGAGACGATACCCGAGTTGTCGCGCTCTACTACAATTTTGTAAACCGCTCGCTTTTTGACCCGTGTGCGACAGTGTGTCAAAAATTGGCGACGTTGCCGGGGACTCTTGTTTGTTATTTTCGCATTTTTTTTCTTTTTCGTTTTTGTTTTGAATTAGTCTGGCTACTAGGTCTACTTGCCCTAACTTGTGTGATTTTGATCTTGAAATTGAAAGAACACTACACACACGCCGTAGAGCAATTCGGGCTAGCACTAGTGGTGACTCTAATTCTGAAACTGTTTTTGATAACATGGGTGACCAAAGGACATTAAGACAGCTTGCTGCCCCTGACGTTAATTATAATGGCTTGTGTATTGAATATGCTGGTGTTGTTGCTCCCTTTGAATTGAAATCTAGTTTAATACACTTGTTGCCAAGGTTTAGTGGTCTTGCAGGTGAGGATCCACATAAGCATCTGAAGGAATTCTAGGTTATCTGCTCTACACCCTTGAGACCGGAGGGAATAACTGAGGATCACATCAAGTTGAGAGCCTTCCCGTTCTCACTACAGGGCGCTGCAAAGGATTGGCTGTACTATCTTCAGCCAAACTCTGTTACCACCTGGAACGATTTGAAGAAGGTCTTTTTAGAGAGATATTTTCCTGCCTCCAGAGCTGCATCAATCAGGAAGGAAATATGTGGCATCAGACAAGGCAATGAGTCATTGGCTGAGTATTGGGAGAGATTCAAGCAGTTGGTATCCAGTTGCCCTCAGCATCAGATTTCCGAGCAGCTCCTTATTCAGTATTTTTATGAGGGGTTACTACCGATGGATAGAAATATTTTGGATCTTTGCTAGTGGGGGAGCACTTGTTGATAAGACTCCGGCTGCTGCCAAGCAATTGATTGAAAATATGTCACTGAACTCCCAGCAGTTTACAACCAAATTCTGTTGAGACAAGGGGTGTGAATGAGGTCCACAACTCTTCTTCCAACCAAGCCCTTGAGAATAGAATTGATGATCTCACGTCTTTGGTGAAGAAACTGGCAATGGATTAAGTTCAGCCGGCAAGGTTGTGTGGCATGTGTAGTTCTCCTGAGCACCTGTCAGATGCATGCCCTATTCTGAAGGATGAGTCAGTCATTGATTTACCTCAAGCTTTTGCAGTCAATCCTTACAATCAAGGCAACAATCAGAACAGGTACAGCACTCCTGACCTCTCCACAAATAAGTACCACCCCAACTGGAGGAATCATCCCAACCTTCGGTATGGAAACTCATCACAACAACAACCGATGGCACCACCACAGAATCCTCCACAAGTGACCACTTCTGCACCTTCCGGACCTTCACTAAAGGACATGTTCAAGTAAATGACTTCACAAATAACTGAACAAATAAATGCACAAAATCTCCAGTTTCAACAGTAATTTGGACAGTTACAGCAAAGAACGGATGCTAGCATTAATACTTTGCAAACACAGGTTGGACAGATTGGTCAGTTTCAGCAGCGAACGGATGCTAGCATCCACGCCTTGCAGACACAGATTGGACAGCTTGCCACTTCCATGAATACCATACAGCAAGCTCAAGGATCAAACCAACTACCTGCACAAACAGTGGTGAATCCCAATGTCTCCAATCCTAATGTGAGTGCCATTTCTTTGAGATCCGGGAAAGTTGTAGGGGCAGCCCCTGAAAAAAATGAAGAAATTGTTGAGGTAACTCCTGAGCCTTCAGTAGTTGTTGAAGCTGAGAAAGTATATATGCCACCGATCCCCTTCCCGCAAAGAGTGCAGAAAAATAAGAAGATTGATGGGGAAAATAAGGAGAGGGAAATTCTAGATGTGTTCAAAAAGGTGGCGGTATACATTCCGCTTCTGGATGTGATTAAGCAAGTTCCAAAGTATGCAAAGTTTCTGAAGGATTTATGCACACACAAGAGGAGGTTGAAAGGCAATGAGAGAATCAATTTGGGGCGAAATGTTTCAGCCCTCATTCAGCCTAAGCCTGCACTTGAAAGGGTTACAGTTTCAGTCCCCACTCAAGCACTGCCACAGAAGTGCAAGGATCCGGGCACTTTTGCTATTACATGCACCATTGGGGACAGCAAATTCGACAATTGCATGTTGGATCTGGGAGCCTCCATAAATGTCATGCCCACCTCTGTTTTCAATAACCTTGATCTTGGTCCCTTGCAGCATACAGGTCTCACTATCCAGTTAGCCAACAGGACCAATGCTCGCCCTATGGGAATGGTAGAAGATGTGCTGGTACAAGTTGATGAGTTTATTTTCCCTACTGACTTTTACATCCTGGACATGGCAGGGGAAACAAATTCAAGTAGATCACCAATCATCCTGGGCCGACCGTTCATGAAGACAGCAAAGACAAAGATTGATGTTGATGATGGAACCATGTCTATGGAGTTTGGTGACATCGTTGTAAAGTTTAACATCTTCGATGCTATGAAGCATCCCTGGGAAGAGCACTCTGTTTTCCAAATAGAGTTGCTCTCTGAAATTATTGATGACACCTATGATGACCTGGTTTCTGATTTTCCATTTGTTTCTGGCTTTGATGATATTTATTCATGTCTTGATTGTCATCTTGACACTAACCCTTGTCTTTGTTTGTGCTGAGTTCATTGATTCTACTTTGCAGGGTGATGGTGTGAGTGAAACTGTCTGTTCAGCCGAAGTTCTTGACATCATGGCTTCTCCAAATATACCATCCATTGAGAAGCCACCCTCCTTAGAGCTCAAGCCACTTCCTGGGAATCTGAAGTATGCTTACTTGGAGAGGAATGAAAAACTTCCAGTTATTATTTCCTCCACCCTTGACTCTGACCAGGAAGCTAAGCTTTTGGAGGTTCTGAAGAAGCACAAGAAGGCGATTGGGTGGACCTTGGCTGACATCCCAGGAATTAGCCCCTCCAGATGTATGCATAGAATTCTGTTGGAGGATGGGGCTAAATCAGTTAGGCAGTCCCAAAGGCGGCTCAATCCATTGATTCTGGATGTTGTAAAGAAGGAGTAACAAAACTTCTGCATGCGGGTATCATATACCCCATCTCTGATAGTAGTTGGGTGAGCCCAGTGCAAGTTGGACCCAAGAGGTCCGGCCTCACAGTGGTACGAAATGATAATAATGAGCTTGTCCCCACTAGAGTCCAGAATAGCTGGCGAGTCTGTATTGATTATAGGAGGTTGAACCAGGACACTCGAAAGGATCACTTTCCTTTGCCGTTCATCGATCAGATGCTCAAACGGGTGGCTAGTAAAACCCACTACTGTTTTCTTGATGGCTTTTCCGGTTACTTCCAGATCCATATTGCACCAGAGGATCAGGAAAAGACCACTTTTACGTGCCCCTTCGGCACGTTTGCTTACAGGAGGATGCCATTTGGTCTTTGCAATGCTCCTGGCACTTTCCAGAGATGCATGATTAGCATTTTTACTGAATTTATTAAAAATTGCATGGAAGTGTTCATGGATGATTTCACTGTATATGGTTCCTCATTTGATGCATGCTTGCATAGTCTGAGTTTGGTTTTAGAAAGATGCATTGAAACTGACCTTGTTTTAAACTATGAGAAGTGTCACTTTATGGTTGAACAGGGGATTGTTTTGGGGCATATCATTTCTAAAGAGGGTATTTCAGTAGATCCTGCTAAAATTAATGTGATTTCTACATTGCCTTACCCATCTTGCGTTCACGAGATTCGTTCTTTTCTTGGTAATGCAGGTTTCTACAGGAGCTTCATTAAGGACTTCAGCAAGATAGCTCTTCCTCTGTCAAACTTGCTGAAGAATGATGCCATGTTCAACTTTGATGACAACTGCAAAAAAGCATTTGACTTCCTAAAAAGGGCATTGACCTCTACCCCCATCATCCAGCCCCCTGACTGGACCCTTCCTTTTGAGCTCATGTGTGATGCTTCTAACTATGCTGTGGGAGCGGTCCTGGCACAAAGGGTGGGCAAGGCTGCACATGTCATTCATTATGCTTCTAGGACTTTAGATGCTGCACAGTCTAATTACACCACCACTAAAGAGGAACTTCTAGCTGTTGTGTTTGCTCTTGATAAATTTAGGTCATATTTGCTAGGTTCCAAGGTTATTGTTTACACTGACTATGCAGCTCTGAAGTACCTGTTGAAGAAACCAGAAGCGAAGCCGAGATTGATTCGGTGGATGCTGTTGCTCCAAGAGTTCAATGTGGAGATAAAAGACAAGAGTGGAGCTGAAAATTTAGTAGCTGATCACTTGAGAAGAATAGCGAGGGATGAGGATCCTTCTCCCATCCAGGATGACTTTCCTAATGAGCAGCTTCTACATCTGCAAGGGGTAACTCCTTGGTTTGCTGACATTGTTAACTATCTTGTTGCTGGTGTTTTTCCTGCAGGTGCAACTAGATCACAGATCCACAAACTCAAGAGTGATTCCAAGTACTATGTTTGGGATGATCCGTACCTTTGGAAGTTTGGCAGTGATCAGGTAATTCGGAGGTGTGTCCCCGACTATGAGATCGAGTCCATTTTGCACTTTTCTCATGCCTCTCAAGTAGGGGGACACTTTGGGCCACAGAGGACTGCAAGAAAAGTCCTAGATTCTGGGTTCTACTGGCCCACCATTTTTAGAGATGCTTATGAGGTCTACCGGACTTGTAAGGAGTGTCAAACAGCAAGCACAGCCATCACTCGTAAGAGTGAAATGCCTCAGCAGCCCATGCTTTTCTGTGAGGTGTTTGATGTGTGGGGAATTGACTTTATGGGTCCTTTCCCTGCATCTTTTGGCTTTCTATACATTCTTTTGGCTGTTGACTATGTTTCAAAGTGGGTGGAAGCTATCCCCACTAGGACTAACGATTCTAAAGTTGTTGCCAATTTTGTTAGGTCCAATATTTTTTGCAGGTTCGACATACCTCGTGCCATCATCAGTGACCAGGGCACTCACTTCTGCAACCACACCATGGAAGCCTTACTCCGGAAGTATGGAATTGTGCATAGAGTCTCCACTGCTTACCATCCCCAGACCAATGGCCAGGCTGAGATCTCAAACAGGGAGATCAAGCAGATCTTAGAAAAAGTGGTGCAGCCGAATAGGAAGGACTGGAGCCGCCGTCTAGAAGACGCACTTTGGGCTCAGAGGACCGCTTTTAAGACACCAATAGGGATGTCCCCCTATAGGCTTGTGTTTGGTAAGGCATGTCATCTCCCTGTGGAAGTTGAGCACCGTGCATATTGGGCGGTCAAGTGCTGTAATTTGGAAATGAAAAAAGCTGGTATTGAAAGGAAACTCCAATTAAAACAGCTTGAGGAGCTTAGGCTAGAAGCCTATGAAAGCTCCCGGATTTATAAAGAGAAAACCAAGCATTTTCATGATAGGATGATTGCTAGGAAAGAATTTTCTGTGGGCCAACAGGTCTTACTGTTTAACTCCCGCCTGAAATTGATGGCTGGGAAACTTCGGTCCAAGTGGATTGGCCCATTTGTTGTTACTAATGTTTTCCCTCATGGTGCAGTAGAGATTGAAAGTGCAGGTAGCAACAAGGCCTTCAAGGTTAACGGGCAGCGGCTGAAGCTATTCCATGGGAGCTCGGTGCCTGAGGATGCTAATGTTGAGGAGCTCTACTTGGAAGCTCCCACCTACACTGCCACTTGATCAAGGAACACCCTTTCCTTTCCCTCACTCTGATTTTATAGTTATGTTTTTTCATTGAGGACAATGTATGTTTTAAGTGTGGGGGAGGGAACCAATTGTAGCTTTGTTTTGTGTTTTATCTTGTTTTTCTTTTAGCTCTTGAAAAATTTTGTGAGTCTTTGGTCGGTGAGCTTGATTGGTTTTGATTGATTTGGCACAGATTTATTGCATGATTATGTGATGATTCCCCCTAGGTTGAATTTTTTTTTTTGAAAAGTGATCCCCATGAAAAAAATTGAAAACTGAACTTTGAGATATTTTGTTATGATTGTATAATTTATGATAAGTTTGGGGTGAAGGGATGCACACACTAGGGATAGAATCTCAGTCAAACAATTTGCAAATAATGTCCAGGTGAGGATTTGAGCCTCCAACATGTTTTTAATTGTGTGAATCACTTTCAAGTTGCACTTTCCCGAATTTTCTTGAATCTCTTCTTGGTTTGCATGTCTATGTGTTTGCATCAAATGATTTAGGCAATTTTCTTTGTAAATAACCACTTGGCCTAATTTGAACCATTCCTAATGCATGTTCCCTAGTTAGCCCCTTTGAGCCTAATTAGCCTGTTAATTCTTGATGACCCTATGTTACAAGCCAAAAATCTGAAGAAGAAAAAAAACCATGTTAACCCGATCTTAGGATTAGGAGAGCATGGAAGCTTAGCAAGAGAAGGTTTGTAAGAAACTAAGTTTGGGGTGGCTACAAGGATGTGACATGTCATTCTGGGGTGAGAAAAAAAATATAATAAAAAGGTTGGAGCCAAAGGCAAGGAAAAGACAAAGAAAAAAAAGAGAAAGAAATAAAAAAAGAAAAGAAATAAAAAGTGCAAAAATGTCAAAAAAAAAAGGATATCTAGAGAAAAAGGCTGTATTCACCCAAAAGCATAAAGAAAAATGGAAATTCAAAGCGTAAAAAGTTTCATGCTCTCTTAGTTCCTAGGGACTTAAGCCTAGTACCTTTGTATATCCTACCCTTAGCCAGGCCCCATTACAACCTTAAAAGACCTTTTGATGTTGAATGCATGTTTTCCGTGGGAACCATTTTGAGATGAAAATCAAATTTATGGGAAGTTCTCTTAAAAGTGAAATTGAGTGAAATGTTGATAGCCTAGACAAACTGAGAGATTGAGTGAAACACTAAACCCTTTTGTGAGGAAGGCGATTGTTTGAATTTGGTGATCTCCCTTTTGTGTGTAACTTGGATCCCTTGCTTAGATTAATGATTGCTTGAATGACGAAATTCTCAAATGTTTAGAGCAAATGCATGTGGGGATTATATTGTTGCAAGGGGGGAAACATTGAAGAAAATATTTTGATGAATTGCTTGAAATTTGTGCAAAGTTGATTGAACCCTTTAAGCATGCCATGTCTTGAGTCTTTTTGAGTTTTTGAGTTTTAGTTTGCTTGGGGACAAGCAAAGTTCAAGTTTGGGGTATTTTGATAAGCCTCTGGCTCATCTAGTTTTGTGGCTAGTATGACCATGGTTTTGTTCTAATTATATTTCGTTTTCGGCCAAATTAGACTTGATTGTCCTCAAGCAACATTTTGAGTCGTTTAAGTAGTTTTAGGTTAATTTAGCCAGTTTTGAGTCAAATAAAGCACTTATGGCTATTTCATTATTTTAAGGTTAACTTAGAGTCAAGGGAATAAAGAATCAGTGGAAATTGCAATCCTGGAAGAATTCGCCCCGCGAGAGTCTACTCGCCTCGCGAACCTAAAAGCCAGTCTGAACAGCAGAATGTCATCCTCTCTGTCTCGCCCCGTGAACCACACCTCACTTCGCGAGCCTGAAGGCTGACTGTTCTTGGAAAATGCAAACCTTTCTGTGTCGCCTCGCGAACCATGTCTCGCCTCGCGAGCCGGAAGACCAGAAGCAATCACGTGCAGGCCCTGATACTCATCACGGGTGTAATAAGAAGACTCTTCCATTCCTCGCCTCGCGAGCCATTCTTCGCCACGCGAGAATTCCAAACGTTGCAGATTTCTTCATAAGATTGGCCTCGCGAGTGAGTGTTCGCCTCGCGAGATGGCGCAGATCCTGAATGTTATAAATTGGTGTTCTGGGAAGATTAGGAGGCACTTTTCATTATCCATTGTTTTTACAGATTTTCTGGTTGTGATACGTTTTTATGGAGAACTAATTTTCTTGGATTAGTCTACTGTAATCGGTTTCCACCGCACTTGAGGTTCTGTAATTCCTGTTTTGTTTGCTTTTCCCTTTTCAATACTATGCTATATATTTCTGTTTGCTTAATTCAGGAGTGTATAGTGTTTGTGTTGATTTATTTCGGTGATGTTATGTTCCTATATTTAATCGCGTTTTCTTAATTCGCGTGTGTACAATCGTGTTTGCTTAATTCACGAGTGCTTCACCCCGTTTGCTTATAATTCGGGAATTAGGAACATATATCTCGTAGTAGCGATTTCGCTTGTTAATTGTTGCTACAACCGAAAGGGGATTAGAATCTGCTTAGGGCTTGGAATTTATATGAACTGATGATTGTTGGGAAATCGAGAACAGTAGATTAATCGTCTTCAACTTATTTGACAATCTCTTAAATTGCTCTGTTTTTATTGCTCTGTTTTGCTTTGTTTTCCAATTGAATTTCAACCCAAACCTCCCCCAAAAAACTGATTTTTGTGGTGAATAACAATTCAAGAGTCCTTGTGAGACGATACCCGAGTTGTCGCGCTCTACTACAATTTTGTAAACCGCTCGCTTTTTGACCCGTGTGCGACAGCATGTCACTCAACCCAAGGTACGATCTTAATTGGTGAAAGTTAACCAGTTGAGGTGATAGAAATTTCGAGGACGAAATTTTTATAAGGGGGTTGGAATTGTAACACCCTGTTTTTCGTAAATAAGCTTAGTGCTTTCATATATGTTATATATGTGTTTGTTTATACTTGTTATGTTTGCTTTTGATGCCTAAGTTCATGTTTGGGGAAGTTTAGCTTTAGAAAGGTTCAATCCTTGAGCGCCCCGTGCTCAGGAATTGAGCTTGGTCGTGCTCAACAGGGAGCAAAGTCGTGCTTAGGTCTTAGAGTCTATAAATAGAGTAGTTCCGTGAGGGTTGCGACCCAAACCCTCTTTTTGGCACTTTGGACAATCCTAGTGTGACAGAAACCTCTTCCCTTCCCTCCCATCTCTCTTAGTCTCTTTTCTATTTTTTTAGATCTAGAGACTAATTGGTTGTCTTCTTCTTGTTTGGCCAAGGCTTTGGGAACTCATTGAGCCGCTTGAGGGAACGTGTCTAGTTTTACAACATTATCGAGTGTTGGTATGAGTCTGTTGTTGTGTTGTGCTCTTTATGAGTGTTGATTGTTGAGAATGCTGATGCCAACAATGATGTTAAAGACGTTAAAATACGTTAACGATGATAAATGAGATTTAAGGGATGTTTATCCAAGTTGTTCATAAGATATGAATATAGTGTGAGAGGTAAGGTTATGTTCATAGGGCTTAGTTAAAGAGTCTAGGATTGATTAGTAAGTGTTTTAGGAACATTAATAACAAAGCTATGATTAAAGGATTAATTCCTCATGATGATAAGACATGAATATTAATCAAGAGCAGTTAAGATGAATGAATCTATGATCAATGGATTAGTGAGAACCCTTAGATTTGAATCGGATATGTCCCAAAACAAGTGGCAATTGGGTATGTGACCCTTCAGCCCAGAACAACAGCGCGCGCACTTGAGCACGCCCGTGCTCAACAGGGAGCACGCCCGTGCTCCCATTCAAACCCAGAAATGGGCGTGCTGTTTAAGCACACCCATGCTCAACAGTCAGCACGATCGTGCTTGACTGTGAGCTCAGCACGACCGTGCTGAGGGGTGAGCACGACCGTGCTCACCTATTCGAAATGTAACGACGACGAGAACACGAAGCAGGGGTTGAAACCCCAAATGCTCTATAAAAGACTTAATAAAATACCAACGGAACATGAGGACCAAATACAAGTGATAAGATGTTGTACCTTGGTAGCCTAGTGTCTGCTCCAAGCGTTAAGATATTGTACCTTGGTAGCCTAGTGTTCGCTTGGTAACCTAGTGTTCGCTCCAAGGGGGCCTTGATGCTT
The DNA here is from genome assembly GCA_030762895.1 of Sophora flavescens. NCBI lineage: Eukaryota > Viridiplantae > Streptophyta > Magnoliopsida > Fabales > Fabaceae > Sophora > Sophora flavescens. The sequence goes on from CM061068.1 coordinate 83,309,975, forward strand.
AATGGTCAAGATGGTAATCTCAAGTGTAGGTGGTGGTTGTGGTTGTGTTGTTTGCCATGCATTCATGCATCGGAGATGTTGATTGGAGGTTGTACAACATAGGGGAGTTTATCCGTGTGTAAGACGATCTGGCCGTCCATGGGATTCATCCCAAAGGGAATCAAGTATACACCGTGGTGGCACATCCGAGAATAAGATGTGTCGACTGTCTTAGGGGTCCACCCATGGTTTGGTGGATTGCCCCGGCGTTGGTGCTTATTGGCCAATGTGGAAATGTAACCCTAAAGTTGGCATCCTGAGTTAGTTTGGATCCAAGTGCATAATAGAGGAGTGGAGCAGAACTGCATTGCATAGCGTACACGTTATATGATGATGATTGTTATGATATTGCTGTTTGATATAATATGCTTGTTTGATGTATGATCGTCTTGCTAACTGCTTCCTTGCCGTTATATTCATATATATGTTTCTTGCTCCCTATATATATGTTTCTTGTTTGTCGCATGTATCGTTTATGTAGAGGTCGATGTGTAGCCAGTTGAGGAGCCACTACAAAAAAAAGGTTATTTAGCGACCGAAAATAGTGACCAAATTTGTTGGTTTCTATTTGCGACCGAAATGGCGACCGATTGTAGGATCTACACGAAACACTGGTTATAGTTGATACTGCGACCGAAATAGCAACCGAAATAGAGCGTAGCAGAGTTATCGGTTGCTATTTCGGTAGCTAAATAAAGGAAAGTAAAAGCCAAAACTTGCTAACTTTTTAGCGACCGAACTGGCGACCAAGTTAAATGCAACGGTTAAATTTTATTTATATTTGCGACCGATATTAATTTGGTCGCTAAACAACGCGTAAAAATTTAAAATAGAGCGTTTTAGCGACCGATTTAAAATCAGTCGCTAAATTTATGAATTCAAATTTCAAATTAACCCAGTTAGCGATCGATTTTGCGATCGAATAATTCGGTCGCTAAAAATTAAATCCCTAAATCGCGATTTCCTTCCTATCTTCCCCCATTTCTCTCTTTTCTTCTCTTTTCTCTCACGCGCAGCTCCGTCCCCTTCCCTGTTCCAGCCGCACATCGCCACCTCTCAACATCTCGTCCTCCTCCGGCCACCACTTGGTAAGGTTCTCCTTTTATCCTTCTCGTTTTGTGTTTCTTCTTCTCTGTCTTTCACTCTATCTTCCTCCTCCCAGCAGCACCGTGCCACCACCGCCACCACGACCACCACTGTAGCACCGTGACCTCCTTCTTTGGTAAGGTCTCCTCTCCTCTCTCTCTGTGTATCTCGCTCTCTCTTTCTCTTGCTCGGTTCTCTTTGTCTCAGTTTCTCTCAATGTCTCTCTCAGGTGTTGTCTCTTCCTCCTTCGGCCACCACCACCATCTCAAGGGGTTATGTTCGCGCAACCACCACCCCCACAGTCTCCTCTGATCAGTTATGTCTCAGGTTACAGTTTAGGGAAGTTCTGTCAGTATGGGTATTTATGCTATCAAATTAATCATTGATGTTGTTCTAGTGAAATCCAGAGTAGAGAAATTCTTACAGTAGGGGTATATTGATTTAAATAACTTATTGGATAGATAATATAAGTTAGCTTCCTCTTGATTCACTATCTCTTAGACTGTAATGCTTGGAAGTAGGACTACTATAAGTTTCATGGCCATCCCTGCATAATATAAGCAAATATGAAGCCAAGAATGTAATTAGTAAATTGCAGGCACATTGTATTAGATATAAGGAAGACTATGTTAATATGAGTTTGAAGACCAAGTCAATGACAAATTGATAAGAAATTAGATATCAAAATAGATTATTATAAATATAAGTATTGATGTGAGCTATAACTACAATAACAAGCATTCAAGGAACAAGCAGACACCCACCAATAACCAAATATTTGTCAGTTTGTTGAAATGTTAGTATTTGACATGTTAGTTGTTGGTAGGTTATCAAGTCACTATTTTTTGTATTAAATAGTTATAATCTGAAGCCTGATTATCAAGCGGTCTGGACTTGAATGGTAAACTCTACATTGAACTTGTTTGATATATATTGTATTGTATAAACAAACCAACTTGCTAGGAAGTGCGGTTGTTTCACCAAGCCTTATGCTCCACACCCAAGTGGTATATACTTCACGACTTAAATATTATAAGTGGTGCATTAAGTCATTGATGATAGATTATTTTTTACATGGTTATCTAATCCATTTCTATTCTATTCATGTCATGAATACAGAAATAGATTCATTTGCATGAAGTTTACTAAAGTTTCATTTAATCAACTATTTTGCATTGCTTTCTGTACAACTCTCTCTCTCTGTTCAAATATGTTATTCATGTGTATATCCTTAAGAAATTCAAAGAGATCAAGACACAATATAGGAATGATTTAAAAAACACAGAAAGAGAGGAAAAGTAAAAGGCCTAATGGCTTTCAACAAACTCTTAAATGTTAGTTTCTTAAATGTTAGTATTTGACAGGATTAATTTTTTTTATGCATTATAGGTCATTGCTCTATTTCTTGTGAGTTGAAACCGAGTCCCTTCGTCCTCTCTCCATCTCCACAGGTAATCAATTGGTCGTAATGGCAATTTGTTGAACTTTTATATTACTAACTTGAATACAATTAAGTTGGCTCTAAGGATATTAATTTACTTTCATATTGTCTTATTATATTTATCAGTTCCTGATCTTCTTGTCTGCGGCTCCTCCCCTTATCCTTACTTGTTGTTGCATTTTGTCGCATAGGTAAGTTCTCTCAATACTCTCTTTTAAGGTTTTGTTTTGTCTAAAAGGTTCTGATTGTGTGGTGCTTGTAATGTGTTATGTGAATTATATATCTTGTTGTTTGTTAGTGGAAAGCTGAGCTCAATAGGAAGGTATCCTGCCTGAAAGGCAAGATGCTGATTGTGTGTTGATAATTTAATATTTATGCATGTATTTGCAATTATGTGTTGTTTGTTAGTGGAGATCAGAGCACAATAGGATGTTATCCTGTCAAAAAGGAGGGATGCTTGTTGTGTGTTGCTAATTTAGAAGTTATGCATATGTTTGACAATTATGTGTTACTTGTTAGTGGAGAGCGGAGCTCAATAGGTTGTTTGCTACTATATTTTATCTAAGTTTGTATTGAATTATGCTTAAATATATATTTGTTGAAGTATGCTGCAATCCTTATAAGTCAATGGTTTTATTTTCTGCTAGAGTTAATTATTAAGTTACGAAAGCCATCTCCAGCATAGTCAGCATCACAGAAACCAACTAGTCTGTAATCTTCATTTTTCTTAAAGCACAAACCCATATTAGTAGTACCTTTTAAATAGCTAAAAATTCTCTTAACTGCTGATAAGTGAGATTCTCTAGGATCATATTGAAATCGAGCCCATAAGCATACACTGAACATAATATCAGGTCTGGACGCAGTAAGATATCGAAGAGATCCTATCATACCTCTGTATACCTTTGGGTCTACCTTTTTCTCTTTATCATCTTTGTTCAGTATGGACGTGGGGTGCATAGGAGTGTTCATTGGTTTGCAATCATCCATATTGAACTTTTTCAGGAGTTCCTTTGTATACTTGGTTTGATGGATGAGCACCTCGTCCATAATTTGTTTAACTTGAAGTCCAAGGAAGAATTTGAGTTCTCCCATCATGCTCATTTCAAATTCTTTCTGCATTAACTTAGAAAATTCCTTGCATAGAGATTCATTAGTTGCACCAAATATAATGTCATCAACATGTATTTGCACAATTATGAATTTAGACTTAATGGACTTTCTAAATAAGGTTGTGTCAACCTTTCCTCTATTAAATCCATTTTCCATTAGAAATGAACTTAGCCTACCATACCATGCTCTAGGTGCTTGCTTAAGTCCATATAAAGCTTTCTTAAGCTTGTAAACATGTTCTGGATGGGTTTCACTTTCAAAACCCGGAGGTTGCATTACATATACTTCTTCATTAATAAAGTCATTTAGAAAAGAACTTTTAACATCCATTTGAAAAAGCATAATGCTATGATGTGCATCAAATGAAAGTAAAATCCTAATTGCTTCTAGTCTAGCAACAGGTGCAAAGGTTTCAGTATAGTCAATACCTTCTTCTTGAGAGTAATCTTGAGCAACAAGCCTTGCTTTGTTTCTCCCCACCTTACCATTTTCATCAAGTTTGTTTCTGTAAACCCACTTTGTTCCAATAATTTATTTATCTTTAGGTAGGGGAACCAGAGTCCAAACTTCACTTCTTTCAAACTGGTTGAGCTCTTCTTGCATACCCATAATCCATCCATCGTCCAGCAGAGCCTCTCCACTGTCTTTGGTTCCAACTCAGAGACTAGTGCATAATCTTCTTGCTTTCTGAAAGTTGATCTGGTTCTTAGCCTGTCATTGGGGTTTCCAATGATTTGATCTTGTGGATGATAATTCCTGAAGTACCAAGATTTATGAACTGTATCATGTTGAGAAGTGGAGGTTTCTGGTTCTTGAGTAGGGTTTTCTACTTGATCATCATCTTTTATCTTTGTTGTATCTCCTAAGATGTTTAGATCAAGATCTGCAAAAGCTTCATCTAGCTCTGATAATTTCTTATCAGGCCGCTTGCCATCAAACTTGACATGAATACATTCTTCTACTACCAGAGTTCTAGAATTGTAAACTCTAAAGCCTTTTGAAGTTTCAGAATATCCTAACAGAATTCCATTATCTACTTTTGCATCAAACTTACCAAGTTGATCTTTAGTGTTTAGTAAATAGCATTTACAACCAAAAGGGTGAAAGTAAGATATGTTGGGTTTTCGTCCTTTCGACAATTCATAAGGAGTCTTGTTCAGGATAGGTCTAATGTATATTATCACTAGTGCAGAAAAGGGATTCTGCATCGGAGTTTACACATCGGTTTCTTAAAAACCGATGTGTAAAACGAGGCGGTGGCATTTTTGAAATTAAAATCAAAGTATTACACATCGGTTTAGAGAATAACCGATCTGTAAAACCTTTCCACATCGGTTATTTCTAACCGATGTGTAAAATTAAAATAAAAAAAATTTAAAGTCAGAATTTTTAACATTCAACATCGGTTCTATTTGAACCGATGTATAAAATAGTGATTAACCACATCGGTTTCTAATTAACCGATGTATAAAATTATAAAAAAAAATTAGAAATTAAAATTTTACTTTTACACATCGGTTTTAGTAACCAATGTATAAAATTAAAAAAAAATTTCAGAAGTTAAAAGTTTAATTTTTACACATCGGTTTTACCATAACCGATGTGTATAATATGGTTAACACATCGGTTTTTCGAATAACCGATGTGTAATATTGCTAATTTTTATCATTCCCTCCTTCTGTTCCGCGCCCTATCCCATTCTTCAGTTTATGAACCCTAAAACAGAAAACACTCCCTCCCTCTGCTAACGCACGGCCTCCTAGCTCGAAGTTCATCTCCTCCCTCATCTTCTCTGCTAACGCGCGGCCTCCCAGCTCGCCGGCCTTTCTCCGCTTCTGCCTCCGCTTCTGCTTCTGCTTCTTCCTCCGTGTGAAAGGTATTTTTCTTTACTTTTTTTCTTTGGATGAAATCCTATTGTTTAATATTAGCATTACTCATAAAACCGGTTACTCAACCCTACCGCTGCCTCCGCTAACACTCCCATTCTTTCTCTGCTCACCCGCGGCTCTCTCCTCGAAGTTCATCTTGCATGCCTGTGCTCACTGTCCCTCCCAGAAAACCCCATTCCTCACCTCCATTGCCACGAAAACAGGTCACACACACTCACTCGCCCTATTAGCGTGCAAGAGAGGGAGACCATTTAAGAGGTAACTAACATCCATCTTCCTTTATTGATGTTGTTTGTTTGCACTGTTGTTGACAACTTAGTAATATTCAGCTTTAATCGATTCAATGGATTTAGTTGTATTTAAACTCTTGGAGATGAAATGTTCGATGAAAAGCCTGAGTGGTTAAAGTGTTATCTTCCATGCACTGCTCTCTGATTTCTCTTCTGGTTTTTAGTAGCTTTATGGGTTCTGTTATTGCTGATGATTGATGGAATTCTAGAATTGGGTTGCTTGTCATATGTTTGCTTAAATGTGTGTGAGAATGTTATGTCAAATTGATCACATCGTTTGCAGCAGCAGTACTCATTGGTATGTGAACTCCTGATATTTGAATTTCTAATTGCAACAAGACATTCTGGTTCAAGTATTCACATTCTGTAATCTGAAAAGTAATGTTCAGGTGTGTAATCTTTGTTGGTGTGGTGTCTGATTTATGCATACGTTACTAGCAAAAAGCTTATTCTGTTTAAAAGTGGTTTAGTGTAGTATACATAGAACATGTTAAATGCTTGTAAAAATGATGATTTCACTTGCTCATTTCCAATTTGCAACCTTTTGTTAAAGCAAAGAGATTGGTCACGATGTGTCAAATATGAACCAGCATGCATGTGCCACTTTGATTAGATGCTTATAGGTTTTTAGTGTTATGAAGTGATAATAAAAAATGGGTTTTACTGAACTCAACGAAAACAGAGAAGTGAGGCTTACTTTTTATTGTTTATATTGCAATGACATTGGTTCTACTGCACTTTTAATTGTTTCCTCCTTTATACTGAGAACAAAAGTTAAATTAAGCCATTAAGGGATGTTAACATTGTGAGTTAGTAGAATTGTTGGCTGCAAATTTGTTTTCTCTAGAATGCATTTTATTAGGCCCATTGTTAACAAAGTGTTTATCCCTATGAGCCTTAGTCATGCTGTGGTGGGAATTAAAATATGTGTTTTCATGGTCTTCTATTGTTAAAGATACTTAATTACCTCACTGCTGCCTCTGCTGTTAAAGACGTGTTCCCTTCTTCTTCTTCATCTTCTTCGTCTTGATGCATTTTCTGTTCTTCATATTATTGCTAAATAGCCAGCTGTATTTTCTGTTTTAGAAATGGAAAAGTCAATTCATGAAATATGACTTTTTGTATAGGTACACTCAGTCCGAGCAGAATATTAAGCAGAATATTCATTAATTATTCATTACGGTTTCCGGCTGAGTGTTCTTCCCACACCCGGTAAGCTTTCTCCTCTCCATTTTTCTCGTTTGGTTTTTGTTTGCATTGTACTTGGGGATTGGAGTGTTTTATTATTTTTCTTAATGTTAATTATTTAGTAAAGCCTTAGTTTCCCGTTTGAGATGCAATACTAATGAGCGTACGTGTATGTGCTTAATGTACCGCTCATTGTGTTGGATCTTGAATTGTCCAAAGTTGGACGGTTTGGGAAAAAACTTTTTCTTAATTCAGTTAAAATAGTTATTCATTGATTCTAATGTTATATACTTGATGAAAGTTCGGATTGATAAATTTCCTTTCGTTCTCCGGGTGCATACTTTATCGTGGTGGATGTCATCGCGTTCAAGTAGTGTACGTCGGAGACCGTAGGGAAATACTGCCGAAATTTTGTCGAGTATGAGCATGAGAGTTAAGGACTAACTGTTAACCGAATGTTGAAAAAGTTTCTTCTCGAATGGGATAGGGCCATACCCTGTCATAAGAAGTGGTTGATGAATATGTTGGACTAAGTATGAAGGTATTGGTTTAGTCATGGATCGCGGTTGGATGAATGCTAGACGGACAAGTGATGAGTATGAGAATGGAGTGGAAGATTTTCTACAGTTTGCAAAAACAAATGCTCCTGATAGTGGTAACGGAAGGTTTTATTGTCCTTGTGTTAACTGTTTGAATGAGAGACGACTAGAAGCTGAGGAGATACGTGATCATCTTATTTGTGAGGGGATTTGCAAGAGTTATACAACATGGATATGTCATGGTGAATCGTTAGACAAGCCGAGGGTGTCGGATAGAGAGGAAGTTGATGACGTGGAAATGGACGATGGACTAGAGGACATGATCCGTGATGTTGGGCAAGAGTCTTTTCGGCGCGCATATGTGTATGATACTTTGTGCAGTGATGCGCAAGTGGCTTTGTATCCGGGGTGCACTAATTTCACACGGTTGTCAGCGGTGTTAAGATTGTTCAATGTGAAGGCGAGAAATGGGTGGAGTGATAAAAACTTTATTGAATTGCTTGAGTTGTTGAAAGAAATGCTTCCAGAAGGCAACACATTGCCATCTCGAAACTATGAGGCGAAGAAGATATTGTGTCCGATGGGTATGGAGTATAAGAAAATACACGCTTGTCCCAATGATTGCATATTGTACAGGAAAGAGTTTGAAGAGATGCACAAGTGCCCCAGGTGTGGGGTATCACGCTACAAAGTGAAGGATGGTGATTCTAGTTGTGATGTGGTCACCAAAGGTCCTCCTGCGAAGGTGTTATGGTATCTTCCCGTGATTCTACGGTTCAAGCGATTGTTTGCTAATGTAAATGACGCAAAGAACATTAGATGGCATGCAGATGAGAGGAAGTGTGATGGACAGCTTCGCCATCCGGCCGATTCTTTGCAATGGAAGAGAATTGATAGTTTGTTTCCGAATTTGGCAATGAGCCCAGAAACCTCAGGCTTGGACTTGCTACCGATGGAATGAATCCATATGGAAACTTAAGTAGTATTCATAGTTCATGGCCTGTTCTCCTTGTAATTTACAACCTGTCTCCTTGGTTGTGCATGAAGCGTAAATACATTATGTTAAGTATGATGATTTCGGGTCCTAAACAGACAGGAAATGATATTGATATTTATCTGAGTCCCTTGATTGAAGACTTGTGAATGTTGTGGGATGAAGGCGTTGATGTGATTGACGGGTATTGCCGTGAGACATTCAGATTGCGTGCCATGTTATTTTGCACCATCAATGACTTTCCAGCATACGGGAACCTGTGTGGGTATAGTGTTAAGGGGCATAAATCATGTCCAATATGTGAAGAAGGCACATATTAGGATCAACTGCAACATGGAAGGAAGACGGTTTACCTTGGGCATCGGAGATTTCTCCGACGTAATCATCCTTATCGTAGATTGAGAAAAGCTTTCAATGGACTTCCGGAGAATGAAATTGCTCCGGTGGCCTTGACTGGAGAGCAATTTTATGAAAGGGTGAACAACACTAATGTTATCTATGGGAAGACCCAGAAGAAGGCTACCGAGAAGAAAATATGGAAGAAGAGGTCGATCTTCTTTGATCTTCCATACTGGTGTAAGTTTGATGTAAGACATTGTATTGATGTGATGCATGTAGAAAAAAATGTGTGTGACAGTTTAATCGGAACGCTTCTCAACATTCAAGGCAAGACAAAGGATGGTGTTATTGCTCGTCTGGATCTAGTTGCGATGGGTATACGAGAGCAGTTAGCTCCACTTATAGTGGGGGATAAGAAGACTTATTTGCCCCCAGCATGTCATACTTTATCAAAAAAAGAGAAAAGAAGTTTCTGTGAATGTCTACGGGGAGTCAAAGTGCCACAGGGTTACTCTTCAAATATCAGAAGACTTGTCTCAATGAAAGATCTCAAATTAGTTGGATTAAAGTCTCATGATTGTCATGTCTTGATGCAACAACTACTACCGGTGGCCATTCGTGACATATTGCCTAAAAAAGTCAAACATGCCATTACTAGGCTATGCTTATTCTTCAATGCTATATGTAGCAAGGTCATTGACACTAAAAATTTGGATGAGTTGGAAAATGAGGCAGCCATTGTCTTGTGCCAATTGGATATGTATTTTCCACCTTCATTTTTTGACATCATGGTTCATTTGATTGTTCATCTAGTGAGGGAGATTAGATTGTGCGGTCCCGTTTATTTAAGGTGGATGTACCCGGTTGAGCGATACATGAAGATCCTGAAAAGGATATATGAAAAATCCACACCGTCCCGAAGCATCTATTGTTGAAAGGTATGTTGCATAAGAAGCTATTGAGTTTTGTACAGACTACATGCCAGAAGCGGAACCTGTAGGGCTTCCGAAGTCTCGTCACGAAGGAAGATATGATGGTAAGGGTACACGAGGTATCACTGTTAAGAGCATGGATCGGGAGGAAGTTCTTCAAGCACATTTGTATATATTGAATAACACTGATGAGGTTGAACCATACTTATGTGAGCATAAAAGAATCATCAATGAAACTTACCCTAGAATGAATGAAAAATGGTGTTTGAACAAGCATAACAAGACTTTCTTGAACTGGTTTAAAGAAAAAATTGCAAAGGATGATATTGCTTCTGCTACATTAAAATGGCTAGCACAAGGGCCTAACTTTGATGTCATATGCTGGAGTGGGTACGATATCAATAAGTTTTCCTTCTATACAAAGTCCTAGGATGACAAAAGTACTATGCAAAACAGTGGGGTTATGGTCGTCGCTGAGTCCATGCATTTCTCTAGTTCGAAAGATAAAACCCTGTTATGGCATCAGTTTCATACTTTGGAATCATTGAAGAGATATGGGAGGTTGATTACATGAAGTTTAGAGTACCTGTTTTTAAATGTCAGTGGGTCGACAGTAACAATGGTGTGCAAACCGATGAGTTAGGATTCAAATTGGTGGACCTTAATAAGGTAGGTAATAAAGAGGAACCTTTCATCATGGCATCCCAAGCAAAACAAGTGTTTTATATCCGTGATCCTTCTAACAAAAGGTGGTCAGTGGTTCTCCAGGGAAAAAACATGTATAATGGTAGTGAGGGAAATCACGATTCAACTCTTGATATTTCTGATACTCCTTCTTTCTCAACACGAGTGCCTAATTTCAATGAGGAAAATGAAGTGGATGATGTACATGCTACTCGTAATGATCACCAAGAAGGGTTATGGGAGAACTTTACTAATTGACCACAAAGTAAGTTTAGTTTGATATTACCATCAAGTTTGGCATATTATATGTTTACGTTGATATTTATAAGTTATGTTTATGTATGTTGATCGATATTTATAAGTTATGTTTGATATTTATCCTGACATACTAACAAGTTTTTTTTTTGTGTGTTTAAACAGGTATACATGGCTGATCGTGAGGATATCCCTCCTTCATGCAGCGGGTCAGAGACCCCGTCTACTGGTAGAAAGGGTAGACGTGCCACATGAATGAGGAATTTGACTGCCAACCGTAGGTCAAATCAAAGGATAAGAGTAGACTTTGATAATAGCCTCAATCCTATTGGGCCAATGGAAGATCAATTTAACAATTTTGTGGCGACCCTTGCTAGGAACAGGCCCAGTATACTCATTGTTAGGTGGAGAGATGTACCGGCGGACGTGAAGGATCAGATATGGGAGAGTATTCTGGTATCTATACTTCTACGTCCTGTGTTTGTCTGTATCTACTTTATTTTTATCTTAATAATATCATACAGTAATTCGTTGATTCTTTTGGTCTTAATGTAGTTGACCTTTGACATACCGGATACATACGTTATGAAGAAGCGTTTGCTAAAGTATGCTGGAGAGCATTGGAGGGCTTTTAAGGCTGACCTGGGCAGATACTATGTATTCAATCCAAAAAGTAAAAAGAACCCACTTGAGGTGTATCCGTTTCTTGACAAGGCGACGTGGGATCGCTTTGTTCAGAGCCGACATGATCCCAGCTTTCAGGTTAACTTATTTGATTTGTCTCTAAATTTATGTAATTGCATTAATTTCATTTACTTATGTAATTTAATTGGCTTTTATTTATAACATGAGAAGAGGAAAAAGGGGCAGAAAAACCAAAGCAAGAATGTCTACCCCCATGTCATGTCTCGTGGGGGATATAAAAAGCTTGTTCAGAAAATGGTTGAAGAGAAAAAAAAGCACGTCAGGAAGCGATATCTCAGGGCGGATCCTAATGCTGAAAATTGTCCAGAGGTTGTTGATCCACCTCCACCCCCACGCCATCGTTCATGGAAGAGGGGCCGACAAAGAAAAAACGGGACAATATACATCCGAGGAGGCCCGCCAAGTAGGTGAGAAGATTGTAAGTATAGTTTGTTGTAATTGTCATTTTAAGATTATTTACCGAATTTTAATGTGACCAGATATTTTATGTACCTTGGATGATCAGCTAACCCAAGGAACCTTTGTTCCTAGAGGACGCGATGATATCTTATCTACCGCCATCTCAGAAACCAGACCACCCGGGCTGTGTCATTGGTGTTGGATGGGGAGTCGGCATTCGCCAATACCATGGTTCATCTTCACACCAATGCCACAGGGATGTTGAAGCAGATAGAGCACGACTAAAACAGGAGATTGCAGCTGAGCTTCGATAGGAGATGGCCGAGCAGTTTGCCCAGCAGATGGCAATATTGACTTCTATGTCCCAAAGAGATGACGGTAGGTGTCCAACCCTCTATCCAACCCTCTGTCCATGTGAGCACTAAGGGCTCATGTGATCCTCCTCATCATCTTGAAAATGATGATGATGGTGATGATGATGATGATGATGATGATGATGATGATGATGATGATGATGATGATGACGACCCTGATAGGTGTGAGTTGTATGTTGATGATCATCATCATCGTCGCTTAGTGGCATTGGGTAGGTCACATAATAACTTAGGTAATACCATACACCATCGGTTATTACCGGATGATCAGCTGAGGGTCGTTGTTGAGATTATTCGAGATGCTGATACTCGAGTCCCTGTGCCCACTGAGGAGGTTCAAATAGTGGGTCAGGCCCCCGGTAACTTCATCCTCTGGCCAAGAAGATTGGTCAGTTTTCTTGTTGCATCTGAGGTATTCGGTTAGTTGTGTTTTTCTATATTCATAGTTGAAATAATTTATTATTGTTTAAAGATAATGCTTTATTTTTATTCGTTATAGGATGTTGGAAATGATATTGTGCCTAAAAGGTCGGATCTAGGAAGACCCGGAGATGTCCGCTTCCCGCCAAGGTATTCATTTGACCATTTAGTTAATAACGAATTAAATAACTTAATTATCCGTGATTACTAATATATATCTATGTTGTTTAGGGGATCGACAAAGGGGCACCTGGCCATGGTGATGTTTTTAAAGTTCTGGCTATACAGGTTGTCACCATGGAGAATGACGCAGCCTTGGTAAGGTTGGAACATGATGCACCCACGGTGATGAACTGTATATCCCAAAGAAGGAACTTATGGAGATGGTACTCAATAAAGAAATGGCTAGTTCTGCACACATATCGTTATGGTGCACGTAAGTACATTTTATTTATAAGTTAAGTACGTAATTAATTTTTAAATACTATGATAATTAACATGTTTTTCCAATATATTAGGTATCTGCATCGTATGTTAGTCGATCAGGGTAACCTCGCCCTTTATGGGTTCATTGACCCCATGTTCATTCAGGGTGATGTTCTCCTAGCATCAGAAGACCCGGTCACTACCATATGTGATATACTTGCTCGAGACGATCATCAATTCTATCTTGCGCCTTATCTCAATAAGTAAGTACCGGTTATTTAAGTATAACTATATATGACTTAGTCACTAACTGTTCCGCAAATACAGCCTGCATTGGCAACTGTTGCTCTTGTACCCAAGAATGAACGTCGTGGTCTTCTTCTGCTCATTGGGAAATAAGCCGGCGAATCAACTGAAGACGATCATCGAAACGTAAGCATTAAAATACTTTATAATCAATAATGCAGTTGTTTTAATTATCTGAAATCTATTAGATATACTTTAATTAATGTTTTTGTCATGATAGGTCTATTAATGCAACCCACTTGTTGCGTGGTGAAAGGCGTACTCGGGCTATCAGATGGATTATTCCCAGCGTAAGATATTTATTAGTTCAAATGCATCAAATGCAGTGGGTACAATAATTGATTTCTATTTTATTTAATTCCTCATATTCTAATTGGGTTTCATTTGTACGTAGTCACGTATACAACGTGGGTCATGGGAATGTGGCTACTATGTGATGCAGTGGATGTTGGAAATTATCTCCTTCGGGATCACTGAAAGATGGCACGAGGTAAATGTTAATTGACACAATTAGAAGTAATAGTATAGATTTGTTATATGTTTTATGTTAGTTTATTACTTAAAAGATATAATCTTTTGTCCAATTAAACTTGCAGATATTCAACAATCCAACTCCATTATCTGATTCCGACATAAGCAACATAAAGAGGCGTTGGGCAACTTTCTTTCTTGAAGTATACCAACCATAGTTTGTATATATGTAGTTAGTTTAAAAACTTATCATGTACTAGCTATTACTTTTGACTGATTATATGTATTTTGATATGAAATCTATAATATATCATGTAGCTTTTTGGTTTCTAATTATTTTTGTTGTCTCTGAATGTAATTGAACGTATATATATATATATATATATATATATATATATATATATATGTATGTATGTATGTATGTATTGTTCGTAATAAATTCAATATATGTTAGTTGTGTTGAGAATATATACAGTATGTTATTCTGGTATATATTGATCTGCATTACTGAAACAGGGGAATGAATGACAGAAATGTAAATAATAGGAAAAAAAATGAGACTTTACACATCGGTTTTGTTTAAAACCGATGTGAAAATTTCACTTTACACATCGGTTTTCATTAAAACCGATGTGGAAAGAGAAATTTCCACATCAATTTTAAATAAAACCGATGTGAAATTTCACTTTACACATCGGTTTTATATAAAACCGATGTGTAAAGTGAAATTTCACAATAGGATACCAATTGACAAATTAATTTTCCACATCGGTTAAGAGTTAACCGCTGTATAAAATATTATAAACATCGGTTATAAAATCGATGTGTAAAGTGCCAATAAACCACATCAGTCGTTTCAACATCAGTTTTAAAACCGATGTGTAAAGCCAAAAATAACCGATGTGGAATCCCTTTTCTGCACTAGTGTATGTTCTGAATGTAGCAGGCAGTATTAACAGCTTCAGCCTAGAAGTGTCTAGGGACAGAGTTGTCATTGAGCATAGTTCTAGCCATCTCTTGAAGAGATCTGTTCTTTCTCTCTACCACACCATTTTGCTGTGGTGTTCTAGGTATTAAGAAGTTGTGAAAGATACCACTTTTCTCACAAAACTTATGAAATAGCTCATTTTCAAACTATCCCCCATGGTCACTTCTGATTGAAGTGATACACATGCCTTTTTCATTTTGTACACATTTGAAGAATACAGAGAAGACCTTGAGAGACTCATCCTTGTGAGCTAGGAACATAACCCATGTCCCTCTAGTGTAGTCATCTACAATGACAAGACCATATTTCTTACCACTGACAGAAGCAGTCCTTGTTGGATCAAAAAGATTAAGGTGTAGCAACTCTAGTGGTCTATTGGTACTAACAACATTTTTAGATTCAAAAGAACCTTTGACTTGTTTTCCCTTTTGACATGCATCACAAAGAGCATCAGATTTGAACTTAAGTTTTGGTAATCCTCTCACTAGGTTATGCTTATTTAGCTTTGAAATTAATTTCAAGCTTGCATGACCTAGCCTTTTGTGCCAAATCCATCGCTCATCTTCAATGGACACTAGGCATGAGACACTTTGATTTGAGAGATCCTCCAAGTCAATCTTATAAAGATTGTCCTGCCTCTTAGCAGTGAATAAAAGTGATCCATCATATTTCTTGACATTAAACATGTTCTTATCAAAAGAAACAGCATATCCACTGTCACATAATTGACTTATGCTCAACAGATTATGTTTTAAGCCACTTACTAAAATAACATTATCAACAGAGGGAAAAGGGTGTTTACCAATTTTACCTATACCAATGATCTTCCCTTTTTGATTTCCTCCAAATGTAACCCAACCACCATCTTTGTGCCTAAGGTCTTGGAACATACACCTTTCTCCTGTCATGTGTCATGAGTACCCACTGTCAAAGTACTAAGATGCTTGTTTCTTTCTTATAGTTAAGCAAATCTGCAACAGGTATGATCTTATCTTTAGGTACCCAAACTGACTTGGGTCCTTTCTTGTTAGTAGTCACTGGATGAGTATGCTTGGCATGCTTATTATGTATGCATCTAGATGTAGTATGCCCATTCTTTCCACACACTTTACAAAAGGTGTTGGACGGGCCAAACTTTGTTTTAGCATGTTTATCTTGAGCTTTTGAAGCTCTGTGCTGAGTATGTGGTGTTGACTTTTGTTGAGATGCCTCTTGCTTCTTTGTCATAACCAATGCCAGATTTATCATGTGGTGACCTAGGGTACCTTAAAATGAGACTAAGTTTATCTGAGCCACCTACAAGCTTTGACAGAGAGTCTGTCAAACATGTTACATCTTGTTTCAGTTTTGCAACTTCACAAGAAACATCAGGCTCACACTCCATTTTGTCAGCTAGACTGACATTCACTGATTTTAGGGTGTCATTTTCATCTTTAAGGTTTTGTTTCTCAATGCAAATCCTATCATATTCTCTAGTCAATTTAGAAAATTTCTTTTTGAGACTCATATACTCTAGAGACAGTATGGACGACTCATGCAAAAATTCATCAAAGGCATTTTGAAGAGTGGATGGGTTAGAGTCCATTACCTCGGCATCAGTGTATTCACTTTCTGATGCAGTGTCTTCGATAAGACAGATATTTGCCTCTTCCTCAACATTATCCTCTTCATTTGATGAAGAAACATCAAGATCCTTCCATGTAGCCATTAAACCATTCCTCTTTTTGAAGAATTTCTTTTTATCCTTCAGCTCAGGGAAGTCAGCTTTGAAATGACTAGGTTTCTTACATTCAAAGCACAAGGGTGGACCTTTCTCCTTGGAGTCGGACTTCTCCTTGGAAAACTTTCTGTTAAACTGCTTCCTTCTGAAACCGCCTTTCTTTCTTCACATATTTTGAATCTTTCTGGAGATGGAAGATAGTCCATCCTCATCTGATCCTTCATCAATATCTGAGATTCCAGCTTCATCTGAGGATTCAACAGCCTTGAGGACTTTTGATGAACTTGCTTTCCTTGCTTTTAGGGAATAGTCTTTCCTTTTATGGATCTTTCTTCTTCATTCAGTTCAATTTCATGAACCTTGAGAGATCCAAGAAGCTCTTCCAGAGAAAGAGTATTCAGGTTTTTAGCTTCCTGAATAGCAGTAACTTTAGGTCTCCACTACTTGGATAGACTTCTCAGGATTTTTCTAACATGGTCTCTATTTTCATAGACTTTTCCAAGGGATCTGAGACTGTTGGTGATGGTTTGGAATCTTCCAAACATTTGGTCTATTGTTTCATGTTCACCTATCTTGAACGGCTCATACTAATGAACCAGCATGCTGATCTTTGATTCCTTCACTTGTGAGGAACCTTCATGAGCTAGGGCAAGAATATCCCAGATTTCTTTGGCAGTGTTGCAGCTGTGAACTTTGTCATGTTCTGATCTGGTGATGGCACACATCAACTAATGCTTAGCTTTAAGATTGAATTGATGCTTTGCCTTTTGATCTGCTGTCCAGTCTGCTCTAAGAACAACAGCTCCATGTTCATCTATGGGTTCAGTATAACCAGTTCCTATGAGCTCCCATATGTCTAGCCTTTGTGCATCCAAAAAGGCCATCATCCTTTTCTTCCAGTAGTCATAATCAGAACCATCAAAGAGAGGAGGTTTGTTGATAGATTGTCCTTCCGCATCCATGGTTGTTGGATCGTACTCCCTCAGCACTTGTTAGATGCTCAACCCTTTCGAGGTTGAGCTCTGATACCAACTGAAGTTGACACAGGCAAACACAAGAAGGGGGGATTGAATTGTGTTTGTTAATAATTTTTGCAAACAACCTTTTTCAAAACTGATTTTCTCACACAAGGATATTTAAAAAGACGTACACACTGAAAAACAACTTTTGAAACTTTAACAAAAGAAATATCAAATCCCCGCAGTCAGTATAAACAAATAAAGCTGTAAGAGTTTCGGGTTAGAAGATTCACACAAGATGTTTTATCCTGGTTCGCTCTCTTCCGACCAAGAGTTATGTCCAGTCCCTTCTACTTGAAGGTTTTTCTCCACTATTTTCCAAATAGAGTACAACCAAGTATTAAACACCTCTCCATGCTACAAGTATTTCTTTCTTAGCAAGCCTCTTCAGGCTCTAACTCTAACAAAGAGATTTAACTTATGATCTTATTAACTCACTATGTGTGAGGATATAAAAGTTTAAGATCAGCTGAATATTACAACAATATTCAAACTAAAGAATAAAGACTCTTGCTCTTGAAAGAATATTAGAATGAGTGATTATCGATAGGCAAAAGTACTTCTTCAAAATTGAGGTCTTCTATTTATAGTGACCTTCTTCTTCACTTGTATTTCTTCAACGGTTATTTTGAATAGTCCTGTTTAGAGATAGCATTGAATGCATAATATCCGTTGTGACTGATAGCTTGATTCTGGCCTTTGTGAAATGTACTCTCGGTTATCACATTTGCACATAATAGAGGGTCATTGTTTCTGAGCAATTTGTACCTTAAAAACTTTATTTCCTCCTTTGTGTACAATCCAGCTTTTTTCCAGCAGTAAAGAAGAATTCGTACAAGACACTTTTCATTTCCTCATTGTACTATTTGTTTTTTGTATTTCCTTGATGGTACTATGATTTTCTCACAAGGAAACAACGCATTAATCGGATAAAACAAATGGGACGAACAAATATTCTATTGAAATAAATATCAATCATTTGAAATAAATTCACTGTCGGTCAGATTGCATTTATTCATTTTTAGAACAACATATATAAGGGATAGAAGCTCGTCTATTCAAAAATCTCCGTCCACACAGTTATGTGTAAGAACAAAGTCTATTCATTTTTTCATTTAACTCGTCCACTGTCATGGCATATTTTCTCATCTACTATCAAGTCTTTGGACTTGCTATATCTTAGTGAGTTATCTTTATCTCCGTCTAGTGACGTGGCAATTATAGTTCGTCTATTCGATCAATAAACTCGTCTACTGACGTGGCAAGTTAAAACTAGTCTATTTGATTTTAAACTTAAAATCTGTCTAGTAAACATTTAGTGCCTCATTTACTTAAAGAAACCAGTATACTCAATTAAATAAATAAATAACTTTACCAAAACATTGAGTAGCCCGTCTACACGGGTGGACATGCATTTCTCTACGGGTGGACGCGCATTTCTCTTTATGAGTCCAAGTAGATACATATGAAAACTTTTTCTAAGTTTCCATGTCTTATAATTTTAAGTGTTCCTGCATAACTAAATAGCACATGTTAGATTTCAATTAACACTTTGCCAAGCAAATTTAATCATTTTGTTGACATCAAAACTTAGAGATTAATTAAATCCAAATCACTTTGGTTCCAACGTAACCTACCACCATAAATTGGTGAAGTTTTAAACTTCTATGAACCAATTACATTTTCAGTCAAAAAAAATTTGTTGAACCAATTACATTTTTGTGTAAGTTGGATTCCTATCAAACACATTACACATCCACTATTCTTGTTATTGATGTTGTTTTGCTCTAATAGGACATGCACGTGTCTGGTAGTTTACGATTGCTGAAATTATGCCACAATTTCATAGGAGTGACCCAACTTCACACTTATCTATCAATTGTATATTGTACTTTATACACCATCCACAAGAGATCTGAAATTCATTAAAAGTGTTCACCTTATTCTCTCAATAAATGCAGTCTAACACTTCACGCGTCATAGGAAGGGGCAAAATTAATAAATAATTAAAAAGTGATTTGTTATTACCCAGACGAACCTTATTCGGGGATCTCTAATCACAAAGGTTGGGTTACCATCACCCTTTATGCTTTACTTATTAAATTTATTCCCAAGTTAAGACATAATCACAGGGTTGGCCAAATCCACTCTTGTATTCTCAAAATCCATGAATTTAATCATATTTATTATTAATTGTTTAACCACATCTTATATATCTCAATCAAATAATACTATTATTACCATCTAAATTACTATTCTTTGCAATGGCTATTGCCGTATGGCAATCATAATACATCTCATAAAGAGTTGGTTTAACTCATAGTGAAATATTTGTCGAGAAGTTTTTCAACCACTCGACCTTATTACCCACCACTTTTGGAGTAATAAACTCCGACCTCATTGTATATTTAATGATAAAATTTTGTTTGGTCGATTTCCAAGTAATGACACCATTACAAAGGGCGAACACATAACCATTAGTTGATTTAGTCTTATTTCAACATGAAATTCAGTTAGCATCATTATCATTCTAATACAACAAAAATCTACTATTTAAGATATTAAAGCTCATGGCGCCTCTCATATTTCTATTTTTCTTTATTTAAGTGTTAACATCATAAAGGATGCTCATAGGTTTACTTGCAAAATAGCTATATAATTGTAATTTAATACAATTAACGTACGATTATCATATATAATTTGCAATTATCATATGCAATTAACGATTATCATATATAATTACCATCACCTTCTCTTTCCCTTCCATCTGTTATTATTTAATGCAATTATCATATGTTTAATGAAAATGTTAGCAAAATGATATTCATACATAATTGGCAGTCATCTTCTATATTGCATTCAATGCAGAACCGTGATTGCTGCTATAAGTAAATATGCATCAAAATACTTTGGATTCAAATACTGCTAGAGACGATTTTTAAACAAAAACAAAGGCCTAATGCCTTACAAAAATGATAGTGTGATTTTACATCATGTTTTCTGTACACTTTTGCATGCATTTTTCATATAGATTAGGCATTCTTTGTTTGATTTTTGTTAGATTTTCCCTTGGAACGGGTAAAGCGGTTTCTCGGTGTTGTTTTGCAGGAATTAATGTAAAAATGATCAAAATCAGCCATGATGGAGCTTGGATGAAATAAAGCTTGAAAAGTGAAGAATATGAGACAAACAGAGCCCATCACGGCCTGGCCGTGATGACCATCACGGCCATGATCAAGCAGAGAAGAAGGCAAAAGTCAGAAACTGTCACGGCCTGCCCGTGATTCCAATCACGGTCGTGATAGGCTAAATTTTAAGGGCTCGCGTCGCGAACACTTCTCTCGCCTCGCGAGAGTCAAAAACTTGAAAACACGCCTTGGACAGAACGCGTCACGACCAGGCCGTGATGGACATCACGGTCGTGACGCGCAGCGGATCTATAAATAAGAGCACAGCAGACAGAAAAAGGGGACTTTTTGCAGAGGCTTGGAAACCCTAAAGAGGGCTGATGGCTGGGGGAAGGCTGGGACCTTAAAGATGACATCTTCTCTGCTCTTGGATTGGAAGAAGATTGAAGGATTCGTCATGGAGTTTTCTTCCTCTCTTCTCTCTTTCTCTTTTGTAGACATTATCATGTGTAGCTAATTCCCCCATTGTTGGGTTTAGATGTAGCTTTTCTGAACTTGATTGTTAATTGATTTGGTTTCAATACAAGATTCTATTTCTTTATGAGTATGTGATTATGTGCTTAATGCTTTCCTTGGCTTAGCTACCCATAGGAATGATATGTTGCTTTGATAGACAATTGACAGATTGATGTTAAGGCATGCTCATGAATCATATGCCAAGTAGTTCAAGAATCTAGACATAGGTGTTGGCTGCTTACAATCTTATAAGTCTTAACTTAATGCAAAATCCCAGGTTATTCCACCTAAGACATTAGGGTTTAATTTGGGGTTTTAGGCTCATTGCACCTAAGACATTAGGCTTGAGTATTTTAGAAAAGGCTTGATTGTCATTAATGAATTAGGACTTGTGTTGATAATCATTTCATTGTAATCAAGGGAGGATTAGTCTAGTCTAAACTTGACAATCTCATCCATTTGTAAATTCTGCACTCCAAGTGTTTGATAAAAGTCCAAAAAGACCAAAAATATTGTATTGCTTTGTTTTCTGTTTTAATCTCTCATACTTTAGTTTAGTCTAGATAGTTGTTGAGTTTGTGAATTGGTAATTGACAACCAATCCCTGTGGATACGATAACCGGTCTCACCACCGTATTACTTGTTTGCGACAAGGTGCACTTGCCTTTATTCTTAAAAATACGCATCAAAAAACAATGCCCATAGCATCAGCAAGTAGCTAGCTATCCATCCTCGAAGGAGGAGACTCTAGAATCACCAAAGAAGAATCACTCCTTACACTCATCTTAGCTAAGAATGCACAGTGATTTCCTTTCCTATGGAGATGATTTAATTGGATGTCCCATTCCCTTGACAACATATTCCTGATCAAAGCGATCCCATTACCAAACAGATGAAAATTCTATAAGTCTGATAATGTGCAAAGAATCCGAGTGGCAAGTTATCTTCTAGAACCCCAACTCCACACCTTGTTTCCTACTATTATTTAATGGAATTACCAAATATTTAACACAAATATATAGCAGCAACAATGCCCCCATGATCAGGTGTGTTTTCCATCAATGTATTCGCAATCGTGATTGCTGATATTATTAAATGGAAGTTTCAAGCACTACAAGAAAAGGGTGGATTACCGATGGATAATTACCAACGGACATCAGTTCCATCGGCAGTGAGAAGATTTCTGACGGACTAAGTCGTCGGTAAGCATGAATACCCGAAGATTCTAAATTTACCGATCGAAAGTCCATTGATAATGGTACCGTGGGCTTTTCCATCGGTATTCAATGCGAGAATGCTAATTTTTTGGTGCCAGAGTGTACCGACCAAATAATCCGTCGGTAATTACCGACGGAATAGCCGTTGGAAATAAATTACAATAATACCGACGGAAATTTCCGTCGGAAATTCGAATTTTGGATTTACCAACTGATAAGGCCGTCGGTAATTTGAAAAGGCCGTCGGTAAATTCACATTATACACCAGTGCCATCCCCTTCCCCCCTTCATTTCCCTCTCTCTCTCTATTCTTTCTGCTTTCTCTCTTCCCCTCTGCACCACGTCTCCGGCGAGCCTCCACCGCGTCTCCAAGCCTCCACCATACCTCCTCCTCCCCCCACTATGCCTCTGACCGTGACCCACCTTCAATTTTCTCCTCCACCGTGCCAGAAACCCTCCCCCACCCTTCTTCTCTGCCTCCTTCCATTGCGCCTCCGTCCGGCCACCGCGCGCCTCCACCAGGTTTGTTGAGTTGCTAAGTTGTTGAGTTTAATGGTTTTTCCCTTCCCATTGTTGAGTTGCTGAGTTTTGATTTCCCTCTTTGGCTTTTCAGGCCACCACCACAGCAACCACCACTGCTAGGAGGAGCCACCACTGTCAGGTATTTTTTGACTGATTGAGCAATATTTTATTTTTATGAAAATGTCAATTTTTATTTAGGAAATTGTTTTTGAACTTTTTTGATTTAGGAATATTTATGTTTTGTATTTTTTGATTTGTTTGTTTTGAGTTTGGGTTGCTGTTGGAATTAAATATTGTATGACTTTTTTAGTGGGTTATTATCCTTATACATTATTGATGCAATTTAATTTCAAGAATAAAATTATGTAGTTAAAATAATGAATTAATTAGCTATTTAATTAATTAAGGAGTAAGTAAGCACACTCTAAGTATGTGAGTAATTGATAAAGGAATTCCATCAATCCCGAATACGTGTAGCACGGCGATATCATTAGTGCAACAATTCCTCGTGGTTATGGTGAAATGTGATAGGAAGCGATATCTAAGTAAGTATCGGTGTGCGAAAGAGTGAAAAAATTGCATGGTACGTATAACGAATTTAGAAAAAATTATCACAGTAAAGTAATAAATATATTTAAATCAATTTGAATAAGTAAATACAAATTTACTTACTACAAATTTACTTATTAATACTTTTACATAAAAATAATATATATCAAATTTTTCGTCCCATATACCTAGGACAATGTGATAGTGGTTCCGGCACAAGCTTGTGATGATTCAGAATTAATGGTTGAAAAGGAAAATAAATACTAATTAAATAATTAAATAAATTATTTGATATTTAAAATTAAATAATGCTATGATCAAATAAATCATAAGTCTCACAAGTGTCAATTTGTAGTTGGCACTTATATAATAGGTGTGAGAGCAGTGATAAGGTGGTCAAGGAGGTTTGGGGGAGGGATATAGGGTTTGGAGTGATAAGGAGGTCATGGGTTCAACTCCCTCCACTAACATAACACACTAATTACTAACATTTGCCTATAAAAAAAACTTATATAATAGGTGTTAAGTCTCACAAGACATAAAGACAATATAATTAAATGGGAAGATTAAATAAATAATATTTAAGTAATTAATTAAGTAAGTCAACACTTATAACATGTGCTAAAAATCATAATACAAAAAAAAGTTAATTTTCAATGAATTTTAAAAACAGATAGTGTAAAATAGTTTAATATCTTATTCAAATTAATTTTATATAATAATAAAAAATTAATAATAAAATTAGATGTATGTAAATAACTAAATACTTACATAGCATTTAATATAAAATGAAATAAATAATAAATAAAGATTTAATAGATATTTATTTTTTAGACAAATACTTTGTGTATGATAGTTGCTTATGTGTTTTAATTGTTTGCCAACAATGTCAAACTTTATAATTATGATGTCTCTACTACTTAAAGTATTATTTTATTTTAGAGTATAATTAAAACGTTCTTAAGTATTATTTTATGCAAAATATCCCTATTACTTAAAGTATTATTTTCTTAGAGTATAATTAATACGTAATTGAGAAAAACCTTAGTTTCCCGTTCAAGGTTCAATATTATTGAGCATGTGTACTCGTGGTCATGGTATCGCTCATTTTATTGAATCTTGAATTGTCCAATTGGGACAGTTTGGGAAGAAAATTTTTCTCCACTGATATACTAGTTACTCGATGATTCTCATTTGTGAAATAGTTGATTAAATTTCGGGTCGAAGCATTTACTTTTGTTCTCCGGGTCCGTACTTGATTATGGTAGCTTACCGCGGTCAATTCGTGTACTCGGAGACCGATGGGAGATGCTGCCGAAATTTCATCAGCTATAAGGCATGAGAAGTGATGAGTAACTAGTATAATACAGTGATGAAAAAGTTTTTCCTCGAATGTGATAGGGCCACACCTTTTAAGGAAAGGGAGCGATTCGGGGTCATAGTATCATGTTTAAAAATACTTCAATTTATCTGAAAATGCAGAAGGATGAAATATTATCCCTCGAACCGTAGTTGGGTGTATGATAGGAACGAGTTTGGGAGATGACTTCTGAAACAATCATTTGTAGCTGGAGTTGAGGACTTTATATCCAAAGCAAAACAACATTGTGATTATGCCGAAGAGGGGGGGATTAGATGTCCGTGCACAAAGTGCAATTGTATGGCGGTTTTGAGTGATGATGACGTGAAGTTACACCTATACCAACGTGGGTTCAACCCTAATTATTGGATATGGACTGATCATGGTGTGGAGTTGCTGGATATTGATTTGAATGAAGTCGGTGGTGACGATCTTGAAATGGGTGCATTAGGTAGTGGCTGCCACAATGAATATGTCGAACAACTCCAGTCAATGCATATGATGGTCGATGATTGTCTTGGGTAACATGGGAACTTTGAGGCGGATGAGTCTGATGATATGGAAGAGCCTCCTAATGAATCGGTGCAGAGATTCTACAATCTATTGTTAGAGACAAATAAGCCATTGTTTGAAGGGGCGTTAGATTCAAAATTATCAATTTGTGTTAGGCTTCTAGCTTGCAAGTCCAATTGGAATGTCCCAGAGTAGTGTTTGGAGTTCTTTTGTAAAATGCTTTCAAGATGTGACACCCTTCAAAGAGTTGTTGCCCAAAAGTTACTATGATGCAAAGCGGTTGGTGTCGAAACTAGGCTTGGGGGCTAAGAGGATTGATTGTTGTCCAAATGGGTGCATACTATATTATGGTAGTCAGTCTGGCACAAATGACAGTGCGTTGGAAGAATGTAAATTTTGTCAGACACCCAGGTATCGCGTTCAAAGTAGTGACCATAAAAGGAAACCAGTTCCTGCGAAGGCAATGTTCTATCTGCCAATAATTCCAATGTTGCAGAGATTGTTTGTATCAAAGCAAAATGAGGGACAAATGAGGTGGCATAATGAAAATAGAAGAAATCCGAGTGTCATACGCCACCCTTCTGATGGTGAAGCTTGGAAGCACTTCGATCAGGTTCATCCTGATTTTGCAGCAGATCCTCTCAATGTGAGACTTGGGTTGTGTTCAGATGGTTTTACCCTGTACATTCAGGCATCAGCCTCACCATATTCATGTTGGCCAGTGATTGTTGCACCGTACAATCTTCCTCCCGAGATGTGCATGTCAAAACCATATATGTTTCTGACTTGTCTCATACCGGGACCATCTAATCCGAAGGCTAGGATAGATGTATATTTGCAGCCTCTGATCGATGATATGAAGAAGTTGTGGGATGGTGTGTTGACTTATGACGTTTCAAAGAAGCGAAATTTTATGATTAGGGTATCACTGATGTGGACTATTAATGATTTTCCTGTATATGGTATGCTCTCTGGTTGGGGGACCCACGGTAAATTGGCGTGCCCGTATTGCATGGAACATGGAAAGGCTTTTACCCTTAGATATGGTGGCAAAAGTTCCTGGTTTGATTCTCATCGTCGGTTCTTAGATCCCAACCATCCCTTCCGAAGAAACGTCCGAGCATTCAAAAAGAATCAGACAGAAGAGGAAGGTCCACCGCCTTTGTTGACTCCTGAACAAATATGGGGTCGGGTTAGAGATCTTCCTAAAGTCACTGAAGCAGGTGTGTCAAAATTACCCTGGTATGGAGAATGGCATAACTGGACAAAACAAAGTATTTTTTGGGAACTACCATACTAGAAGGATAATCTGTTAAGACATAGCCTTGATGTGATGCATATTGAGAAGAATTTCTTTGACAACATTTTTTACACGGTTATAAATGTGTCTGGCAAGACGAAGGACAATGAGAAGGCAAGGATGGATATAGCTATGTACTGTAGATGAAATGATTTGGAGCTGAAGCCGCAACCTAATGGAAAAATGGTCAAACCAAAAGCTTGTTACACTCTAACCGCCGATGAAGCGAAGTCAATTTGTCAGTGGTTAAAAGACCTTAGGACCCCTGATGGTTATTCCTCTAATTTGGCACGATGTGCTGATATAAGAACAGGGAGGCTTCATGGGATGAAAAGTCGTGATTTTCATGGATTCATGGAGTGCTTGCTTCCTATTGCTTTCGGCTCGCTGCCCCAGCATGTTTCGAACCCGCTTACAGAAATCAGTCATTTCTTTAAAGATGTATGCTCTGCAACTTTAAGAGCTGATGGTCTGAAGAAGATGGAAGAAAACATTCCAATAATTCTGTGCAAGATGGAGATGGTTTTTCCCTCAGGATTTTTTTACTCAATGGAACATCTCCCTGTCCATCTTGCATATGAAGCAAGGCTTGGTGGATCAGTACAATATAGGTGGATGTATCCATTTGAAAGGTAATTTTATTATATTTTGACGTTTAAATAATTAGAGACCATTGAATAATGCCTTGTCAACGATGTTTTTTATTACTTAGATTCATGGGCGACTCTAAACGATCAGTTAAAAACAAGGCTAGGGTGGAAGGATCAATCTGTGCGTCTTACTTACACCGTGAGACAACCTATTTATGTTCCCACTATTTCAACAACTTTATGTTGGCACCAAGACATGTTAGGAACGAGGTAGATGCTGATAATGCAGGGTATCCTTATATGCTATCCATATTTAACTTTCATGCCGTCATGCTGGCAAGGAGCTTACTTAGTGGTTAACTGATGAGGAGTATGCATTGGCCCATGTTCATGTCTTGATAAATTGCACAGAGGTGAAACCATACCATGAGTAAGTCTTAACGACCTATTTTTGAAATAATGTATCACGTGTTATTATAATTTCTCATTTAACACATAGTGCACATTTTATTTGTCAGTGCGTTCCTTCAAATTAATCAATTAAGTGAACAAGATGGTTCTGCTCGTACACATGCAGATTTTCCTAAATGGTTCAAGCAACAAGTAAGTGTAATAGGACGATGCAAACACTATATTAAGCTTAATTTTGCCTCTTGAAAAAAGTAATTATTTAATATGACTTAACTATTCGTAGGTGTATCAACAACCGTTTAGCGTGACTAATAAGCACTTGAGAGATTTAGCGTATGAGCCCTATAGCTGTGTTAGATCATGACATACATACTTTGTTAATGGGTACAAATTCCAAACAGATGAATGGAACGTGAGCAAAAAGACAATTAATAGCGGGGTTGTCGTACAGGGTGAAGGTACCGGTGATTTTTAAGGGGTAATAAAACACATATACGAGTTCTAATACAATACTACTACTTATCCTAAAAAAGTAGTCTTATTTTATTGTAACTGGTTTGATCCATCAAGGACAGACACAAAAGTGGATCCCAAGTATGGAACTGTGGACATTCGCATGGATAGAAGATATCAACAGTTTGATCCGTTTATAATTGCTCAGAATGTAAAAAAATTTATTATGTCCTTTATCCAGTAATGAGAACAGACAAACGAGGTTGGTGTGTTGCAGTCACTACCAAGCCTAGGGGTCGCATAGAAATCGATGATGCAGAGGATGAGACGCCATTCCAGGTGGATGAATCATCACATGTCAATGAAGTAATTGAGGTCGAGGCGACATCGGCATGTTGGGATCTGTAAATGAAGGGGAAGAAGTGGTCATTGGTAATCAGGCATCCATGCATGCATCATCAGAGGAAGAAATCCACATGCATCATCAGAGGAAGAAATCCAAAGTGATGACTCAATGCAAGAAGAAGAAGAGTCGGACTTACAATCAGATGACGATCTCGAGTCTGAATAGGAAGTTTACTATTATGTTATTTTTATTGTATTTGAAATATTTGCTTATGCAATTAAATGTAAGACTTGACAACTATTGCTCTATAAAAAAGTTGCTTAGATTAGACTGTTAAATGTTAATTACTTATTGTTTTTACACTGATTTGTAATTGTGCTATTAAAATAGATATGTCAGCATCAGGAGGATAGCCGCCCCGCCCCCCACCGCCTAGCGGTGATAAGGGGAATGGGAAGGCTAAGCGGGGACGATACACCGTGAAGTCCCAGGTGCTTGCTCGCATTCCTGGAGGTCCCTCCGCACCCACCCCTATCCCTACCGTACCTACCCTATCGCCACCTACAGGATCCTCCCCCACCCATTCTACACAATCCCCCACCCATTCTATACCCCCACCGATCCATACTACATCATCCCCTACCCATACTACACTATCCCTGACCCACACTACCCCACCCTCCACCCATGTCCAGACCTCCACTCGCTTTGCGACACGACGCGCACTAGCCGGCTACTCGCCTCCCCCTACTGGACCCACACCACACCCACACCCAGCACCACCATCATCATCGACTGAGCTGGCCACACACCCAACAGGATTATCATTTATGCCGACTCCTGGGATGATGCCACAGCCAGACACGACCATTCTATCCTTATCATCCGTGGCCGCATACGGTCACGACACGGTCATACCACCATCATCGTCTATACGATGAGTCGGCAGCGGCTGAGGACTTGCCTGAATGAGTCAGGGTTCCCGCACCTGAGGATCAACCATGGATCGGTCCTGTTTCTGGATCGTAGGTTTAATTTAATTTAATGTTGTATAAAAATAATTACTATTTAATAAGCATATATTTGTTGGTTTTCATATTGTTGATTTAATAAAATTATGAATTTTTTGGCTTCATCCCATCGAAAGTGGAATCGAAGCACGTTACCTTCCCCATCAAGGCGTAGTATCGTCGCTTCTAGCCATCATGGGGGGTAATCCCCGGGGAGGATCGGGATCATATCTTCAGGCGATTTAGGGTAAGTTCTTGTTTATTAGTTCATGTAATTTTCCCTTTATTTTATATATTCTTTTATATCTTTGACGACCGAGTAGTTGCTCGACTGAGGGACATGCTCTGGGAGCGTAGGGAGAGCCGGATACGTCCGGATTACATCGGGCCCAACATCTGGGCCCAACTGTGTGTGTACTGGGACATTCCAGCTTACAAGCTGAAGTGTGAACAGGCGAAGAGAAATCGGGCTTCCGAGAAGGGTAGGAGCATGCACACTGGTGGTTCTATTAGCCACATGCAGCGTGCCATTTACATGGTATGCATATATAAATAACATTATTTATAAACTGTATATTTTTATTAAAAAATTGTCTTATAACTAATTGATTTTATTGGTGTGTCGGTTGCAGGCAGGAGAGCTAGCTCGATCCGTTAACGTCCCTATGGTCTTTGAGCAGACACATATTCACTCAAACACCGACGAGTTTTTTGATGAGAGGTCGAGGCAGACAGTGGTGAGCTAAAGTGTTTTTTTTTATATTGGTTAAAGTAATCTTTTGGTCCCTATACGTGACACTGATTTTCAATTTGGTCCCTATACGTAAAAAGTTTTCAATTTGGTCCCTATACGTGACACTGGTTTTCAATTTGGTCCTCACCGCTAATCGGTCCCTATATAAGAGGACCAAATTGCAAATTATTGTCACATGTAGGGACCAATTCAACAAAAAAAATTTAAAATCGGTCCCTACATGTGACAATTATTTTCAATTTGGTCCCTATATATGATAATAATTTGCAATTTGGTCCCTCTTAGATAGGGACCAATTAGCGGTGAGGACCAAATTGAAAACCAGTGTTACGTATAGGGACCAAATTGAAAATCGGTGTCACGTGTAGGGACCAAAAGATTACTTTAACCTTTTATATTTAAAGTATTGGTAATTATTATTATTATTATATATATATATATATATATATATATATATATATATATATATATATACCTCCCACCAGACAGGCGCAGCGCTCTGCAGAGGTCCTCCATGCCACCCAGCCCCAGCTCTTCACTACTACTACTGATCCACCACCGCAGCCGCATGATGACGATCGTCTCTCGGGCGCACTTGATGGTCAGTGAGGCCGTGCAGACTCCCAAGACGGGACGACGATGACGGATATTATGGTGATGGATATTAGGATAGTTATAGGTGTATTGGAGATTTGTAGATAGACGAATATTTTATTTATGGATTATATATTGAGTTTGTTTTTATTTTGAAATTATTTTGATTTAATTGCTTTTTAAATTTTATCTTAAATTTCAATTTTGTTTTGTAATTGATAATATAATAATACTTAATTAAAATAAAATATAATAATTAAATTATAATTAATTATAATAAAAAATAAATTAATAAATAAATTATAATAATAATTAATAAATAAATTATAATTAATTAAAATAAAATAAAATAATAATTAATAAATATAATATAATATTCAATATTGAATATATAAAATTTAATAAAAATAATTAATTATTAATTATTAATATAAAACAAAATAAATAAAAAATAATATAAAAAATAGAAAAAACCTTGTTTCCGACGGATATTTCCGTCGGTAACTCTTGGTTACATTTTCCGACGGAAAATTCCGTCGGTAACTTCCACAGAGAGTTACCGACGGACATTCCTTCGGTAATTAGGGGTTATGTGTGGCAAGCTTTTCCATGGTTAAAGCTGTCGGAAATTTCTGACGGATGAACTAGATCCGTCGGAAAGGCTTTCCTACGCGCCTATTGCCGACGGAACCGTGTCCGTCTGTAATGTAGTTTTCCGACGGAATTTCTTCATTTCCAATGTGTTTTTTCCGTCGATAAGTCGTGTTTTTTTTTATAGTGAAGTTTGGGTTGCTATTTCCATTAAGGTGGTGTTTGGTTCATGATATGTTTATTATCAAGTAAATCACATTCCGGGGAATCTTATTCCAGGAATATTTATTTCCCACCTCCGCACTGGGGACTAAAGTTTTCCACCTTCGTCCACTTGATTTGTTTTTTATCCTCAAATTGCATGGAATATGAGGTCCGTTAATATGGTCTTCTTTTTTTCTTCATAGTCACATATCCCATTCCAAGGGAAGCTTGCCTAATTAGCATGCAATAGCAAAGTTTGAATACCTGTTGTTACCTCCATCTTAGGTCGAAGGTACTTTATTTTCATTTACTTCCACATATGAACTCCTCTAGATCCATTCATTCTTATTTTAGCTCAATGAAAAAAAATTGAAAACTGGAAGAAAAAACAATACATGATAAATGTATCACCCATGTTTTTCTTCTGTGCTTTGTTAGTCTCGTTTTAACGATAAATCTATATATTTATATTTTTACCTGTGACCCAAAAAATGACTTTTGTGAAAACAAAATCATTTTGAGAACCTATTGTATAGTAGGAAGTCGTGGTTAAATTTTAAGTTTAAAATTCAAACAAAAATCGAAATGTGTTTTCCCTTGGCAGTACATTTTGTACCTGTCAGAAGACCCCGATTTAACCTGAAATTGGAAAATTATAGATTGTATCATTTTTTTAATGATACTGTTTGTTTTAAAAAATCATTCTTGCTAAAAGAATAAAATACTATATTTTATTTGGGGCTGAGCACGAAGCTGCAGAGATAGACCGAACAGATGAAAAAAAAATATCTGATCAACAAAAACTCACCAATAAAAATCTTGATTAAAATATTTTGATAAAATATCTACACTTATTAATGTCCATAATACTCCTAAAATCCTAATTAATTACTCGTATGTTACAACTAATTCCTAAATATCCCTTCATAACTAAACTAGTTCGGTTCCCTTATTGCTAAACAGACTAACTAAATTACTCTCACGGTCACTATCACTCTTCCATTCTATAAATACTTGATTTCTCTTTCAACAAGTACAAACTCCTGCTCTGAAACATCACCTCAAACAACCATCACACAGTTATTTACTCACTTCCCTGATCACTTTTTTTTTTAATAAAAGGCTAAGGCATGCATAGGCATCACAATAGAGAAGGTAATCCCAACTAGGTTGGCACCACCAGCCCTACCCATCATCTGCAGCACACCTCAATATATTAAAAAGATAAAAAGAGTACAAAAGAGTACAAAAACATGGGGGGACAATGACCAAAACCCATGAGAGAATTAGCAAAATCTATAATTAGGAAGACCCTGTCTATTCCTAATGAAGTCATCCTTAATAAAAGGAGGGGGGAGATCCCACCAGTGGAAACCATGGTTTGATGATCCAAATGAGGCTAATTTGTCAACGCAGGCATTGCCCTCTCTGAAAATGTGAGAAACTGAAAATTGCATCTGAGACACATACACCAAGCAGTTTCTCCATCTATTTCTCAATCTCCAAGGAATGGCCTTATTAGAACTGAAAGCATCCACTACAAACATAGAATCACTTTCCAACCACAGTTACCTTTGCTAAAGGCAATCTTAATGGCAGTCATGGTTGCCGTAAGCTCAGCTGTAAAAGCAAAATTTATGCCAATGTAACATGAGAAGCATCCAAGAATAGCACCACTTGAATCCCGAAAAATACCCCCACTAGCAGCATGACCCGGGGAGCCCTTAGCCGAACCATCAATGTTACATTTAATCCAAGAGCACTTTGGAGGAAACCAATCCACCTGTTTAATGGTAGGAGCCTTGCAGCACTTACCAGAGATTGAGAAATGCTTAAGAATCTTAAATTCCTCTATTGAGGAAAACATTGTACCAGGAGATAAGGAGCCAGAAAGGTTGGTAGCAGCTAAAACAGCACCAACAACCCTCGAAGGAGGAATGGAGACGTTATTGAATCTGCAGTGATTCCTGCAGCTCCAAATCATCCAAACCACATTGATGATGGCAGCCTTGATGACCAAATTAAGTTGTTTGCTCCAATTTCTGTCCAGAACCGAGAAAATTGCAGCAATTGAGAACAGATCTAGAGGACATTGCAGCGCTTGGCTCAACCAGTTCCATGAGTGGGTTGCGAATTTACAATGTAAAAGCAGATGCTCAGCTGTTTCATCTGATTCTCCACATAAAGAACACATAGAGACTATGATAACACCCCTTTTCCTAAGACAATCATCAGTTGGCATTTTGCAATGGAAAATCCTCCAAACTAAAAAAGATCTGGATGGAGGGATATAGTTAGACCAAAGAAGCTGACACCAATTCTGAGATGCAGCAGGGTTGAGAAACAGAAAAGCCTCTTTGAGAGTCAGAGCACCCGAATCTGAATTTTTCCAAACCAGCTGGTCTTTCTCATCAGCACAAATTGGAATCACCACTTTGCCAATCTCTTCGCAAAGATCAGGTAACTTTTCACATAATTCAGAGGGAAGCAACCAAGAGCCATTACTTATGAAATCACGGAGAGTAGCCCGAAGGGATTCATGAAGATTGGAAGGCAAATGAATGGCATCTACAATAGGGAGATTAAGCCAACTGTCCCTCCAAAAGTTAATGCTTTTTCCATCCCCAATAATCCAAGAGGAATTGTCATAGACCAAGCACAAGAATTTTCGAAGACCAGGCCAAATGGATGACTTGCAATAAGTGGTAGGATACTTTATGTTTCTGAAAAATCTAGCTCCCAAGAAGGCCGCCCAGAATTCATTTGATGAAACAACTTCCCAAGTTAGCTTTAGCAAGGCAGAATCATTGATGGCATGGATTGATCTAAGTCCAAGTCCACCTTCTTTTATAGGAGTGCACACTCTCTTCCAAGAAACTATGACAAGCTTCTTAGAATGAATATCTCCAGACCAAACAAAATTTCTAATCCATCTATCAATAGACTTTAGTAAAGAAACAGGTCAGGAGTATTGTTGTGACGCCGGCAAGTGTACCGGGTCGTCGCAAGTAATAAAAATAACACGGTAAGTAATTACCGAGGTCGAACTCAGGGATTGGGCTACCAATTCGACTAATCCGTGGGAAATCCGATACGTTGGTCAAGTTACAGAAGGTGGTTGAGGGAGAGAGAATAGGATTAAATTCAAATTAACAAATCTAATAAAATAATTAGCTAAGAATCTGAAATTAAAATGTCCAAGGTCTCAAATCCATTACCCAATCATGTATAGTTCCCAAGTGATGATGAATTCCTCCCTAAGTTCAATTATAATGTCAACCAGGACCCCTAATTTCTCCAATATCCACTGTCGTGCTCAATAGGACGTATTCGACGATTGGATTAATTACTTACTAGGTCTCATAATCCTAATCTCGAATTTGATTAATTCTTGTTCCCTATAAGGTTGCACTAATCTCCTAAATCCACTGTCGTGCTCATTATTCAATTAGTGATTCCAATCCAAGTTCTAAAACGCGAATCGCCGTTCGGCATCAAACACGTTTAACTAGTTAATCACGCAAAACATATGATCAACGCAATCAAATCAGAATTGGAAAACATTCATAAAATAAGGGGAGAAAAACATACATCACGTCGAATCTACACCGCCATGGGCGGCTTCATTGATCCCTCGGACGAGGGGATTAGTTCCTCATGCTCATAGACAAACACTCGGACATAATCACCATCGTAAAATAAAAAGAAAAGAGGAGACGCAGCTCCAAAGAGAAACAAGGATTCGTAACTACTGATCTAAACAAGTGGAAAACCTACTCCTTCTCGGATCCCCCAATTTGATCTGAAACAGCCTTTAAATAAGGATTCTGTTTCTCGCCCGCTCGCGGGGCGAGCGTACTCTCGCGACGCGAATTTTAGTTTTGGCGCACATTCAAGTTTGGATTTTCACGAGGCGAGGGTGTGTTCGCGGGGCGAGTCTTCCAACTTCAATCTGTCACAGCCGTGACATTCATCACGGCTGGGCCGTGATGGTTTCTGTCTTCCAGGGTCTTCAGGCTCTCGCGAGGCGAGCTGTCTTCGCGGGGCGAGACTTCAAACCTAAATTTGTCACAGCCGTGACCTTAATCACGGCTATGCCGTGATAGTCTCTATCTTGCAGGTCTTCAGACTCTCGCGGGGCGAGAAGATTTTCGCGTGGCGATCCAGAAATGATGACTTTTGCTGCTTTGTTGACCTTCAGTCTCGCGAGGCGATCATACACTCGCGGGGCGAGTGTCTCCAGAATTGCAATTTCCACTATTTCTTGGCTTTCCTTGACTCCCGGAGCTTCACTTATTGACCTGAAAACACCAAAAGCAACCAAAAGCATAATTCTATCCAAAATAAGCTAAAAACTACACAAAAGACGCAAAACGAGTCAAAGTCCAACTTAGGAACAAAACAAGGCAAATTTGGGCGAAAACGAGAGTGAACTCGACTAATTGGCACATAAACCCTAGTTCATCTAGTCGTAAAACTAGATAAGCCAGAGGCTTATCAAGTATATGTGGAAGCTGTAAAGCAACATGCCATTGATAATAGAATTCATCAACTGCACTCTACCCATAATGGACAAAAGAGAACCTTTCCAAGCACTCAACTTGGCCTTGATTCGATATGCAATAGGCTGTAAATGAAATACTTTGGGTTTTCCCTTGAAGATTGGAACACCCAGATAAGAAAAAGGCATACTGCCTGCAGGGAAACCAAGAATGGACTTAATCTCCTGCAATCTTCTGGAAGAAACTGACCCTGCAAAGAACCTACATTTACCAAGGGAAAGATGCTGACCAGAAGACTCAACATAGTCAACAAATAGAGACAACAAAGTGGAAAGGTTCTTTTTGGTTCCCTTGCAAAAAAACCATAATATCATCAGCATAAAGGACATGGGAAGGAGTTTGGAACCCCCTAGGACCTGCCATGGGCAAAAGCTTCTTGGATTTCACTAATAGATCAATGCTCCTACTTAAAACATCTTCAGCTAAGCAAAAAAGGAGAGGAGAAAGAGGATCACCTTGTCTCACACCTCTCTTACAAGATAAATAACCAACAGCACGACCATTAACCATGAAAGAGAGTTTAGCAGATTTTAGGATTGTGAGTATCCAGCTGCAGAACTTATGAGCAAAGCCAAAAGCATCCAGCACTTTAAGAAGAAAATCCCAATCCAAAGTGTCAAAAGCCTTGTTTATATCAAACTTCAAAGCAACATTGCCACCAAAAGATTTAGAGTCTAAGAGGTTAATAGCTTCGGAGGTAGAATAAATGCAATCAGATATGTGCCTGTTCTTAATGAAACCTCTTTGCTGAATGGAAATAATCTTGGGGGAAATTAAAGCTAACATGTCTGCCAGAACCTTGGTGATGATCTTGAATTGAAAATTAGCAAGCGCAATAGGCCTATAGTCTTCAATTTTAATAGCTTCAGGGAACTTTGGAATAAGAGCCACAGAATTTGAATTTAGCCCAGGCAACAACCAATCTTGAGTCAAGAATTGCAAAACTGATCTATGAATGTCAACACAAACAATGTCCCAAAACGATTGGTAGAAGCAGCCTCCAAAACCATCAGGACCAGGAGAACCAGATCCATTCATAGCAAAAACGACTGTCTTTACCTCTTCCATAGACGGTAGATTGGTTAACATGCAATTGTCCGCGGTGGAGACCAGTTTGGGAATGGCTCTATCAATCAAGTCATTGTCAGAACACTCATTCTCAGAGGCATAGAGGTTGGAATAGAAATCAAGAACATGTTGCTCGATATCAGCTTGAGAGTCAATCACCGTGTCCCCCCTTTTCAGAACTGTCAACTGTTTTGTAGTGTGTTTGACTTTAGCCATTTTATGGAAAAAAGCAGTGTCTCTATCCCCTTTTGAATACCAGTTGAACTGACTTTTCTGTTTCCAAAAGGCCTCCTCGAAAGACAAAGCTTTTTGCAGATCAATTTGCGCTTTATTTTCCTGTTCTTGGAGGGAATCCGAGTAACCAACCTCCTGAATTTGTTGCTGCACAAAGTTCAGATTAGAAAATGCCCTCTCAACATTTTGAGTGACATCCCCAAAAATGTTTTTATTCCATCTTTTTAATTCAGCTTTAAGAAATCGCAGCTTCTGGGCTAAGATGAACATGGGGCAGCCAACTACATGCCTATTCCAGACCTCCTTAACGATCCTACCACAGTCCTCATGATCACACCACATATTGAAGAATTTAAAAGAGAAAGGTTTAGGAACAAAACCTTTGGTCAGCGAGAGAAGAATTGGGAAGTGGTCAGATTTATTCCTGGTTAGAGTGGTGCAGGAAAATTTGTCCCAAAAGGTTAATGAGCTATCATTTACAATGACCCTGTCAAGCCTGAGCTCAGTGTAAGCCCTCCCAGATCTTCTATTACACCAAGTGAACTGCGCACCTTTTGTCTGCACATGAGTCAGCTCATTGTCATTTGACCAGTTACTGAAGTCTTCACAAGATTGCCTCAAAGGAAGAGAGCCTCCTCTCTTCTCATGAGCTCCCAAGACAACATTAAAGTCACCAATGAAAATCCAAGGACTAGAGTGATTTCTGGTTAAAGAGGACAGATCTTTCCAAAGCTCTTTTCTGCCCAAGTAAGATGTAGAGGCATAAACACCTGATATACAAATCTGCTGATTTTCCCATACCACTGAGAAGGAACAATGCTAGGCAGAGACTGCTATTGAAACAGGCCGAATACTCTCAGAGCAAAGGCACCAGATATTTGGATCTTTGTTATTTCTTTCATTAAACATAAAAGAACTCAGACCAAGCGACTTCCAGAAAGAAGGAGAAATACTAGAGAACTCCACCCAAGGTTCTGCAATGAGAACCAAGTGAGGTTTATGCTGATTGCACAATTTTTTCAAAATTAGTCTAGATTCAGCATTACCTAGACCTCTAATATTCCAGAAAAGAACCTTCATCAAGCGAAGTTTCTAGGACCAGCCCTACACTGGGTGTTCCCTTCCACTCTCTCTGGATTAATAGCCTCATTTTTCCTGATTTGTTTAAGCTTCTTCTTCTGTGATTTCGACAACACAGGAGTGAAGCTAGTGTTGACCTTATCCGCCACAGCATCCTCCACAGGATTTGAAACTGCATTAACAACAGGCTCCTGGACATCATGATCAGTTTGATTAGCCCAGAACTTTGAAACAATTCGCATGTCATTCCTTGCAGCAACAGATAGCTGATTTTCAGAGGCAAACTCCACTCTTTCAACCTGTTCTGGAGAACATCTATTACCCATTGAACCTCCAATGTGCAGAGAAACCAGTGGAGATTTTTTAGAATCATAAACATAACCAATATCATGATTATGAACCACATTAGCAGGACCACTCGAAAGTAGGGACTCATCAAAAACAGTTTCAATGGAATCTGAATCATCATCAGCAAAGGCTGCAGCAGCCGCATCATTCTGCTGATCATCAGCATTAGTATTAATGCAGTTAGCATGGACCTGATCACTCAAAAGGAAAAACTGTCTTTCTCTCTGATCATATGCCCAAAACCACAACCCACTACTTAATTTATTCCTTTTCTAAACCACTAAAAGAAAACCTAAACCTTTCTATTTCTTCACTAAATGCGTCAGATTCTAGCCAGCAACATACCACTTTCTTCTCATCTTAAACATTCTAAAAAGTGAAAAGTTCCTTTTTGCTCTCAGAAAATTTTGTTTCTTTACACTGAACTTTGCGTGACCCGAGTATTATACCACTTAGCATCAGTTTCTTTTTATACACATCTAGAAACACCTGCTCAAGATCAAGGTATAACGTTATATCACATAAGCAAAATGACTTGTTCCTATTGTTCACTGAGTCTGCGCTAGTTTTATCATCATCAATTCGACTTGAGGTTTTATTTTGCTTCATCATCAATTAAGAGGTGATTTCTTCTTTCTTTTGTCTTCATTTTTTTATTCAACAATTTCTTGTCTCTTTTCTCTTAGTTCATCGAGGTGTCCCAAACTTGTTTCTCCAGAATCATCATCAAGGGATAATATCCTCTAACCTCCCTCCATTTATGATTTTATTAAGTTAATGAAATTTTTTCATATTCTGATTCTAAAACCATTTCAGAAAAATATATACTTGAACTAAAAATGTAAAATCAATATTCTTTGTATACTTGGTTTTAAGACTTAAAAATTTATACTTAAGCTTTAAGGATCATCTTCTTCAAAGTGACTTGATGAATAAGACTCTACTTATTTTACCACAGATTGACTGAAACCTATGCTATAGAATTGACTATTGGACTTCAAAAATTTGTGATCTTGTGAACCATGAGAATCAAGAGGACTTTTGGACTTAACTATAAACAATAAAATTTATCTAACAAAGATTGGAAAAAAATTAAATGTTCTAAATCATTTAATATCTCTTGGCCATGGATATCCTTAAGGGTAACCATAAAATTTTCTTATTTGTTTAACTTGTGATTTATTGATTGTTGAAGGTGTGAATTTTTGTGCTTGAGTTTGAAGAAAAGAAAGACTATTTGTACTACTTAAGGTAAGGGGAGCTTACCTCATGAGTTTGATAGCTACATGCTTAAAGTTCTTGTATTTTTTTTGTATGTTTATTTTATGATGTTGGATGTTTGACAATAATAGTAGGTTGCTTTACTTAACTGTCATTAAATAAATGCCTATAACTGCCTGTATGTTAATATGAAATTATGGCATGTATGATTGTTTGACTGAGAGCATGACACTGGTCATAGCTTGATAGTAATGAATTAAGCTATTGAAAAACTTTAATCAGAAAAGAAATGAGATTTTCAGTTTTCTCAAGAGGAAGAGTTTATGAAAACCCAAGTAAGAGTTTTAGAAAAGATTTGCGGATGATTTTGGAATGATTTTTAAAGTATGAGTATTTGTGAAGACAAACAGTGAAAAATAGCATTATCTTTATTTTTGCCTATATATTTCGAAAATAAAACAAAACGTCTCTAAAATATTTTAATGTTATCAAAGAAAAAGAATTTTTGAAATAAAAAGTCTTGTTTTATAAAAAGTTGACTTATATAAAAAGTTTAGAAAATTGCCTTTATGACAGAAAATTCTGTAAATCTTTTGTTTTAGCTAAAATTTCTGATAAAAATGATTTTTTTTACTATTTAATGTTTTAGAAATGAATTTTAATGGAAAAATATTTTCTGCAAAAGGTTTTACAATAGTGAAAATATTTCTGATAAACTCTGATGAGTTTCGGCATTTTGTTTTTTTGGTATTGGTTACAATAGTGAAAATATTTCTGATAAACTCTGATGAGTTTCGGCATTTTGTTTTTTTTGGTATTGGTTTCCACAGAACGAAAATTGTTTTGAAAACGAAAAAGTTGACCTAGAAGCTGAGACGTCGGGTCTAGAGTTCTATGAGAAAGACACGTGGATTTAATCCATGTTGTACATGGTGGACTTCGTATTCTACAAACTGTGAACCCTAGGACCGGTGCATCAGCCTAGTGTATCGTGATTGAGCACTCGGACTATATGTCTTGTGTTAAGAATGAATGAGCTTGATACCTTCAAGAAAATTGTAGTCGTGAGCCTTGATTCTCGACAAAGAAGAATGAGGTGAAAAAGAAAACAGAAAAGAACAACCATTTTACATGCATGAGGTGGCAGACGTGCCATGTTTTTCGAGCTACAATCCGTTGTGGATTGACAAGTTTAGCCAATTAAAGACCACTAGGTCTCTAGGGACATCTGGGTTCAAACACCACAGAAGGCTGGAGGCCTCGCGACCCTGTGTCATGGTAATCGATTTCCAAATGTGACACCCTTTACCCCGCATGTTATACAAAACATTAAAGATGGAGATATTAAAAATAAAACATGCATATTCATTTAATTGAAATGAAAAGGTCCATGGGTAGAAAGGTCCCAGATGAACTAGTTCTCAACAACACGGAAAAAGAAACAATTTTAAAGAGAAACAAACATAAGGCAGAACACATAAACCCAACCCCGGTGTCACATACAGAGCTGGTATACCAAATCCGGATAGAATCACGGAATACAACTAAAACTGAAAACAAACTAACAACTAAAGCATCTAAACATCCTAGCTAGAGTCGCAGCTCCTCAGAGTCACTCCTCCACTGACTGCTCACCGTCTTCTACATAAAGAGATACATGCCAACAACAGAAACAGGAAAACAGGGAGTAAGAAAACATGTAAACACATCGGCATGGAAGTAGTAAGCAAGATGAACATACATCATATACATAACATTTATCGTCATATAGCATTTAGCAACAACATATAATTAAATCAACGCATTAAACAATCAACGTATTCTATGCGATGCAACACTACTCCGCTACTCCATTATGCATGTGGATCCAAACTATCTCAGGAAGGCAACTTTGGAGTTACATATCCACATTGGCCAAAAAGCACCAACGCCGGCAGTCCACCAAACCATGGGTGAACCCCTTGGATAGCCGACACACCATACCTAGGATGTGCCACCACGGGGGCGCACGGTCCACCAAACCTTGGTGAACTACCTGCTGACGACCAGATCGCCGTACTCTTGGACGACCTCCCCTATGTTGATCTTCCCCCACTAACAACTCCAATGCGTTATGCATGAGCATAACAATAAACAAGGCAACCATGCAACACCCCTTCTAGGGTCATCACATAGTTACCCGAATAAGATAAATTAAATTATTAATGCTGGTTACTTTCGGAAAATATATTTCTGAATAACTGTCTCTTTTCGAAAATAGTGCTGATTTTTTTTTTAACAAAGAACCATCGTAACATAAACAAACACATATGTATATCTATATATATGCATCACCTATTTACATACACCCTACCTATAATAGGAGATAACAAAAGAGCCCTC
Organism: Sophora flavescens; assembly: GCA_030762895.1. Classification (NCBI taxonomy): domain Eukaryota; kingdom Viridiplantae; phylum Streptophyta; class Magnoliopsida; order Fabales; family Fabaceae; genus Sophora; species Sophora flavescens. The sequence continues at coordinate 83,352,545 of CM061068.1, forward strand.
ATGAGTATAGGCTATTATCCATAAAACTAAGTAAAGAAAAGAAAGACATATACACATAAGCAACGAGTGGTTCAGAACCATACCAAAAACTCATGGCTCTCAGTAGCCAGATCAAAAACTGACAAGACTCGCTACCCCAGAACTACACCTATAGCTGGTCAAGCTAGTGAAATCCATAGGGGAGATCATGATGATCAACCCCGCCTACAACAGATGCATCTGATGAAGATGCCTCGGCTTCCACTTCGTCGTCGGAAGAATCCTCATCATCAACCGCGGGAGGTTGAAACTCAAGATCATCCTCAACATATTCCTCGGGATCCTCCTCACCCTCATCTAACTCCACCTCAACAGGAGGTTCGTCATGTCCTACTATCTGAAGAGGATTTGGCTGAGGCGGCGGATCCATCAACCCATGCTCATCCAAATACTCTAGGTATAGCCATACTAGGGGTATCTACAAATATTCAGAAGCAGATAGTTTATCAGTGGGTTCAACACCCCAAACATCATCGATTTAAAATTATGCATGACACTTCATATTCATCATCTAATTTAGTCCTAATCTTAGGAGATATCCCAACACATGGTGAGTTGATCAAGCTCCATTGCCACACAGGCACACAGCCACACAGGCATACAGCCTAAACCCATCCACACGGGCACACAGCCACAGGCACACAGCCAAAACACATTGCAAATTGTCCACACTCAGGGCACCAATGACAACAAGATAGGCCTCAATGTCCTCCCTAGGCACAATGAGAAACACACAATATACAATACCTGACGCCGCAGGTATACGATACATAGAACCGCGGGCACGTCTGCCAATGCATGCAAAACACTTTTGCTGATAACTCTTTTCTTTGTGTTCAATCTTTCGTTGTCGAAGCTCAAAATGGCTTACGACTCACATAGTTTTAACACCTTTAAAACTTTCATTACAACACAGGACCTCACAGTCCGAGTGCTCAATCACGACACCTCTCGACCGATGCACCAGTCATAGGTTCGTGGTAATAGAAAACATCTTAAATGTTTCAATATGGTATACACCACGTATACAGTATAGGACCTCAAAGTCCAAAGGACCCCAAGTTCATAACAACAAAGAACCTTAGTACCCCGACGTCTCGGTTACTAAGTTCAACAGCACTTTCAACACGGTTGAATTACTTTTTGTTTTCAGAAAATCTTTTAAATTTGGAAATTCGTCAATAAAATCTTTAAATAATAAAGCTTAGTTTCTCACAAAACTGAGTCACTTGAGGTTTTACTTTCTCAAAATACACACTGCCGTTTTAAAATACTTGCCGTCTACACTATTCCAAATTTACCGTCAAATATTATTTTTGAAGCTTTTTAAGCCAAAATTTTACTTTTTCCACTTAAACAATTTTCTAAAATTCTAATTAACTTATTTTCACCAATTAATTTCATAACATAATATTTTATAATATTCCGGATTTTCTTACGTAAAAATTAGCAGTGCAAAAATATTTTCACGGTTTCGCGCTCATTGTGACTCATAATTCACTTTTTCGGTAATAAATTATTAAAATAATAATATTTTCCAAAATTCCTTATTTTTCCCAAATAAAAATTTCCATTAATATTATATATCAATATTTTACCGTTAAAACATTGAATATAATTTTCGAAGCTTCTTAAAGCTTTTATCCCATTAATTTAATTGGGCACTGACCACTGTCAGGCTTCTCACACATCAACCAACAATAATATCACATATATTTCCCAGGTAGATCATGCATCACAGTAGCATAATATAATTACAGATAAACAATTAAACACAATTAAAAACCACACAGATACAGATAACACAACACTAAACAACTTAAATAAATACTAATAGACAAATAATTACAAACAAACACAGGATAACATATAGCCATCGAATATATCCCTCAGGTATTCCCCCTTACCTTTCAGAGACTTTCTTGTGAATTACTGAATTTCTTCGGAAGTCCGAGTATTGCGTATACGTTGCACTCACTCAACCTTCAACCATTACAATCAAATAATTACAAACCAAGAAACTAAAACATTCTAAACCCTACTACATGGTCACGGCCTCTAGGGTTTTAAGTGACTAAAATTTCTAATCATGATTAAATCGTGGATTTATGGTCCTTAATCAACTAAGATCATGGATTAGTGACTAAACAATTAAATTTAAAACTCAAAACTTCCTAACTCTTCTATACCAAGATTCGGCCTCAACATGTTCATGGGGTTAGGGTTTTTAGTTTAATAAACCAACTTGGATTTATTAAGCATACATACTAATAGCTTGATTACCAAGATCATTAATGAAAACTTTGAACAAAACTCATCAAATCTCATCCACCTAGGGTTCGGCCAACATAGAGATTTTTGAGTAAAGATTTTCATTTTAATAAACTAACATGGATTAGAGTGTGTAGACATACATGTCATATGAAATACATGATCATACATGACAACACATGAACAAAACCCTATCTAGCCTATCTTCATATGTTCGGCCAAGGCTAGATTATTAGAAAGGAAATTTTTGATTACATCATGCTCTTGGATTTAGATAATATGCATGATATCAAGAATATAGAAAGTGGTTTCATCATCATGAGATTTTTCTAGAATTTATTATGGATTTTCAAAGTTCTAGGCTTAGAAACTTAAAAGTGATGAACAAATATGAAATAAACTTTGAATCAAGAAATTTATTGAAGAACATAAACATGATTAAGGAAGAAGATTAGGATTCACCTCTTGAAGATTAAAGACAAGTGAAATCCAAGAACTTGCTTCACAAAGTAATGCTAAAAGACATATAAACTTATGAGTTTTTTTGAAGAAAAGGTAATAGGAACTAACTTAAATGTGAGGGAGGGTATTTATAGGAGTTGGTTGCACCAATTTTGAAGGATCTAGTAGGGATGAGTTGGCTTGTTCAAAGGATTAAAGTGCAAATAATTCCTAAGGACCATTTTGCAAAGATTCCAAAAGTATGAGGACTATTTTGCAAATTGAAAATAAATTGAAATGATGACCATGTGCCACATTAAATGTGGTCTCATCTTGACTTATGTTGGCTGATTTTTCATGAGATATTTTGAGAAAAACCTAGAATGTTGAAGAACATTTGAGAGCTTAGTAGAATGTAGTAGAATCTTGGAGAACATGGTGGAAGCTTCAAGAATCCACTTGACTCTTCCAACTAAGGCAGCCCCCACTCCACCTTGGTCCTGCGCATGGCCTTGCAAACTTGGGCTTGAATTCATTTTTGAGGGGCCCACCAAAAAGCTTAAGGCTTAACAAGACATAGTAAACTTATATGATTTCAAATGGGCTTCAGGAAATTAATCCATGAATAAGGAATTTGGGCTTCATGGCCACAGTCCATAATAGATTGGAAACAAAGATTCTGGCCCAATTCACTTAGAAAACACATAGAAACTAACTTAGGGACCAAAGTGCAATTAATAGAAAGTTCGGGGACTAAAGTGCACAAATCCATAAATTTCCACTTTAACCTGATAGAACCTTCTAGACTTAAAAGTATGATTCATCCCCATGAATCATCTCAAAATCCTAAGATAATATCTATTTCTGCTCTTGGAAACTCCGAAATCCATTTTGCCGCTCACCCGATTACGTATTACGTCCGTAAAACGTAAATTATTCTATTTTTTCTGAAATAATTCTAAAAATGCAGAATTGTAGGAAATAAAATAAAAACCTTAAGTCTTTCGTTCACGAATTAAAATTAGGTCTTTTGAGCAGTATTGTTATACTGTCAATGGAATTCACGGACCGGGTTTCGCCTGACCTTCCAACCTAAATTTTAATCGTATCTCCCTACATTCAAGTAGGATTGAGTGGTAAACTCCATTTATTCAAAATAATTTTCTAAAACTCCAATAAACTTATAAGCATACTTATATGTATTACTGTTATTTAAAACAGTAAAATACAGGGTGTTACATTACTACCCTACTAAAAAAAAATCGTCCTCGAAATTACATACTTGTAAACAGATCAGGATACTATAACTTCATTTTGTCTTCTACTTCCCACGTCGCTTCTCCGGTCACGTCATCCCAAATAACTTTGACCAACGAGATTTGTTTACCTCTGAGCCGCTTAATCATCTTATCCGCGATTCGTACGGGTAAAGTCTCATAAGACATGTTTTCTTTTAGTTGTACTAAATCAGGTTCAATTACATGAGATGGATCAGGAATATACTTCCTCAATTGTGAAACTTGAAAAACATCATGAAGATTGGATAGAAAAGGCGGTAAAGAAATTTTATAGGCTACAGGACCTACTCGACGAAGAATTTGGTAAGGTCCAATGAATTTAGGAGTGAGTTTCCTGGATTTAATTACCCTGCCAACCCCAGTCGTCGGCGTGACTCTCAAAAACACATGCTCACCTTCCTCAAATTCAAGAGGTCATCGTCTCTTGTCAGCATAACTTTTCTCTTCGACGACTCGAGTTGTCCGCATTTTCTCTTGGATCATTTTCACCTTTTCCGTCGTTTGTTGCACGATATCTGGTCCTACCATGAAACTTGCACCATCCTGGTACCAACATAAAGGCGTTCTGCATCGTCGACCATACAAGGCTTCATAGGGTGCCATTCCTATGCTCGAGTGAAAAATGTTATTGTAAGTGAATTCTATCAATGATAGATATTCATCCCAACTTCCAAACATTTTCTAGCACACAGGCTCTCAATAAATCTTCAAGAGACTGAATAGTCCTCTCCGATTGTCCATCCGTTTGAGGATGATATGCAGAACTTAATCTGAGTTTCGTTCCCAACGAATCTTGTAAACTTTACCAAAATCTTGACGTATATCTCGGATCACGATCTGAGATAATACTCAAAGGTACTCCATGTAATCTAACAATTTCATCAATGTATGACTGGGTTAGTCTTTCCAGTGAGTATCTCACATTTACTGGTAAAAAGTGGGCTGACTTAGTCAATCGATCAACTATTACCCATACAGAGTCATACCCTTTCCGAGTCTTTGGCAAACCTGACACGAAATCCATCGCAATACTATCTCATTTCCATTCTGGAATGTCTAAGGATTGCAGCATTCCTGCCGGTCTTTGATGTTCTACTTTAACCTTTTGATAAGTTAAACACGCAGCTACAAACTCCATTACATCTTTATTCATGCCATACCACCAATACAATTTCTTTAGATCCTGATACATCTTAGTTGCTCCAGGATGCAAACTTAACTTACCCCTATGAGCTTCTTCAAGAATTAACTTTCTCATATCAACATCATTCGGTACGCAAATTCTTTCACCAAATCTTAATATTCCATCATTTCCTTCTTTAAATTCCGACACTGCTCCCTGTCGTACAAATTCTCTTTCTCCTTATAGGTACTGATCACTTTCTTGCTTCTCTTTAATTTGCTCCATCAGTCCATTTGAAACAGTAATCATACCTAAACACAATTTTCCTGGAAATGTCTTAATCGTCAATCGCATATCTCTTAATTGTTCCAACAACTGTTGCTCTTTAATTGTCATTGCCGATATGTGCATTGATTTCCTACTCAAAGCATCTGCTACTACGTTTTCTTTTCCAGGGTGATACTGTAATTGGAAATCGTAATCCTTTGGAAGTTCCAACCAACGCCTTTGCCTCATGCTAAGCTCCTTTTGATCAAACAGGTATTTCAAACTTTTATGGTCACTGAAAACATTAAAAGTTGCTCCATACAAATAATGTCTCCATATTTTTAAAGCGAATACCTCTGCCGCTAGCTCCAAGTCACGTGTACGATAATTCCTTTCATGAATCTTCAATTGTCTTGAAGCATAAGCCACGACTTTTCGGTCTTGCATCAATACACATCCTAATCCTTGATGTGAAGCATCACAATAAACCTCAAAAGGTACATGAGGATCAGGTAGTATCAATATCGGTGAAGTAGTCAACCTTCGTTTTAACTCTTGAAAACTTTCTTCACATGCTTCAGTCCATATAAGCGCTTGATCCTTTCGAGTTAATTGGGTAAAGGGTACTACTATTTTAGAAAATCCCTCAATGAATCTTATATAGTATCCCGCTAAACCCACGAAACTACGAATCTCGGTTACCGTCTTAGGCCTTTCCCATTGTAAAACAGTTTCAACTTTTGACGGATCAACGACAATTCCTTCACTTGAGACTATGTGTCCTAAAAATTGAACTTGGTCTAACCAAAATTCACACTTTTCAGGTTTTGCGTAAAACTGTTTCTCCTTTAAAATTTGGAGAACTACACTGAGATGTTCAGTGTGTTTTTCTTTACTGGGAGAATAGATTAGAATATCGTCTATAAAAACAACGACAAACTGATCTAAGTAAGGATGAAAAATCTGGCTCTTGTAATCCATGAATATTTCTGGAGCATTAATTCATAACTCCGAACGGCATCACAAGGTACTCGTAATGTCCGTAACGTGTTCTAAATGCTGTTTGAAGAACATCCTCCATCTTCACGCGAATCTGATGATAACCCGAACGTAAATCTATCTTTGAGAAAATGGTTGCTCCACGTAACTGATCCATTAAATCATCTATCCTTGGAAGTGGATACTTATTCTTAATCGTCACTTTATTCAACTGACGAAAATCTACGCATAAACGAGATGTTTCGTCTTTCTTCTTTACTAATAAAACTGGAGCTCCCCAAGGCGATACACTAGGTCTAATGAATTCTTTCCGCATCAGTTCCACTAGTTGTCCTTTTAATTCTTCAAGTTCTGATGGCGACATTCGATATGATGCTATGGATATTGGTCCAGTGCCTGGAACCAGATCAATCGCGAACTCAATCTCCCGAACAGGTGGTAATCCAGGTACATCTTCAGGAAAAACTTCCAGAAACTCATTGACAACGGGTATACACTGCAAGTCTAACTCACTCTTAACGTCTAAGGAAAATAGTAGCATGTACCCTTGCGCTCCGTATTTTAAAGAAGCTTTTACTTGATTAGAAGTTAACAATCCATAAATCTCATCCGTAGGAAAAACTAGGGTTTTACGAGCACAGTCAATCAAGATATGGTTAGAAGACAACCAATCCATGCCTAAAATTAAATCTAACTGTATTAAAGGGAAGCAGATCAGGTTAACAAGAAAGTGTTTATCCTGAATAATGATAGGACAATTCAAGCAAATAGAAGTGACTAAAACTGGCTTAGCAGTAGGAGTTGAAACAATAAGATCACACAACAAGGAAGAAACATGCAATTTTAGCAATTTCACACAATCCATCGAGATAAAAGAATGTGTTGCACCTGAATCAAAAAGTACAGTTAAAAGATTATTGTTTATGTCGCACTTACCCTGTATGAGATCGTCAGAGTTTGAAGCCTCAGTTCCACTCATCGTATAAACTCTCCCTTTGGATGTCGGTTTATTTGCTCCGGCGTGATTGACAGTCGGTTCACGCTTTGGTGCTTTGCAGTCCTTCGCCATGTGTCCCAATTGATTACAATTGTAACATCTTAATTCCCTCATAGGGCAAGTATTTAACATGTGTCCCGTATCTCCACAGTTAAAGCACCTCCTAATCTGACCTTGATTCTGATTTCTTTGACCTCCATTTCTCGGTGCAGCAAAATTCGAACGATACTGTTGTCGATTCTGATTATTTCCTTGTGGACAGAAATAAGGTTTCCTCTGATTCTGTTTTCCCTTCCAGTTCTGATTCTGGTTCTTGAAGTGAGAGGGTCCACCAGCACTCCCTCTATTATCCTTTCCTTTCCTCATTTGCTCGATCTTACGACTCATTTCCACTAAAGCTTGGAAATTACGAAGTTGCAGAGGTAAAATGGACTCCTTAATCTCGAATCGCAGTCCTGCTTCAAACCTTTCACACTTACAGCTTTCATTCGGTTGAGCTTGAAAGAAACGGAAGTATTTGGCAAGCGATTCAAACTTCTCCGCATACTCCCCTACAGACAACTCTCTCTGTTGTAACCCCAGAAATTGTCGTTCTTTCTCGATCCTTATGCTCTTCGGAAAATATTTGTCCATGAATGCAGTTCGAAAAACGTCCCAAGTAATGTCTTGATGATCAGCTTCCAACAATAGCCTAGCACCTTTCCACCAATACTCCGCGTCTCCCACCAGTAGGAAAGCAGCATAAGTGAACCGAACATCTGCCGGCATGACCACTGTCAGGCTTCTCACACATCAACCAACAATAATATCACATATATTTCCCAGGTAGATCATGCATCACAGTAGCATAATATAATTACTGATAAACAATTAAACACAATTAAAAACCACACAGATACAGATAACACAACATTAAACAACTTAAATAAATACTAACAGACAAATAATTACAAACAAACACACGATAGCATATAGCCATCGAATATATCACTCAGGTATTCCCCCTTACCTTTCGGAGACTTTCTTGTGAATTACTGAATTTCTTCGGAAGTCCGAGTATTGCGTATACGTTGCACTCACTCAACCTTCAACCATTACAATCAAATAATTACGAACCAAGAAACTAAAACATTCTAAACCCTACTACATGGTCACGGCCTCTAGGGTTTTAAGTGACTAAAATTTCTAATCATGATTAAATCATGGATTTATGGTCCTTAATCAACTAAGATCATGGATTAGTGACTAAACAATTAAATTTAAAACTCAAAACTTCCTAACTCTTCTATACCAAGATTCGGCCTCAACATGTTCATGTGGTTAGGGTTTTTAGTTTAATAAACCAACTTGGATTTATTAAGCATACATACTAATAGCTTGATTACCAAGATCATTAATGAAAACTTTGAACAAAACTCATCAAACCTCATCCACCTAGGGTTCGGCCAACATAGAGATTTTTGAGTAAAGATTTTCATTTTAATAAACTAACATGGATTAGAGTGTGTAGACATACATGTCATATGAAATACATGATCATACATGACAACACATGAACAAAACCCTATCTAACCTATCTTCATAGGTTCGGCCAAGGCTAGATTATTAGGAAGGAAATTTTTTATTACATCATGCTCTTGGATTTAGATAATATGCATGATATCAAGAATATAGAAAGTGGTTTCATCATCATGAGATTTTTCTAGAATTTATTATGGATTTTCAAAGTTCTAGGCTTAGAAACTTAAAAGTGATGAACAAATATGAAATAAGCTTTGAATTAAGAAATTTATTTAAGAACATAAACATGATTAAGTAAGAAGATTAGGATTCACCTCTTGAAGATTAAAGACAAGTGAAATCAAAGAACTTGCTTCACAAAGTAATGCTAAAAGACTTATAAACTTAAGAGTTTTTTTTTGAAGAAAAGGCAATAGGAACTAAATGAAATGTGAGGGAGGGTATTTATAGGAGTTGGTTGCGCCAATTTTGAAGGATCTAGTAGGGATGAGTTGGCTTGTTCAAAGGATTAAAGTGCAAATAATTCCTAAGGACCATTTTGCAAAGATTCCAAAAGTATAAGGACTATTTTACAAATTGCCAATAAATTGAAATGATGACCATGTGCCACATTAAATGTGGTCTCATCTTGACTTATGTTGGCTGATTTTTCATGATATATTTTGAGAAAAACCTAGAATGTTGAAGAACATTTGAGAGCTTAGTAGAATGTAGTAGAATCTTGGAGAACTTGGTGGAAGCTTCAAGATTCCACTTGACTCTTCCAACTAAGGCAGCCCCCACTCCATCTTGGGCCTGCGCATGGCCTTGCAAACTTGGGCTTGAATTCATTTTTGTGGGGCCCACCAAAAAGCTTAAGGCTTAACAAGACATAGTAAACTTATATGATTTCAAATGGGTTTCAGGAAATTAATCCATGAATAAGGAATTTGGGCTTCATGGCCACAGTCCATAATAGATTGGAAACAAAGATTCTGGCCCAATTCACTTAGAAAACACATAGAAACTAACTTAGGGACCAAAGTGCAATTAATAGAAAGTTCGGGGACTAAAGTGCAAAAATCCATAAATTTCCACTTTAACCTGATAGAACCTTCTAGACTTAAAAGTATGATTCATCCCCATGAATCATCTCAAAATCCTAAGATAATCTCTATTTCTGCTCTTGGAAACTCCGAAATCCATTCTGCCGCTCACCCGATTACGTATTACGTCCGTAAAACGTAAATTATTCTATTTTTTCTGAAATAATTCTAAAATTGCAGAATTGTAGGAAATAAAATAAAAACCTTAAGTCTTTCGTTCACGAATTAAAATTAGGTCTTTTGAGCAGTATTATTATACTGTCAATGGAATTCGCGGGCCGGGTTTCGCCTGACTTTCCAACCTAAATTTTAATCGTATCTTCCTACATTCAAGTAGGATTGAGTGGTAAACTCCGTTTATTCAAAATAATTTTCTAAAACTCCAATATACTTATAAGCATACTTATATGTATTACTGTTATTTAAAAATAAAAAATACGAGGTGTTACAAACCACCTCCTTTGCTTGAGCCAATAAGCACCCAAGACTTATCACCAACATCAATATCAACCCTTAACCCTTATGGTCCAAGGCCCCCTTAGCCAAAAAGCACTAAGGTTCAACTCACCAACACCTCGACCAAAAAGCATTGGACCATTTTGGCCAAAAAGCACCAAAGCATATCAACGTGCGGTAACCCATTGGGCACCAGCTTAACCAACTTGTTATTCTTGTTTATCTTAACTAATCTTTGATTAAGTTATCTAACTATCTTTGTCGTATTGGTGTATTATTATATTATTAAGCACATTTGGGGTGAAAAACCCCTTTAAACCTTTAATCTCAGATTTTGTCCAGGAGGGGTAGCACGGGCGTGCTCCCTCTAAGCACGGGTGTGCTTCCATTTAAGTGAAGCACGGTCGTGCTTCCTTTTTTGCACTACCATGCTTGATGCACGGTCGTGCTCTTGTTCTGGACGGTCGTGCTTAAAGCGCGACCATCTTCCAGATTCAAACTGGGAGCATGGGCGTGCTCCCTATTCAGCACGATCGTGCTCCTGGAGCTGGTCGTGTTGTTCTGGGCAGATTCAACTTATGTTCTTGGAGCCAAAACTCCCCACTACTATCAAATCAGATCATAGGGTCCTTAACTAAAACATTTGGTGTAAACCTCACGTCTCACAATTAATCCATATTTTATGAACACGTTAGGGGAATTATTCCCTTAACCGTTATGTTTATTAAGAGTCATATTTTAGCCAGTTAGGGTCTTATTAACTGTTTCAGCATAACAATAACATAACTCAGTCAATCAACCTCATCATCATCATCAAACAACCACATTCATGTCATAGAGCATATCATACAATAATTGGCATACAGTCTCGTAAACAGATTTAATAATAATAACCAATAGGCATATCATTAACCAATTAATGAACAATTATATCAATTAGGCATACACGACAGGCATACTCATAACAAATAACAATTATAGCCATTAACTACACATAATAGGCATACTCACAATCAAACAATTTAACCAACAACGGGGTTATGGGAACCCCTCATCTTACGCTACCGCCTTGCCTAATGTATACACTATCCTTCTCCCTATACCTGGTATGAAGAAACCGATAATGACAACATAACTGGTAAACCACGTGTTCCCCGAGCGGCTCAGTTAGCTTTCCAAGCCTTGGTCAAACAAAAAGGGTTAACCAATTAGTTCCCAAATCTAAAATAATAGAAAAGGAAACGCTAAGGAGAGGAACCGTTACCTATAAGGGTCAACACCGACGAACTAGACGTTCCCAAGAGTCTCTAAAGCTCCAACAATGCAATGGGTTTAGAGAAATTAGGGAAAAGTAGTGGTGTAGCCGCACTAGGGTGGCTGTTATGCCAAAATAGGGTTTTAAAACGCAAATCCTCGGTTGCTGTGCCATTTTATAGTCTGCAGAGACTGGACAACATTATTTAGGTTTGACGTGATACCCTTGAACGATTGGAGCTCGGACCTATGTTGAGAGGCCGACCTCTGAGAACAATTGTGTTATAGGTGTGTTGTGGCCTATCACTTGATGAAGGGAAGTTAGGATCTCCGGAGATTTAGAAAAAGAATATATGAAGTGTCGTGCATTTTGAAAAACATACATTGATTGACGGTATGGAAATCCCTTGAGTGGTTTAATATTGTAAATAGGAATTTACTTCATTCAAGATATGAGTTGTCATTGTGAATACTTGTTATTTTGTCTTGATTGTGTCGAGTATGTGACTATTATGATAAACTCATTTATGATGTATCTCACCTTTGCAATATACCTACTTTGGTTTGCTGGTGTATATTATTTTGTGAGTACAGATGCTTCCTTGGGGTCCGTTGCAGTCATCGGGGACACTTGTAACACCCCATTTTCTGTATAAGTGCTTTTGTATGTGCCTTGTTTGTTAGGAAGGTTTAGAGTGGGCTAAGTGGGATTTTTGAGTTAAAATCCCTTCCTGATGCATGAGCATGCCCGTGCTCATGTGTCAGCACGCCCGTTCTTGAGCACGTGTCTTGTGGCTGTCTGAGCCACAAGCACGGACGTGCTTAATAGGGAGCACGACCGTGCTAAGGTACAAGCACGTCTCGCTGATGCTAAGTCAAGCACGACCGTGCTTAAGGGGGTGTATGGTCGTGCTCGATGCAGAGTCTATATATAGACAGTGAACAATGAGTGTTACTAGTAAAACCCACAAAATTGGCACTTTAGGCAATCCTAGTGTGACGGCAGCCTCTCTCATTCTTCCCCTTTGAACCTAATCCTTGTTTGGTGTTTCGTTCGTAATAGAGAGAGTACAATCACACGTTAGTTCCAATTAGCAAAGGTGTTCTTCCCTTTCTTAGTTCCACTTTCTTGTTGTGAATTGGGAACTAATTGGTTAAACTTTTCATGTTGACCAAGGATTGGGAACGTTCGTCGAGCCGTTCGAGGGAATCTGTTTAGGAGCGTCTTCGGTTTAGCGGGAATTCTTTATACCAGGTATGTGGAGAAGGAATAATATGAGTATGTAGGCTTAGTGGTAGCTTAAGACGAAGGGTTACCATAGCCCTTTCCTTTGATAACATGTTTATATGCCTTTATGCTTGTTTGCTATGTGATGTTTAACTGTTTGCAATGTTAATGATTGGCATGACGGTTATTATTGTTTAATGTTGTCTATTATGAACATGTTAATGTGATTATGCCATGATTGAGTGTTTTATCATAATTATGATATTGTGATGTACCGACTGTTGATTGATGTTGTGACGTGTTAATTTTGATATTGTGATGTACCGGACTGTGTTTTCACTAGCAGTACATTTTGTACCAGCCAGAAGGCCCCGATTTTACCCGAAACTGAAAAATTATAGATGTGGATGCTATGTACTTTCAGGAAATTAATTTTGATGATGAGCAACAAAAGAAAAACAATTGATTAAGATAATGAAAGTGCAAGATCAAGGCAAGATCATCCAAGTCCAAGATAAGAACTTCAAGGGTATATAGCTTAAGTTTGGTCTTAGGATTATTTGTAAGATTCAAGTGCATTGTCTATTAAAATTGAATTAACAAAAAATTGTTTTTAAAATTGAAAAAGGGCTTAAGGTTTTTCAAAGAATTGGAAAAAAATGATTTCAATAACTTATGAAGTGAGCTAATTGTCAAAAATGTTTTTCATAAGTGTTAGAATATTCCTTGGTTTGAAAAATATCATTTTTATGATAAAAGAACTGCTCGTAATCGATTACCAGAACTCCTGTAATCTATTACCAACTTTTTGGAAAAATCAGTATTTCAAATTGTCGGTCGTAATAGATTACCAGCACTCCCGTAATCGATTACCAGCTTTCTGGAAAACTCAGCATTTCAAACTGACAGCTCGTAATCGAATACCAGTACTTCTGTGATCGACTACCAGTCGCGAAAAAGTTATTTCTGGTGCAGAAAATGCATGACAGCTGTACAAAGTGTAAGAGTGCAAGTGTGCAAAGTGTAAGGGTGCATGTGTTCCAAGTGTAAGGGTGTCACCAACACCAAGTGCATGTGTGCCAAGTGTAAGGGTGCAAGTGATACAAGCGTCATAAAGAGATAAGTGTTTATGTGAATAATTAAGTGTTTATTTTTATAATTTGTGAAGAATTATTTTAACAAACCAAATTTCATGCTCATAATTTATTTTATTAAAAGTGCAGTTTGTAACACCCCGATTTTTCTGCTTGTCTGTAAATTATAATTATATGAATATTTAAGATTTTATTTTCATAAATGGTGATGAATTATTTTGATAGACCAAATTAAGTCAATTTTATTTATTTTATATTATAAATGTACAGTTGAATTTTCGGTAGAAAATTTCAGACGTTTACACTTTGAGTTTTCGCTGTCAGTTAAGCTCTACTGACCTGAAAATAATTTTAAAATTTCGAAAATTCAAAAATTTATTTTCCTAACCCAGTAATATTTATTTTTATGATTTTAGAAATTATTTATCTTTATATGAATTTTTCGGGTGAAATTTTGCGAATAAAAATACGATCGGTTTTTACCGTTACGTAACAATTGGTACCGGAACGAGCCAAATTTATTTAATTCAGGTTTTTTCAAGATTTGCCAACGATTTTATTTGATGTGAATAGTGACCCTTGTCACTATTTATCACTATTCATGACATAGTGTAATTTTTTATTTCAATTTACTAGAAAATGCATCATTTTGATTTTCAAAATAAAATTGAATAAAAAATTGATAAAATTTTAAAAATATCCCAGATTTTTCTAGATAGGCAGTCCCCCCTACCCCTCTCTATAAATAACCCTCACCACCTCTTCTACTGATTTACTTCATCCTTTATTTTGCTCCCAAACTCTTGTAAAATTTTAAAGTTTACTATTCATCATCTTCAACCTCTAGCCACTTGAGTTTGGAAGCTGAAAACCACCTCCATCTTCATCTCTTGCTCATCATCATCATCATCATTTAGAGGGTATAAATTCTAAACCCTTTCTCTTTTCTCACAAGTTTCTAATATCAACATGCATATTAATTATTTTAATTGCAAGTTGAGTTTCTCTTAATGCATGTTCTTCAAATTAAATTTTCTTTCACTCATCTTCATCCTTGCTATCAACTTCTATACTTGCATGTTGTAAAGAAAATTTCTAAACCTAATTTAGAGGGTGTGGCCGAAACCCTATAAAGAGAAAAAGTGGAGTTTTGTTGTATTTTCAACTTGCATATCACACTCTATGGTTTCATGTTTAGGTTTTGGACAATAAGTGAATTTTCGAACTCATCACCATCTTTACTTTTATTTCTATGGATTTCATGTGGTAAAGAAATCTCCCTAAGTCAAATTTTTGATGATGGCCGAAAATCATATGTAAAGTAAAGTTGGTGTTTATCCAAAATTTCTCATATTTGATTTAAATATTTTTTTCAACTCTTTGTTTGAACCATTATTTGATAATAAGGGTTACTAATTTTAGTTGATATATGTTTGCATGTATGATTTTAAGGGTCTAGGACCCTTGTATGTTGGTTTTGTGGCTTGTAAATGATGCTAGAGTGAAGATAATAACTTGGTGGGGATGAACATATGTAAAATATAAATCTGGCAGCATGACATATACTACCATAACTTTTTATAAAAAACGTGTTTCTGAAATCTAAATACATAGTTGGAAAAGAAGACTTCTAGGGCTTTAATTTGATATATAATATGTAGATATTTGGATAAGATTTACTGGGTTGAAACACCTCTCAAAGTAGAATCAAATTCTGACTGCGAAAAATAAGAACATAGTTGGTTGCATGATGATTTTAAATATGATTTTGAAAGTTAAAAACTTTTATAAAATTTTCTGGGTTATTACTAAAGTATGACTATAGTTTGTTGAAGTTTTGATATTTTTACATGTATATATATATATATATATATATATAAACAATTTAAAAAAAATACATGTTGGTGAACTTGGAATTCTGGAAAATTCTGTACAAACAGAGGCAGTGTGGGATTTTTAATAAATTAATTCCTTTGAATTTTTACATGGGACCAACTACAATATGTTTGTATGTGAGTTGGGTACCTTCAATTAAGTTTTCAAAGATTTTGAAGGTCATTTGAATGATCATTCATAATTTAAACTCACTGTTGTTCTGAAAATGATTTTATGAAAGAATTCACTCAAATTTTTGAATGGAAAATATGATCTTGGAAATAATGTCTTTTAAAATGATCAATTAAAGTTTTTTGATATAAAATGTACTATAAACAAGTCTTAATATAAAGGTATAAGAATATGGAATTAAAGTATATATATGTGTATGTTATGTATACATATGTAAGTCTTGTATCAAATGTAAATCCAAGAATTAGGAGATTTGAAAATCTCTAGCATCATTTTTCTTGCCACAAAAAAAAATCTAAACATAGGAAGATAAGGTGGCTTTGTTGTTTTAATTTAAGTCATTCGCTTGATTATTAGACTTGCGGCATGCAGCTGACAAAAGAAGTTCGCTCTGGGCAACGCGGAAACAAAGACTTTGTCTATCCGTCGAATTAGGTAAGGGGACAAGCCTGAGGGATATTAAATTTATGGTAACTATTTACTTGTATGTTTGGATTGTTTGATTTTATTGATTTTGTTGTTTAATATGTGAAAGGTTGATTTGCTATATATATATATATATATATATATATATATATATATATATATATATATATATATATATGTTTATGTGCTAGTTTATGAAGTTGTTAATATGGATATTTTAGAATTAGATGAATTTTTATGTTGACATGTTGAATTTAAATATGTGCTTAAAACAAATTCTATTAATTATGTTGTAAGTGCTTGAAGTTGTATTGATTGTTGCATAGTAGCCTAACCATTGGTTAGAGCCCAACTCTTAAGGAAAGATTAAAGCCTTAAGAAAACTTTACACAAGTTGAAAAATAAATGTTTTAAGTTGAAACATATTTTTAGAGAAGGCAAATATTTCTCTAGGTGAAAAATTCAAGAGATTGAAGATAAAGATTTTATTCACAGAAGGTGAAAAGAGATCATTTTAGAAGATTTGAAAGATATTTTCTATAAAAGTCTTAAATTTTTGGAGACCATTTATGATAAAGAAATTATTTAAAAACAAATTAAATTCTTGGTTCTTTGCCAAAAAGATTTTAGTTCTCATATATTACACTAATTTTCTTCTAAAAAAAAATCTCTATTCTTAAAAGAGGACTTTCTTTTTTAAAGATGGGTTGTTGGAGTTTTATTATAAAGATTTTTTTTTTAATGAATTTCAAAGGAAAAATGTTTTCAAAAGAAGGTTTTATTGGAATAAAGTATCCGATAACTTGGATGAGTTACGGAAGTTTTGTTTTTGGGTTTTGTATTTTCCTCAGAGTGAAAAAGAAAAAAAGTTGAAAAGTTGAACCTAGTAACCGAGACGTCGGGACACTAGTATTTTAAAAGCACGTTGATTCATGATCCGTGTTACATTGTTATGGACTATGTTCCAATGTACGTTGCTATGGACTGATGCTCCACATATGTTGAGTTGAAACTTGGTGAAAATAATAAAAAGGTGAAAATTGTTTTCTACGACCACAAAGTCTAAGGACTGATGCATAAGTCTGAGACTCTTGTGATTAGACAATCGGACGTGAATGTCCTGTGTTGATGATAAAAGTTGCAAGATATTAAAAACGTTGAAAAGTCGTGAGCTTTGAGCCTCGACGAAAGGAAAATATCAAGCACAAAGAAAAACTGAAAATAAAATGATATTTTGGCAGACGTGCCCACGTTGTTTTTGTATGAATATCTGTAAAGATCAGGTATTTCATGCTACGTTGTTTCATGTGAATATCTGGAAGGGCCGGGTATTTCATGCTACGGTGTTTCGTTGTCCCTTGATGGACAATGAAGTCCATTAGCCGGGACTACTATGCCTTGTGTTGGACAGTATGCTATGGACATCCACGCACGTTGCACACTGTGCCAGGAGTTTGGACAGTGTAGTGGAAATTCACGTTGTGCCTTTATGGAAACCGAGCCTGATCAGCTCATTTTCAAAGAAAGTTGAAAACTCTGGAGTCTTGCATCAAAGTTGAATTTTTCATGAACATCATTGTTTTTCAAAGTTGATTGATGAATTGGTATGATATATATTTATTTTATTATTTCACATGTTGTAAATATGAGGACATCTGTTGTGTATGCTGTTTGTGTTGCAAGTATGTAGTTTATCATAATTATCCATATATTGGTATCTTACCCTTATAATATATCAGGTTTTCCTGGTTCTTTCTTTGTTGTACCTTGGTGCACTAGGACAAAGCGATGCCAAGAAGCTCCTGACCTCACTCGGGGATATTAATCCCGATCTTTGAAGAGGTGGGTGATTATTCCAATGGTAAGAACTACTGAGTTCTTTCCAACAGGTGTCTATTAGAACGACCAGCTTAGGATGTGTCCTTTGGGTTGTGTGCGTCTTAGAGAAGTCGATATAGGTAGTTCTGAAAAACCTTGTGTAATTTTGTAACTTCAAAATGAAAGATTATTTCATGAAATGTATATGCTGAGGTGCTATGATTTATAAATAAACTTAGTCATTGTGTATTAGTAAAATACGGTGTGATTTCATTTTAAGTGATGCATGAATCATTTTCTGAGGTGAATCCTAGAAAAGAAAAATTTTATCCCCATATTTTCAGACCTATGAAGATAATAGAAGTTCTTTTTTTTCAAAAGCAACCAGTAAACTTTCTTTTAATTTATTTCTGCACGTGATTAGGAAGTAATGCCCAAGGGGGTGTTACATTGAGGCTCTTGCACGAGGTGGGGTATCCGAGTGGAGAGTGGTCTAAGTGTTGTAAAGTTTGAATTGATTATTGGTGGAAAATACTCACAAATGTATTGTCGGGACTGGATGTAGGTCACTCAAGGGAGTGATTGAACCAGTATAAATTGATTGTGTGTTTTTCTCATTCCTTATATTTTTATTTGTTCATTACAAATTGGTCTTCGTTAGAAAAAGGGGACAAAATTTTAAGATCTCAATCCCCCCCTTGAGATTGAAGCCACTTGGTAACAAGTGGTATCAGAGCTAGACTCTTGTCTAAAGAGCCTAGCATCTTCAAGAGAAAGATGGCTTCAAATTCGCAACCTCAAGAGGGAGCTTCTCTTAGCCGTCCTTCGGCCTTCAATGGTGAAGACTTTTCCTATTGGAAAGAAAGAAAGAAGATTTTCATTGAGGCAGTAGATATAGATATCTGGGATGCTGTTGAAAATGGGCCTTTCATTCCTACTCATATGGTAAATGGGTTTTTTCTCAACAAGAATAGATATGAATGGACAGATGAAGAAAAGAAAAAGGTTCAATATAATCTCCGTGCAAAGAACATTACTTCGGCCTTGAGTTCGTATGAGTTCTTTAGAGTTTCAAATTGCAAGACGGCTCAAGAAATGTGGGACACTTTCAAGTCACACATGAAGGCACAAGTGAAGTAAAGAGAGCAAGAACAAGCACCTTGATTCGGGAATATGAGCTTTTTCGAATGAATCAAGGAGAAAGTATTCAAGAGATGCAAAAGTGGTTCACTCACATAGGGAATCAACTTGCTTCAATGGAGAAAACATTTCCAAATGAAGATTTGATCAACAAGATTCTTAGAGGAATGAGTAGAGATTGGCAACCCAAAGTCACCGCAATAGCGGAATCAAGAAATCTAGCAACTATGACCTTGGCCACTCTCTTTGGAAAGTTGTAAGAACATGAGTTGGAGCTTAATCACTTAGCGGAGCATGAAGATAAAGACAAGAAGAAGAAGGGTTTAGCCCTTAAAACATCAACCTCCTATGCAAGTAATGAAAATGATGAAAATGATGATGAGGATGAGTTAGATGAGGATGATGAGAACATGGATCTATTGGTTAGAAAGTTCAAGAAGTTCATGAAGAAAAAGAATTTTCAAAGAAGGAGCTTTCCACCCAAGAAGTTCTTAAGAAAAGAAGGTTCTTCAACTCCTCCAACATGCTATGAGGCAAGCCGGGACACTGACATGAACTCATCGGATAGCTCTGATAATGAAGAAGCCCAACTATGTCTCATGACTATTCATGAGAGAGAAAGTGAGGTAGAATCTAACTCTTCCACTAATTCTTATGATGAATTGCATGATGCATTTTTAGAATTGCATAAGGATTCTATGAGGTTATCTAAGGCTTTAGATAATTCAAAGAAAATCGTTAGTTATTTTCAAAATCATGTAATTGCCTTAACTAAAGAAAGACTAGAGCTTAAAAAGGAAAACTATAGCCTTTATTACATTAAAGGAAATTATGTTTGTGAAAAATGCATAAAGTATGAGAAGGAAGTTAAAGATCTTCAATGCATGATAGAAAAGTTCACTAATGGTAGAGATAACCTAAATGCATTGCTTGGAAACCAAAAGGCATGTTATGATAAAGCGGGCTTAGGTTACAAATGTCTTGTGCATGAAAAATCAATTAAGAACATGTTTGTAAAACCTAAAGTTTCTTCTAGTCCTTTTACTAGATGTTATTATTGTGCTAAAAAGGGACATACCACACCCATTTGCATGGCTAGAAAGAAAACAAGTGAGAAAAAGATATGGGTTCCTAAGGGAACATTTTATCATGCTAACCAACAAGGACCCAACAAGATTTGGGTACCTAAACAATCCCAATGAATTTGATTTGTAGATGTGCTTCAAGTTTGTTTTGCAGGTAGTCCCAGCTCACTTCAACAAAATAAAATGGTAATATGGCCAATCGTAGGTATTGTATGAATGTTTGATTCCAAATGATATTTTGCTCAACCACTAAATAAACACAAGGTTGCACTTCATCGACTAGCTTATGCTTGTTAAATTATTGACTAATCTTGTATTGAATGATTGTGAATACCATGCTTGATTATTTGAAAAATCATATGAAATCATCTTTGTGATTGAGGATTGGTTTGCTTGTAATGATGAATATGTCGCATGGTTCAAATTTGAGCTTAACTATCATTGAATCTTAAGTGTTAGACTAGATAGCAAAGACTTGTAGCACTTAAAGTTGTCAAAAATCAATGTCTTGTGAAATCCAAAGTAGATAATCATAAATCAAAATATTGAGGCCATGAACAAATCATTATACAAAAGGGGAAATTTAAATGATTATCATAGGAATATGACATGGCTCAAACAAACTTGGAGACAAATAGTGCTAAACTCAATTATATGAAAATCGAACTGTCAAATGCATACATAGTATGATGAGATAGTGAGTTTAGAGAATGATAAATTCAAACTACTTGCAAAATGTTTCATCCATATCATTTTAAGAATTTATAAGATGATTATGCCACTTTAAATGGTGAAAAGCATGTGTTGTAAAAATTCTATGTCTTGTAAGATTGCATCAACCTTGAATATCAAGTGGAGAAATCATATCATACTCGTGTTGAAATTGTTTCCCTACTTGAGATAGAATGAATAAGAATGATAGGAGTCATGAAAATCTGAGCGTGATTCTTAGCAATTATAATTTTCATGACAAGCCAAAGAATATTGATGTTGATTTTCACACAAAAATTGATATGAAAAGTATGGTCACATCTCTCTCTTTTGTGCTTCTATACGAAAGATCATGCTATGAAAAATGAACTTGCGTGCGTGCTTAAAGGGACTAGATGTTTAACCACTAACTACTAAGGACCCAAATTAAGATGGGTACCAAGAAGTCTCTCTACCATTTATGATATGCAGGGAAAATTGTAAAACAATGGACAAAGTGGTCAAGGAAAGGAGACAGTTTTAAGAAAGGAGTCTCTCATACTCAACAGAGCCACATTCAATAAAGAAAAAGTTTGAACAATTGTGTCAAGCTAGAATAAGGCAATCAAGGAAACCATGGCCAAGGACCGAGAATGAAATTCATGGTCAAAGAAGAAATGACTCATTAACAAAAGCTCCTCACATGGAAAATGTGCAAATCGATCATCAAAAGAAGGAGCAATGAGTACGGGAAAAGTTACCCCCAAATCTTAATGACCTAGGTAAAAAAAAAACCTATAACTTTCCTACATGTCCTTATGTGTGGAGATAACTAGTTGAAGGTATTCACATGTATTGCATTCTAAAAAGTCCAAAAGAAACAATGTTTTCATGTAAAAACTTGAACTTAAGATTGCTAGAAAGAAACCATACCTTTAACATGATTATTGAGATGATACTAGCTTATTACATTTTACGCTTGGTAGAAAAATTGTATGGTTGATGAAATATGAATCATATAGTGAATGCATTCATATATCCAAGTGAGATAATGCTTGATTAAAATAATGAAAAGCATAATCTTCTTTCAAAAGTACAAACATAATAACATGCTTGATGTCCCTCAAGTACCATATGTCAAAATCAAAACATGCAAATATTGGTGCATAAAAGTCTGAAAAGTCATTATTACACTTGCACACTTGGATTTGATGTTAAACTTATGATTGACTTACCTTTAGCACTTGTATTTATGAATCTCATGAAAACTTGAGCACATTGGTTGTTTTGACTTGAATTGTTGTTGATTAAATATTTGACCACTCGTATTTGAAAATGGCATCACCATACTTTAAATAATCTTTACTTTGACTCTACACCTTGCCCCTATGTGTTCACGGACCATTTTGGCATTCAATGAAAGATTACATCAGATGGATTGTTACACTGTGCTCTTTGACTTATTTTAATATGCATATTCAATCTGTTTGCACAATGGATGAATATGAAATTCATATCTAAATTTCCACTTTAATTGCATATTGGTACCAAATGTGAATGGCAATTGAGTCGACTTGCATACTTGGATTGACCTTGTGAATGAAATGTCTAGTGGCTACTATATCTTGGAGTTGATGTTGCTTGACTATGCATATTGGATGTTAAAATGTGAACTACATTAGGTATAATATTGCCATACCATTTTCGTGATGTTTGGATTATGCCTAAATGTGGTAGTTTAAAATGAAAATGTTGGTATTGTGCCTCAATGAATGTATGAACCATAGCATAGCTATGCAATTTGATGAATTGACAAATTTAAATGCGAGATAAATGTTATGGCTTTGCCACTATGTTGCATCATCACTCGATTGCACATATTGGATGTTGGACCACATTTTATTGCAATGCCTATCTTTTGATATCTTATAATTGTGATATGTTAGTGTTGCTCTTGAATGCTATAAAATGTGGATGTAATGTTGAATGCAATAAGATGTTGTCTTGTTATGGACTATCCTATTGAGTGATGTAATTTGGAGAGTGTGAATATAGAAAAATGAGTTTTGTTTAGAAACTATATTGCTAAATCATTTATTTGTTGTAATCTTTGTGCAATGCTTGACTTAATGTGTTGAATGGACACTCTTGTTGGACTATCTACTGTCAAACAAACTATCTTGTTGCATTACTTTGTTGACATTGTTGACATATTTGATTGCCATTGTGATGTGTTGATTCATAATTGAATAAATTATTAAAGAAATGGCATGAATGCCAATTTGATTGATGGATAACCAACCATTGTTCATGAATTGACATTTATTATGCATATATTGGCATATTTTGGATTTTGGACAAATATGATAATTATTTGGAATGTTGATAATCCACTTGAAATGCACTTATAATGCTTGCATCTTTGATGATTGATCACTAAATGTGGATGCTATAACCTTACTAGATTTATAGGATTCTCTTTGCCCTATTACACTTTTTTTTATTACGACAAAAAGGGGGAGAGAAAAGTAGGGTCATTGGCATAAATTGACAAATCTTATCACACATTGATTCTTGGTGATTTAAGTTTACTTGGGTGCTATGTATTATTATTAAAATATGTGATGCTAATAGTGTGGATGACTATGGTTGTATGGGGGAGATGTATGGGGGATGAGTATGCTTGTAAAATGGATATGGTTGAATGGATATATTTGCATGTTTGGAAAAACATAGTTATGCCATTTTCTCAATACACTTGAACTTGAAAACACTTTGAATGCAAAGTGACTTAAATGGCATTTCTTGTGTCATTGAAATTAATTTTCATATCCTTATTATATGGCACTAAGTAAGGGGAGCTATAAATGTTAAATTTATTTTCTAAACCCCGTTGATATATGCAGTTAGTCAGGGGAGTTTGTACGCTTCATGCCTCTCATATGCGCTTACAACTCTGATTATATTTTATATGATGTTTGTGACTAACCTCCCACCTAAGTTTTTCAAAAATCTCAATATTATTTTGTCATCATCAAAAAGGGGGAGAATGTGGATGCTATGTACTTTCAAGAAATTAATTTTGATGATGAGAAACAAAAGTAAAAAAATTGATTGAGACAATAAAAGTGCAAGATCAAGGCAAGATCATCCAAGACCAAGAGAAGAACTTCAAGGGTATATAGCTTAAGTTTGGTCTTGGGATTATTTGTAAGATTCAAGTGTAGGATTGGCTATTAAAATTGAATTAACTAAAAATTGTTTTTAAAATTGAAAATGGGCTTAAAGTTTTTCAAAGAATTGGAAAATTGATTTCAATAGCTTATGAAGTGAGCTAATTGTCAAAAATGTTTTTCATAAGTGTTAGAATATTCCTTTCTTTGAAAAATATCATTTTTCTGATAAAAGAACTGCTCGTAATTGATTACCAGAACTCCTGTAATCTATTACTATTTTCTGGAAAAATCAGTATTTCAAATTGTCAGTCGTAATCGATTACCAGCACTTCCGTAATCGATTACCAGCTTTCTGGAAAACTCAGCATTTCAAGCTGACATCTCATAATCGATTACCAGTACTTCTGTAATCAATTACCAGTCACGAAATAGTGATTTCTGGTGCAGAAAATGCGTGACAGTTGTGCAAAACGGCCATATTTTGAAACCCCACTATAAATACTCTGTAGCAGTCTGAAAAACCCTAAGTTAACACTC